>SSNP01000387.1:87383-107494 GCA_006937955.1 Pachypanchax playfairii | reverse complement strand
ATATGTCTTCTTGTGACGGGCCCGTGGGTTGCTCGCTAGCTGGTGTTTGGGCCGCAACATCAGCTACATCTCTTTTAACGACTGGCTGGATGAGCTCTCTCTCTTGGGGGACAGAAAGCGAACACCTCTCTGTCTCTGAGGCTCCTCAAACCATGGTGCTCTTGCAGGACTGGGGCTTTGCCGACTGGGAGAAAAGGCGTGTTGCTTCACAGGTGACCAATCACCCCGTCTTCCTGACGGGTTTTCTCCTACTCTCTTTTCCTGCCAGTTGCGGACAGGTGAACGACCTCTCTGCTCACTCTGTGGATGACGTGACCAGCAGCCCATCTCCCTGCACGTACACTGACAATGACCTCCACGCTGTGATGATCTCCATTCCTCCTTCCAGCCGCTTGCTCTCAGTCGGTTGTTCTCCTCCCTCACGCGTCTCATCTCCATTTTAATTTCTTTCATGTCCTCAGTGAGCTTTTCTAGAGCTCTGTGCAAACGGCTTCCATCAGATATGGAATGCACTGTTGCTGTCGCACCACCTCCAGCCTGAGGCTGATGGACCTGAGGGGTTACACAGTCCAGTTTCAGAGTCTCTCTGGCCATCTCACAACGGCCAGCAATTACCAGAGCCTCATCCAAATCAGTCGCACCCTGTTCATGACATTTGGCTCTCAGGGCTGGATCAAGCCCTGCCAGAAATCTTCTAAATTTGTCCTCTTTTTGTGCTACCTCTCCATAGCCTGGAAAAGCATCTTGAGCCAGCTTGCTTATCTCTGCTGCATAGACTTCCAAACTCTCACCTGGGGTACGGGGGCGAGCACAGAGGTTTGCTCGGAAACAGTCAAGAAAATGTTTTTGTCCAAATGCTTCCTGTAATTTCTCTTTTGTGGCCTCATAGTCAGCCTGGACCGTTGCTGGTAGACTATCCCACAGAAGAAAAGCAGCTTTTGTTAGTCGTGTAGGTAAAATCCTTGCCAGCTCATATTCATAGTCACATCTGGTGCTCCCAATTAACGCTCTCACAGCGACTTCGTACTGTCTGGCCCAGGATGAAAAGCTCTGTTTATCTTCCCCCGAAAAGGGCGGTGGGAGCTTGATTCTCACGTTGCTGGTGAAAGGTCTTTCCTCACTCCACGCTTTGTAGTCCAATGGGTCGGTGTCGCGACGCCACATGTTGCAGTATGTCTAATATTCTGACTATCTATGATGAGATACGCGACGGTCTCCCGAAGACTGGAGCGCCCAACTCACGCTAAATAAACACTTTGAAAGTTAAGCTACGCGGGAGCTAGCAGGGGCTAGCATTAGCTCTCTAGCTAAAACTTGTGGACTCACAATGTTTCACGAGGGACGTCCCGCAGGTTAATATCCCACCGCTGCCACCAATGTAGCCGAGACTTCTGTTTGTGCGCCTATACTGGCATGAACTACAAAATAATCACACGAAGTGGTACTGCTGAACCGGCACAAAGCGCCGTCATTATTTTCTTCTTTCAACCCCGTCACAGAACAGTCATAACCACGGGCCAGCTTCCGCTCTGCCCTTTTCCAAAATAAAACACCGGAAACACACGGCCTCTTTAACACAATATTAAATCCTTTACAATAACATAAAACAAAATTATTTCTGTAATTGTATTTCATATTTTGCTCTGCATTATTTAAAGAGGTCCTTCCATTACAAACAGTTTTTCTGAGGTTTCTGTTGAATATTTTAGCTCCACAGATGTTCTTACCTTCATAGTGGGTGTGAAAACAGGTCAACAACTTCTCTTTCAGTTTTTATCTCTCAAACTACGCAGGTAGCGATAAAACCCAAGTTCTCCTGAGTCCAAACGGCCTGTATCTGTTTCGTCACAACTCTTTTGTTCGTTAGTATTCATCTGCTCCTCCAGTTGAAACCACGCCTAGCATGCTGCTGGCTAAAAGCTGTTAGCATAAGACGTAACAAACATGTTGTTGCCATGCGCAGTGGGGCAGAAAACGGTATACCTTGCTCTCATAGGCTAGTTTGTTAGCCAATCAGCCAAATTTTGACGCAGACAAATTGAAAGGTCTGTTATTTAGTGTTTCCTGGCATTTTTTAAACATAAAATGTTTCATGTTACTGGTTATTACTTAAGAAATAACCACAAAGTCCTGAAATTTGTATGAAATGGCCTCTTTAATGATTGTAAAAAAATAAAGCTGACTAGTTTGTGGATTTCACCTATTGCAGGTTATTTTTGGAACGTAACTCCTGCAATAAACGAGGGACCGCAGTATTTAAAATCCATCATACGAAATAACGTGAATGAATAATTTAAACTAAGATTTATTTTGAAATGGACTGAAATTCTGATTGATTAAGCAGAAACAGAGAGGAATAGGATGGAACAAGGACATAAAAACAAATACTTTATTTGTCAATATAAGATCAAAATGATCCCACATGGCAGAAATCTTGCGTTCTCCTTCTGGCTTCATAATGTCGGCTTTCTAGGCTATATTTTGGTTTAAAAGATAACGTTTCAGCAGAGAAGCATCCCACTGACAGATGGAGACGCTCTTGCTTTTAAACACAGTTTGGCACTCCCATTGGCGGCTGTGGCTCAGTGGGTGAAGCGTCTCCCAATTGGAAGGTTGGTGGATTGATCCCGGCTTCCACCACCACATGTCGACGTGTCCTTTGGCAAGACACTGAACCCCATGTTTTCCCTCAATTTGCACATCGGTTTGTATGAGTGTTAGCCCCTACCCTCTCCCCCCGGTTTACATATCAGGTTGTGTGAGTGTTAGCCCCTACCCTCTCCCCCCAGTTTACATATCGGGTTGTATGAGTGTTAGCCCCTACCCTCTCCCCCCGGTTTACATATCGGGTTGTGTGAATGGGTAAATGTAAAACTTGTAGTGTGAAAGTGCTTTAAGTGGTCTGAATGACTAGAAAAGCGCTATACAAATACAGGACATTTACCATTCGTCCATTTGTCCGTACATCCATCTATTTTCTGAACCTGTTCAGGGTTGCAAGGAGCTGGTGTTTATCTCCAGTGGTCCCGGGGTGAGATGCGGGGGACACTCTGGACAGGTTGCCAGTTGAATTTACACTCGTAGACTGTAAATCTTGATGGAAGAGGAAAAGAGGTGGTTCCAGCTTGCTGCACACTGTAGCTAACTGGATAAGATTGGATTCTGTGATCTGAGTGAAATTCTGATTAAAACTTTCAAACTGTGGGGGTTTAGTGTTTCTGGCACTTGGTGGGTTTTAAATGATAAGTTGATGGTCCTCCAGGGTGACACAATGAGGTTGGTCCATGATGCTCCTCAGCTGGTCAGACCAGCTTTGGTCTCTGTGTTTACCTCATCAGAGGGCAGATGTTCCTGTATAATGTCTTTATCAGAGGTTTTCTGCTTGACTGTAGCAGGACAGGTAGAGTTGACTTGTGACAGACTCACAATAAAGACGGGTTTTTAATTATAGTGTACCAGCACCTGGATCGTTAGCTGTTTGTCACCCTGACGGACTCCTTTAAGAGCCCATTATTAAATCTGCTGTTCAGATATGTCCTTCTTTAGATAATTGCAGCTTCTTTGGCTCTTTTAATTTGTTGAGATTGTTATTTAAAAAGCTTAAATATAGAATATTTTGACCCTGTCGAGGTTATAGGTGAACCATGATGGGACTCTTCTCATTTCCCTCTGCAGTACTCGCAGGCAGCCAATGGTATGTCAGATGTGGCTGAGTGTGAGCAGGCCAAAGAGCTGGGCGCCATCAACAGTACCCTGAGGTGAAACTCTATATATATCAGCTCTGTTTCTCCACATCAGTACCTGAATTTTACTTGATGTTCTAAAGCTTTTTGTGGTCATGTTATTCAGTGATTATGTGGATGAATCTTTACATGTGGTTTTTGTTGCAGTAACCAGAGTAAGGAGGCGTTCGCTGACTGGGCCAGGCACGACGATGCTCAGGATCACTTCTGTGAGCTGGACGGTGAGAGTTCCCACATTCTGACTCGCTTCACTATTAGACCATCGACATGCCACATACTGTATAATAACTAATCAAAATGTCTCTGCCTACCTGAGTCCGTTCTAGTTATTGTCCGATTCTACGTTCTGAGGTCAGGTCCAGACAAAAGCAAACACAATGATGGCGGAGAAGAATTATTTGAATGCACAGATTCCCATAAAGACATGACACCAACTTTTAAAGGAACTTAAGGCAGCTTTACAAAATCTGACTCAGTGCTGCCGCGACAGGCGCTGTGGCTAACTGCAGCCACCAGCCAAGCCGGCACGGGAGCGCGCACAGACACTTTACAGACTGTTCGTCTTCACAGCACTGCACCGGGGAGGCTAACATACTTCACGTCAGGTCTCTCCACTCTGTTATTTGATTTGATCTCATCATTTTCATACTGTATCAGGCTCTAAACACGACCTATAATGTTTTCTCACCTGGTCACAAGGAAATGAGCCATGTCAGCATCCGTTTTCACTCCCAAATGCAGCTGAAGTTCCCTCCATGAACCGAATGTATATCCAATATTTATGCGGGTGCCTGCCCGGCTTCGGTCATATTTTTTTTTAGACTCACGAGATGCCGCTGATAAAGTCTTTTTTTTCTTCGTGGTGCCACTTTTTTGGGGGGTGAGAGTGGATGCAGGTCGTTTGCTGGCTGCAGAAACATCCATAAGTATACCTTCAGTGTTTGAATCCAAGTCCACGGCGCCCATGTACTTCCTGTTCAAGAGCTGTCGGCAACGCGCATGCGGCGTCAATTTACGTCACATCCCTACAACTGCGCGGGAAATTCGGACGTCGAACTGCAGCGCATTATGTGGCACACAGCGTTTCCAAGGCAACAGACATATATGCGGATGGCCTCGTTATTTTGGGTTTTTAATGCTTCATGACCCATTAGCATTGAATAAACTGGAAATGCATGTGTAGTTTTTCACAAATCTTGCCTTATGTCCCTTTAATTACTGCTGTTGTCTTGCTGTTTGTACATGAGCAGTACAGTGCCACCATGATTTCTTCTGCTTGTGTTTGGGTACCAATTGAAATGAACACAGAGGATGGACTTACAGCTCTGACTAGAAACAAGTGTCAAAAAACTAATTACAACTAACTGTGTTCGAAAAATAAATATTTGAACCTGCAGCAGAAAAAGAAGACAGAATCAACAGGAGTGTCGCCTGGAAAAGATTCTAAGTTGGGCTGGGCGATATGACCTAAAATTAATATCACAGTATTTTTCACCTTTTGAACGAAGACGGTATAATATCACAGTATTTATTTTTTTGGTACATTTTGGGAGGAGTAGCCTGTCTTGTCCCTTTAGTAAAGTTAATATTTCTATAACATACAGTGGTCGACGGTTATATGCACGACCTCAGTGCCCAGCAGTTTTGTGCATATAAACATTGTGTGTATTTATCCGTCGGTGGTCATTTGGACTGTAAACACGGGTAGCAGTGTTCAGTATTAATAACAGATAATCAGAAATGATGTAATAAGGCAATTAAAATATATTAGGAGAATAAAACTCTCAAACAGAGGGAGTTATATACTCGTAGAGAGGATCCACTATGACACTATAAGTAAACAGATGCACCAGATACCGTCGTGTACATGCGTGCGCGTAACGGCACAGATTAAGTTACAGTTAGTAACAGAACAGAACGGTTTTCTATATCAGATATTAATAACTCATGATCGGTCAATAAAAACTAGAACAAATGTTACATGTGACACTATTTCACACAGAAGAAGTCGGTGATTATTTTTGGCGACCATCTGACAGCTTCAGGCAAACGCGCCAGACACGCGTGTGTAAACACCAGATCAGTCTAGTTCCACACACAAAACAGTGAGAGTGTGTGTGAGAACACCAGCGGAGGTTTATAGTCATGTAACTAGTGAGAAACAGCGAGATTTAGTGAGATGTATGTATGATACCTCCAAATGTTTTGTGCAAATAAGCGTTGGAGCTGTGTATATAAGCGTATGGATTCTCTATGACACAGAAACATTCCCAGCTGTTTTGTGCATATAAGCATTGTGCATATAACCGTCGACCACTGTAATAAGAGTATTATGCATTTTTAATATATTTATAATATTTGTAATATCTTTCCATTTCTTGTCGTAAGGTGTAGCAGCAGTAAACGATGCCTGCAGTAAAAGCTGTGTAGTCTTGGGACGGGCTCCGCTGGTACTGCTGGTCCCACTTGCGCTTGTTTTGGCCCGGGTTGCCTCTTCATGTTCACGGACGTGCGTGTTTTTTAAATGATGAAACAGGTTGCTTGTGTTTCCACCTCTTGCTGTCGCAACACAACAAACCTTGCATATTATTGAAGCTTGCTCCGTGTCGGATGATTTAAAACCGAACCAATTCCCAATAACGGAGAGGCCTCCTCTTTTTGAAACGAGAGTTTTCTCTACAGCTGCCTCGGTCTCTCCGTCTGGGTCTGACACTCCTCTCATCATTTTCAGATAAAATAAGCTACAGGCCCGACCTTTCTTCACGATGTTTCACCAGTCGTTTCTTCATTGAATACGCTGTTAAGTGCTCATTACGCTAATTTAATGGCCACTCCCCTTTTACCTACCACCTGCAAAACTGATATGAATGTGCTTTACTTTTTTATTTGCAACGATATATAGTATAAGGACAGGTATTCAGACCACAACAAAACGTTTGAAGAAAATGTAATGCCTTATTATTTATAATTAGCTAATATTGGTGTAAATGTAGCCATTCAAGGCACATGATTGATTTATTACAGTATTGACGGTATAAGAAAATCCATGTTGTGGAACAATGTCACACCGGTGATGACTATGACACCGGTGTACCGCTCACCCCTAATTCTAAGATGTATTTTTATTTCTTAGAAAAACCTCTTGTTTACATGGACTTAAAATTAGTGGCCAAAAACAGTTGCAGTGTGGAGTTTACAGGCTGAGACATTTCACATCACTGTAGCTGGACTCAGATCATCTGAAGGATCTTGCTGTTTGTTTTCTGATGACTGATTGCGTGCGTGTGTTTGTTTTAGATGAGACCTCTCCAGATGCTGACTACGTGGATCTACTGTTGAACCCTGAGCGATACACCGGCTATAAAGGACCTTCTGCCTGGAGAGTGTGGAACAGTATCTATGAAGAAAACTGCTTCAAGTGAGAAGATTACACAGACACACACACTCACACACTAGTTTGCTAGCCAGCAAATTTGTATAAGATTTGCATAATGAAAATTGATGAGTTGGAGCTGAAGCCTGACGAATCTTCAATCAGACAGATTGAAAGGTCTGTTAATCAGTGTTTCCTAACGTTTTTTAAATAGAAAATGTTTCATATTAAAGGTTAATACTTCAGAAATAACCACAAAGTCATGAAATCTTTGTGAAATGACCTCTTTAAGAAAATCAAGCTTAAATTTGCATTTCTGAGTATTTCTGCATTCAAATCACTGTGAATCAGTAGCAGATGCAAAATGTGGTTTAAAAAGACTGGATTAGTGACGTATAAAAAATCCACTATGCTGGCCACATACTCCAGAGAGACACCTGACAGACAAGGACATGCATTCATGCACATACACACACTCACACTCCCACCCTCATACACACTCACATACTCTCTCACACACACACACACACACACACACAGACAAAGACAAAAACAGGGACAGAGAATGGACACTCACATCTGCTCCCCATACAAACTCTATACTCCCAGTACTTAGTTCTTAGTTCTTATATAG
This sequence comes from Pachypanchax playfairii, assembly GCA_006937955.1. NCBI lineage: Eukaryota > Metazoa > Chordata > Actinopteri > Cyprinodontiformes > Aplocheilidae > Pachypanchax > Pachypanchax playfairii. The sequence continues at coordinate 99,744 of SSNP01000387.1, read as the reverse complement.
TATTATAATTCGCCAGATCTTTGATTTTTGTCTGTTCATACTTTTAATTTTGTTTAGCCTTTAAGTTCTTGTTCTGTAATTAAATAGAACATATGAATATGAGGAACTTTTCACTTTCTAAAAATAATTTTTACCGCATTATTTACTTTGAGGGTCAGTGCAGGGTCAGGCTCCGCCTCCAAACCGTCAAAAGTCAGATGCACGAGTGAGCAGAATTTCCTTTTGAGAGTGCAGATCGTGTACCATGCACGTGCAGATACAGTGGGGCAAAAAAGTATTTAGTCAGCCACCAATTGTGTAAGTTCTCCCACTTAAAAAGATCAGAGAGGCCTGTAATTTTCATCATAGGTATACCTCAACTATGAGAGACAAAATGAGGAAAAAAAATCCAGAAAATCACATTGTCTGATTTTTAAAGAATTTATTTGCAAATTATGGTGGAAAATAAGTATTTGGTCAATAACAAAAGTTAATCTCAATACTTTGTTATATAGCCTTTGTTGGCAATGACAGAGGTCAAACGTTTTCTGTAAGTCTTCACAAGGTTTTCACACACTGTTGCTGGTATTTTGGCCCATTCCTCCATGCAGATCTCCTCTAGAGCAGTGATGTTTTGGGGCTGACGCTGGGCAACACGGACTTTCAACTCCCTCCAGAGATTTTCTATGGGGTTGAGATCTGGAGACTGGCTAGGCCACTCCAGGACCTTGAAATGCTTCTTACGAAGCCACTCCTTCGTTGCCCGGGCGGTGTGTTTGGGATCATTGTCATGCTGAAAGACCCAGCCACGTCTCATTTTCAATGCCCTTGCTGATGGAAGGAGGTTTTCACTCAAAATCTTACGATACATGGCCCCATTCATTCTTTCCTTTACACGGATCAGTCGTCCTGGTCCCCTTGCAGAAAAACAGCCCCAAAGCATGATGTTTCCACCCCCATGCTTTACAGTAGGTATGGTGTTCTTTGGATCCAACTCAGCATTCTTTCCCCTCCAAACACGACAAGTTGAGTTTCTACCAAAAAGTTCTATTTTGGTTTCATCTGACCATATGATGTTCTCCCAATCCTCTTCTGGATCATCCAAATGCTCTCTAGCAAACCGCAGACGGGCCTGGACGTGTCCTGGCTTCAGCAGGGGGACACGTCTGGCACTGCAGGATTTGAGTCCCTGGCGGCGTAGTGTGTTACTGATGGTAGCCTTTGTTACTTTGGTCCCAGCTCTCTGCAGGTCATTCACTAGGTCCCTCCGTGTGGTTCTGGGATTTTTGCTCACCGTTCTTGTGATCATTTTGACCCCACGGGGTGAGATCTTGCGTGGAGCCCCAGATCGAGGGAGATTATCAGTGGTCTTGTATGTCTTCCATTTTCTAATAATTGCTCCCACAGTTGATTTCTTCACACCAAGCTGCTTACCTATTGCAGATTCAGTCTTCCCAGCCTGGTGAAGGTCTACAATTTTGTTTCTGGTGTCCTTTGACAGCTCTTTGGTCTTGGCCATAGTGGAGTTTGGAGCGTGACTGTTTGAGGTTGTGGACAGGTGTCTTTTATACTGATAACGAGTTCACACAGGTACCATTAATACAGGTAACGAGTGGAGGACCGAGGAGCCTCTTAAAGAAGTTACAGGTCTGTGAAAGCCAGAAATCTTACTTGTTTGTAGGTGACCAAATACTTACTTTCCACCATAATTTGCAAATAAATTCTTTAAAAATCAGACAATGTGATTTTCTGGATTTTTTTTCCTCATTTTGTCTCTCATAGTTGAGGTATACCTATGATGAAAATTACAGGCCTCTCTGATCTTTTTAAGTGGGAGAACTTACACAATTGGTGGCTGACTAAATACTTTTTTGCCCCACTGTAGTTGAATCTGCACATTTGAAGAATTTTACTCTAATCTAGTTCCATATAATGTAGTTTCAGGGTAACTTGAAATAGACTCAATACTATTAAAAAACAACTTTAAAACTTTGAATGTAAATCTGAGAGTAATTTTGTGACTGATGGGTTTGTTTTTGTTAACAGGCCCAGATCAGTGTACCGACCTTTGAACCCTCTGGCTCCCACCAAACGTGAGTCCAAACAGCTCTGCTGTCTTTGTTTTCATTTGCTTGTGTAAGCGTAAACAATGCAACAGAACGGTTGATCATTTGTTCAAAAGAAGTAAAGTAGTCAGCATGAAAGAGATGTAATGATTGTGTCACTGCTTCCCAGGTACCACCAACTCACCTTCAGATTCATTCCAGCCTTTAGCTGGATGCATCCCTAGTATTCTTAGACCTGTTGAACCCTAGTATTTATTCTTGTTTTGTTCCATTGCCTGATGAATGACCTTTTAGGGTCTTTTAACACACTTCTGCATACACATTAACTGTAAAGTTTCAGAGAAAAATCTTTGAAATACTTCGGGTATGGCAGCCCTTCAAACTAGTTTGACATATATAAAACTTTAGTCTCTTTGAGATGCCATTTTAGCATTTGGCATGTTAAACTTGAACAAACTCCTCCTAGACACTTTGAAGCATCACATCCAGACCAGGGGTCTGATTTATAAAGCTTGCTTACGCACAAAACAGGGTCGCAAAACTGCGTAAGCAACTTTCCACGCAAACTTAACTTTAAGTTGACTAAGAACCTGGCTTACACATATTTTGGACATGTAGAGCACCTGCAGTGCTGCTTTTGAGAAGAATAAAATTATTAATTCCAGCAGCATTATCGATTGTACCGCTTCCTGCGCACACAGAACAACAAACAACCCCCTCCACCCGAAATAAGGAATATCAGCAGGGGGGCAGATTGAGACAAAATGGAGTTCAGCTGGACAACAGACTAGAGTGGAAATGCAACACAGAATACATCTACAAGAAAGGTCAGAGCAGACTCTACTTCTTAAGGAAGCTGAGATCTTTTAATGTCTGCACCAAGATGTTGCAAATCTTCTATAGGTCTGTTGTGGAAAGTGCAATCAGCTTTGCAGCCATCTGCTGGGGCAGCAGCATCAGAACCAGAGACTTGAAGAGAATCAACAAACTGATCAGGAAAGCTGGATCTGTGCTGGGAGTATCTCTGGAGCCGCTGGAGCTGATTGTACAAAAAAGAATGCTGGACAAGCTGATGAAGATGATGGAGGACTCTTCTCACCCTCTGCACGACACAGTGATCAAACAACAGAGTGTGTTCAGTGAGAGGCTTCTTCAGGTCCGATGCAAGACCGAAAGATACAAAAGATCATTCCTGCCTGCAGCCATTAGCCTCCACAACAAGAACAGACCTTGATCATTATTATTATATTATTGTCTTCATTATTGTTTTTTATTGTTGGACAAAAAAACTACTACAACGTTGAATTTCCCTTCTGGGATAAATAAAGTATTTTTCATTTCATTTCATTTTCATTTCATTTCATTTCATTTCAAAATGTCATGCGTCCTTTATAGGACCAACACAGAAGACATGATTTTTTAAATTTTTTTACTAATTCTTCACGTGTGCCTGAAATTTCAGTCAGGACATCAGATCAAGGAAGCACAACTTCACCGAAGCAGAAATTGAGGTTCTTGTGGGTGAGGTGGAAAAATGAAAGGAAGTGCTTTTTAGATGTCTCAGCAGTGGAAATAAGAGAAAATCCACAGAGTGGCACAGCATTGCTGAAACCGTCAATACTGTGAGTTCTTCAGAGAGATCTGTGGTGGATATAAAAAAAAAAGGTCTGATCTAAAGGTGGAGGCAAAAAAAGATGGCTCTGATCCCCCACCGCTCGCTGTTAGGATCTCAGCAGTACTCGAACCGACAAGTGTGCATGGTATTGTGCTGGAGAAGGAGTGAGACACTGATCATGTAGAGGAGACTAAGCCTTTTATTAATACAGATCAAATGTGTCCGTCATTAAAATATAAAACAAAACCAAATCTCGTTGTCCCCCCCAGTAACTCTGGACGAAGCGTCCAACGAGGCATCCCGGGCACGTGACCGAGGATGTGGCTGCAGGGTCGGCCTGTACCACCAGTGCACCTGGGGTGCATGGCGCAGGCTGTCCTGCAGGTACAGAGGGACATGATTAGTGTGGTGAACAAAGTGCGAGAAGAACTGCACAAAATATGTGATGTCCTGACTGAAATTTCAGGCACACCTAGAGAATTAAAAATTGTACAAAAATAAAAAATCATGTCTTCTGTGTTGGTCCTATGAAGGACGCATGACATTTTGTCTCAATCTGCCCCCCTGCTGATATTCTGCATGTCAGAGCGGGGGCTGTGTGTGTGTGTGGGGGGGGTTGTTTGTTGTTCTGTGTGCGCAGGAATGCTTAATGACATCGTTTTGTAATAATCGTTAATGCTGCTGGAATTAATAATTTTACTCTTCTCAACAGCAGCACTGCAGATGCTCTCCATGTCCAAAATATGTGTAGGCCAGGTTCTTACTCAACTTAAAGTTGCACACATTTTTCCGCTACGTTTTTTTTATAAATCTTAAAGTTTGCATGGAAAGTTGCTTACACAGTTTTCCGACCCCGTTTTGTGCGTAAGCAAGCTTTATAAATGAGACCCCTGGTGTTTATCTCTAGCGGTCATTGGGCGAGAAGCGGGGGACACCCTGGACAGGTTGCCAGTCCATCACAGGGCCACACATGGATAAACAACCACTCACACCTGAGAACACACCTGGTTAAAATGACGCCTATGCTAAACTAACCCTATATAACTACAGGATTGTGTAAGAAGGAAAGTTTTAAGTCTGTTCTTAAAGCTACATGTCTGTCTGTCTGCCTCATGGTAATCTCCCCTTGCTGACTGTGATCAGACACCATCTTAGTTCAAATAAATTATTGCATCAAATAAAGACAGATTGTAGACTTTATATTCTAATCTGAAATAAAAATAATTTATTTGCTCTGAACTGAGCTACAACACTTAATTTCCCTTCGGGGATTAATAAAGTATTTTTGATTTGATTGATATTGGAGAAGTAATGAGAAAAAGAAATACGTGAGGCTTATTCATTTGTTTGGCTCCACAAATGAATGAAAACATGATATGTGGGCGTGGCTAACCAAGCCTTGCTAATACTTGCATGTTCCTCCTCTGTGAGCGTTTCAGGTCCAAGAGGTCTGCTCCCTTTAAATATTCACACCCAGACAAGATCAATCTGTGTAGCGCACTAGAGCTGAATATCACTGCTTACATACCACAACCCAAATTAGAATCTAATACAGTGTGTGAGATTTCTGACTGTATTTGTATGTCTGTGAGTTGTTCCTGTAGTAAATTGATCATCTTCTCTTGTCCTCTCTGTTTCTCAGGAGACGATGATGGTGAGTAAAACACAAACACAGGAACTTTCCTTTTAGTTTCAGTTCATGTTGTTTCATGTTTGTTTATCTGTCTGCAGGAGAGGGCTTCTACAAGTGGCTGGAAGGTGAGCTCCACCTCACATCTCTTCTGATTTGTATCTCCTTGTTATTAAATATAAGAGAAAAAGCTTTAGTTGATGAACAATCCTATAATGACCTTGTTCTGGTTTTAATAGAGTTCTCTCTGTCCAGGTCTTTGTTTGGAGAAGAGAGTTTTCTACCGACTCATTTCCGGCCTCCACAGCAGCATCAACATCCACCTGTGTGCTGAGTACCTGCTGGACGGTACCATCTGCTCACTTTTCATTTTACATCAAAAGTTCTAAAAGGTTGTAGTTCAGTGATCATAAGGTTGTATAAATAGGTCGTCGTTTCCTTTGGTTTTGTTTTGTTGTGGCAGAGGGCTGGGGCCGCACGGTGTGGGGTCCAAACATCCACGAGTTCCGTCAACGCTTTGACACAGCAGAGACGAAGGGCGAGGGCACCCGGCGACTGAAAAACCTCTACTTCCTGTACCTCATTGAGCTTCGGGCTCTCTACAAGGTGGCTCCGTACTTTGAACGAGCCGTCGTCAACCTGTACACGGGAAACACTCAGGAAGACGGACAAACCAAGGAGCTGCTGCTCCACATCTTCAACGAGATCAAGTAAGCACACAGAAGGGAGGAGATCATGTTTTTAGCTGTAACAGTATTAGTTAGTTCCACAGTTTGATGTCAAGCTATGGTTCTAAATATTTCCTCGGTGTAGTACGAGTATGAAGAGCAACAACAGAAAGGAAGTAGTGTTGGTGTTTCTGTGTTTGTATAATGCAATCTCATTCTACCTGTTTACTCTGGTCATGTGATCTGTTAATGTTGTATCTGAGATGCTGAACACCTGTTTGTCTCACAGAGCTTTTCCAATGCACTTTGATGAGAAGTCCATGTTCGCTGGACACAAACTGGAGGCCAAGACTTTAAAGGTTAGGCTTGCAGCTATAAGACCTTCACTTTTGGATGTCTGTGTTTGGACCTTCCTGAAGGAGCCTTCAGATGACATCAGATAAATATTAAAAGTAAAATATAGCAGTAATTGCATCCAGAATAAATAAAATGGCTTATTCCAAGTTGGAGTGTTTCTGGACAACAAATGATAAGATATAAATGGAAACTGTGAATAAGAGAAATGATAACTTTGACCTAACAAATGTAATGATCTAATGTGCATATGATGAGGTCACTTGGCTCACACACCTCAGAGACTAGTGGGTCTTTTTTCAGTTTGTTGTTGTTGAACAGCATCATCTCTTTCCTTCATGCAGGAGGAATTCCGCTTGCATTTTAAAAACATCTCACGGATCATGGACTGTGTCGGCTGTAGTAAGTGTCGACTGTGGGGAAAACTGCAGGTGAGTCCCCTGACTCTCCTACACCTTCACCACATCACTGCACATGCGTATCCAGCTTTGATTTGAATCTCTTTCTGCTTCAACATATTCCTCCAGCGTTTCCCCTACCTAGACTTTACGGTGGCACTGCGCCATGGCTGCAAAATGCAGAGATTTATTTATTTGTTTGTCTGTCTGTTTGTTTTTACGCCGCTTCCGGAAGCAGCAACGTTAGCGTCTCTGTTGTTTAACATGAACACAGTGGCAGGCAGCAATGAGGCGGGGCATATGGACATAATTACTCCTCTTTAATTTTTAGTCTAAAGGCAAGGTGAAGTTAGAGCAGTGCTTTTACAACTCGGCGCTTTAAACCACGCAAAGCTGTGTACATGTGAGTTCTGTGGCAAATGCGCGACATGTGTAGTACTCGTATCTCTGTCTCGCTCTCTCTCTCTCTCCCTCTCTCTCACACACACACACACACACACACACACACACACACACACACGAAGAGGACTGGAGACTTACAATGGAGAATATGCATGGAGCAATCACTACTAATTCTGTTTTTATCTAATGCCGCTTTTCCACCGACAGAACACGGTGCGGCTCGGTTCACTTTAGCCCCCTGCGGACCCTTTTCCACCGCCTTTCTCGGGTCTTAACCGCGTCATTCCGAAAAAAAGGCTCCAAGATGGCGGCTTGAGCAGTCACCCCCATCGAGGCTCCAGAATTCACTTGTAAAACTTATTACATACACTGAAGAAATATTTGCCAGGGAATGATTAAACCTGCTAAATTGACACCGGCCACCAAAATGAATAAAACAGCTCAGACAACAGTTAAAGAAACGAAAGAAGCAGGGATCGGATGTGGGATTGATCACGACTACGCCATGGACGTGTCTACGGTTAATAAGAGGTCAGCTAACCCGCCAACTCCGAGCAAGCTGCCAATTGGTAAGAAAACCAAAACAGCATCAGAAGAAACTAAGAGTGAAGTTTCCAATTCCAATTCTGCCATTCTGGAAGCGATTATGGATATGAAGAAAGTCTTTAATGAACAGTTTGCTGAGCTTCGTGAAGGAGCTAAACAAGCTAGCTCGCTCATAGCTAGTCTCACCAAAGCAGTGCAGTTTAACGCGGAGGAACTGAATGAGTGTAAGGAAAAAATAGCCCATATTGAGAAAAATAACGTGTTCCTGCTCAAAGAAAATAAGGATCTGAGAGAGAGATTGAGAGAACAAGAAAGATACAAAATGCGCTGGTGTCTTAAAATAAAAGGGCTGAAAGAGAAAAATTAGGAAAACGTCCGAGCTGACGTTCTGAAGATTCTCAGCCAGATTTCACCTGAAGTGGACACCCAACTGCTGGAGGACGGCGTGGACGTGGTACACCGAACTGGCCGGAAAGAAGATCAAAAGATCAGACATGTCGTGATCCTGTTCACTCGGAGGATGGTCCGTGACCTGATCTGAAGAAGCAGCAAAGGCTCCAGCGTTTGCAAGGAAAAGGGGATCCATTTCACAGAGATGCTCCCGCTGGAAGATAGGGAGGCTAGAAGAGCTCTGTGGCCGCAGATTGAAGAAGCGCGACGGGCTGGGAAAAAAGCCTATTTCCGTGGGCCACACGGATATATCGAGGGTCGCCGGATCAGCTGAGTAGATGGTTAAAAATTATTCCAGTGTAAAAATCTAAACATGGGACAATCTGCTTATTGTTGAGGAAGTCAGAAGCTTTACTTATCCCAGTTCAATACTTTTCTAACTGTCACAGTTTTTTTTGTTGTTCTCTTCTTTAGTCGTTTTTTTTTTTTTTTGTTGTTTAATTTATTTTACTTTATTTAATTTTTTATTTTATATGTTGAAAGGCACTCAAAAGTCAGAAAGACTCAACGAAAAGAAAGGCTTTATTTTTATTTTGCAAAGGGCGGATGTTCCAGTGTGTATTATTCCAAGAAACTCATTCATCCAGCACGGATGAAAACTTTTGGATCAACCAATGGGGTGATCGTATTTTATTTAGCCATGGGAGTAATAGGTCTGCCGGGGTGGCAATTTGTTTTAATAGATTCCCAGGTGATATTGTAATCCACAAATCTGATGTTAATGGTAACAACTTTCTTATTTTGACAAATGCATATGGATACAGAACTAATAGCGAGAATAAACAAATGCTGGATGATATAACAAATACTGTGATGGAATTCAAATCTCTCTACTCAACAAATCTAATTTTAATGGGAGGCGATTGGAACATCACCCCAGATGAGTGGAAAGACAGGTTCCCCTCAAAATTTCAAAGCCATCATTATACACTCACCGGTCACTTTATTAGGTACACCTGTCCAACTGCTCGTTAACACTTAATTTCTAATCAGCCAATCACATGGCGGCAACTCAGTGCATTTAGGCATGTACACATGGTCAAGACAATCTCCTGCAGTTCAAACCGAGCATCAGTATGGGGAAGAAAGGTGATTTGAGTGACTTTGAACGTGGCATGGTTGTTGGTGCCAGAATGGCTGGTCTGAGTATTTCAGAAACTGCTGATCTACTGGGATTTTCACGCACAACCATCTCTAGGGTTTACAGAGAATGGTCCAAAAAAGAAAAAATATCCAGTGAGCGGCAGTTCTGTGGGCGGAAATGCCTTGTTGATGCCAGAGGTCAGAGGAGAATGGCCAGACTGGTTGGAGCTGATAGAAAGGCAACAGTGACTCAAGTAACCACTCGTTACAACCAAGGTAGGCAGAAGAGCATCTCTGAACGCACAGTACGTCCAACTTTGAGGCAGATGGGCTACAGCAGCAGAAGACCACGCCGGGTGCCACTCCTTTCAGCTAAGAACAGGAAACTGAGGCTACAATTTGCACAAGCTCATCGAAATTGGACAATAGAAAATTGGAAAAACGTTGCCTGGTCTGATGAGTCTCGATTTCTGCTGCGACATTCGGATGGTAGGGTCAGAATTTGGCGTCAACAACATGAAAGCATGGATCCATCCTGCCTTGTATCAACGGTTCAGGCTGGTGGTGGTGGTGTAATGTGTGGGGAATATTTTTTTGGCACTCTTTGGGCCCCTTGGTACCAATTGAGCATCGTTACAACGCCACAGCCTACCTGAGTATTGTTGCTGACCATGTCCATCCCTTTATGACCACAATGTACCCAACTTCTGATGGCTACTTTCAGCAGGATAATGCGCCATGTCATAAAGCTGGAATCATCTCGGACTGGTTTCTTGAACATGACAATGAGTTCACTGTACTCAAATGGCCTCCACAGTCACCAGATCTCAATCCAATAGAGCATCTTTGGGATGAGGTGGAACGGGAGATTCGCATCATGGATGTGCAGCCGACAAATCTGCGCCAACTGTGTGATGCCATCATGTCAATATGGACCAAACTCTCTGAGGAATGCTTCCAGCACCTTGTTGAATCTATGCCACGAAGAATTGAGGCAGTTCTGAAGGCAAAAGGGGGTCCAACCCGTTACTAGCATGGTGTACCTAATAAAGTGGCCGGTGAGTGTAATTATATAATTCAAAATTTTATGATTGAAAACCTTATAACTGACATTTGGAGAAACAAAAACCCAGATGAAAAACGATTCACATGGTTTAAACCTGATGCTATGAGTAAATCCAGAATTGACTACTGGCTTGCAAGTAGTGCACTTGAAGAAGTGGTCTCTGATATTATGATTTCCACAGCTCCCCTGACCGATCATGCCCTAATCGAAATTAAGTTAAATCCTTTCCCTCGGGCCAAAAGGAACAAAGGTTATTGGAAGTTCAACTCTGATCTATTAAAAAGCGAGGAGTACTGTACAAAGATCAAGGAAATTATAAAGGAGGACTGGTGTTCTGAAACAGCTGATTTCTGTAATACATGGGAATTTTTGAAATATAAAATAAGACAATTTTCAATTCAATTTAGTAAAGATTTAAATGCTAAAAAGAGATTAGACGAAAAGGAATTGTTTACTGAAATCTATCAGTATAGCCAGAGAGATAATTTAAATAATGAGGACAGACAGCATTTAATATTGCTACAAACAAAGCTTGATAATTTGTATCTTAAAAAAGCTCAAGGTGCTTTCATCAGATCAAAGGCAAAATGGATAGAGGCTGGAGAAAGAAATACTAATTATTTTAGTAATTTAGAGAAAAGGAGACAAGAAAACAAAGCAATATCTTCCTTACTGATAAACAATGTGGAATGTAAAGATGAGAGATTAATAAGCAAAGAAGTTTATCATTTTTATTTTTCTCTTTATACTTCAGCATATTCAAACGTGGAATGTTCCTCATTCTTTGACAAAATACAAAACTACATTCCTAAAATTAATGAATCATTTAGAGAAAGTTGTGAACAGGATTTAGAAATTAAAGAATTAGATGCTGTACTACAGCGGTTCCCATCCAACAAGTCTCCTGGTTCTGATGGCCTCACATCTGAGTTCTACAAGTTCTTTTGGAATGACCTCAGAAATCTGCTGTTTCAGACCATAATGGAATGTATTAAGAAATCTGAATTGTTACCCTCTATGAAACAAGGCTTAATTACCCTCATCCCTAAGCAGGGGAAAGATAAGCGCCTGCTCGATAATCTACGCCCTATCACTCTTCTGAATGTAGACTACAAACTGTTATCCGGAGTTGTTGCAACTAGATTAAAACAAGGCATTCATCAAATAATTGCTGAAACCCAATCCGGCTTTCTAAAAGGTAGATCGATCCATAACAATACGAGATTGGTTTTGGATCTAGTCAACTACAGTAATGTCTTTATTGAGGAAGGTTATATTTTGTTTCTTGACTTCTACAAGGCTTTCGACTCGGTCGAACACCCCTTTATGTTTAAAACCCTGGAGCTCTTGGGATTTGGGAACAAATTTATTAACTTGATTTATATGTTGTACAACGATATCAACAGCTGTGTGGCTCTTGAACAGGGTACCTGCCCAAGGTTTTGTGTAAAAAGGGGCACAAGACAAGGCTGTAATACATCTCCTTTACTTTTCTTAATGGCGGCAGAACTATTAGCTGTGTTGATTAAAAATGTTGAAATTGAGGGCATAAATATTTTATGAAAAACACTTAAAGATAAGTCAATTCGCAGATGATACGGTTTTGTTTTTAAAAAATGAAAATGAAATTTTAAAAGCCCTAGAGTATATCTCTAATTTTTCCAGGGCTGCAGGATTAGACTTAAATTTTAATAAATGTGAGATTTTTGCCTTACATAATGATCCTCCACACACTATTGGGAATATAAAGGTCAAATCAGAAGTTAAATATCTTGGCTTGACAATTACTAAAAATAAAGAAATAAGTGAAAGAGAGAATGTTTACAGAAACATTGACAAATGCAAACTAATTCTAAATTCATGGCTGCAGAGTATCTGCAGCATGACTTTACTTGGAAGAGTTTTACTTTCTAAAATGGACAGTCTATCAAGGGTTATTTATCCTGCCTTTTCTCTATGCATTCCCAATAAAGCTATCAAGTTAATTAACTCCATAAACTTCAATTTTATCTGGAAAAACAGGTGTCACTATATCCGGAAGATGGATATTGTGAAAAGCTTAGAAGATGGAGGTCTGAATGCCATTGACTATTACGTTATGAAC
>SSNP01000387.1:51249-74397 GCA_006937955.1 Pachypanchax playfairii | reverse complement strand
TGTGATTATGTATGTTTTCATTATGAAGTTTACTGCTTCACCAAACTGTCTACCACTATCACACAGGACTGACTGGAGGTTTCTGCTGGACTCCACATTCATTTTAAAACCAAATGCAAAGAAGTGAAAACAGTCAGAGTTCAGTGTGAGAGACAGGAGTGACTAAACATGTTGCATCTAAAGTCTGGAGGAACATCCGTAAAACTGGTCTGTTTTATTAAAGCTTTGAATTCAGTATTCATGAGATTTGTGTCTAAAAAAACAACCTGTGAAGTGGTTTAAAAACAAACTTTATAAAATCATAAATGTGTGTTAAATCTTTAAATTATTTGTAAAGTAAAAAGTTGCTGTACTCATTTTGCATAACAAATTAGCTTAACATGTTTTTTTTCATGCTCATTAAAAATGTTTTAACACAGCGTGGATAGAAACATGTTGTGAAGATTAAAAAAAAAAACGAGAAAAAAAATTAAGTGGTATTCGTGTATTTGTCTAAAAACATTAACCAATCATATTTTTCGGGCCGAATGGAATATTTGTACGTTCTCTCCTGTCATACGGACTTCTGCATTTATTTGGCTTCTGGGCTCCAAATAAAATGACCCATTTTTATTCACAACACCTCTGCTGCGGTGAACGTGGCAGCAGGAGAAACAGCCGAAGGCTGGTTCCACGTCAGGTTCAGGACAAAGTAACAAATGCTTTTTACATGTTAGCGCGATTAGCACTGCATGCTAATGCTACATTAGCACATTTCTGGACATAATATACCGTTTAACCGTAATAAACTGTTGTTGACATAAAACTTTATCGCCTGGCAGTTGTGCTAAAAACGAGAAATCCGCCGTGTTTTGTTCTCTCGTCAGGCAAATCATCATCTGAATATGTAATCATGTTCCATCTCATATGAATCTGAAGCTGTAATAAATTCCACTGTATAAATAAAGGTCATTTAGAAACATTTACAGTCCAGCTTGTAACATCTTAAAAACAAAATGTGCTTAAGTAAAAGTCAGTTTGAAGTACAATATCTTGTACAGCAAACACAAAGCAGAGTACAGAACATGTTCATGTGGGATTAGTTTGTTCATTTATTATCCTGCTTGAGGTCTCACACACGAAAACTTCAAAAGAAATTTACATTTTTATTATTATTGGTTCATTTATGTTTTAGCACGTTGTCTCGGTCCTGCTTTTATATTTGATACTTTAGTTTGTGATTGGGTATTTATTATTTTCTTCATATTTTGGGGGGGGTTCTGCACTGCACTGGCATTTTTTCTACCATTTTTTATAATAAAGTCACATTATTATCATCACCAGCCTGCCAGTGAGTTTTATATTTGGGATTCACATTATGATTCTAATAATTTTACTTAATCTGTAAAATGATTTTAGTAAAACATCTTGAAGGAAGATAAAATGCTCACTTCCAGCAAGAAAACTGCAACATTAAAGTAAAACTAGGATTTAAAGTATTTATTGCTCAGAAATGTGGGATTAGAAGAAAAGTTAAAGAAGAAACAATTAGATATAAATTGTTTACAGACTGAAGAATACCATCAGTCTGACCTCACATCCCTGCCGAACATGTTAACAGATAAACACATGGTGCTCACATTTCCAATACATGTTGCCAAGAGACTGATGAAAATAAATGCAACAGCTAAACAAAGAAGAGACACCTCATCATGGTGGACCACAAACATCCAGTGTAGATCATTTGTAATGAAAAAATGTAAAACAAACATACCATGTACCTTCTCTGATCTTAACTGAAAACACTCGCCTTAAACCGATTTTATCTTAAATCAGTTTCATTTTGAACTCGTGGAGATAATTAGATCCTCACATTATTTTTAAGTTCCTTCATTTGATTCCTCTTGCAGTTTTTGGACCTCATAACTACATAGAAAACAGAAAGACAGAGACACAAACACCTGTCCGTTGCATGTTCTTTACCTTCCAGCAGTGGATGATTAATCATATCACATCCCAACAGGTCAGACTCCACTGGAATAATAATCTGATTGAGAGTCTCAGATTTACTTTCTTTCAAAATCCCCCAAAATTTAGAATTATGGCTTTATGTATATCAGAAACAACCCAAATAGATGTGTAACTGAATAGTGAGCCAAAGTAAACTCTTCTGACTCCAGTCTGCATCGTTTGTACGGTGAGTGTTACCAGCTGCAGCTTGAAGTCGGGAGGTTGAGTTGGGCTGCTTTTAATCTTGGGAGTAGAATATGTTTTGATTTGAATGCTTTATTTCAAACAAGTGCAAAAAAACAAACAAACAATAATCAAGACAATAATACACATTAATGTGTCCGAAAAGGAGTAGGACGAAGCATAAACTTATTTAATCCTACCCCCTCTTCTCCTCTCCTTTAACATAAAATTCATTTCTATGAACTACAAAGCACAAAAATAAATTTGCATGATAAATTAAGTACTAAACACATATACAAGAAAAGAGAATAAACAGATAGAAAAGTAACAAATAGAATTATTGAAAAACACCCGATGGTAAGGCCCCTTCCTCTTCCCTGTACCCAGTGAAAACCATGTTCTTATATTGTTTTTTAAACTGGATCATGCTTGGACATTGCTTGAGCGCCACACCCAACCTGTTCCACACCCTCACTCCACACACAGAAACGCAAAAACTTCTTAATGTTGTACGTGCCCATTGATGTTTTAAATTGTGCTCCCCCCTCAAATCATAATTCCCATCCTTATTGAAAAACATTTTTTGTATGTTACCAGGAAGTGCCTTATGTGTTGCTTTGTACATGAGTTGTGCTGTTTGAAAATGAATAATGTCAGTGAGTTTTAATGTTCTGGATTTTAAGAATAGTGGATTTGTGTGATCTCTATAGCCGGCATTGTGAATTATTCTTATGGCTCTTTTCTGTAGTATGGATAATGAATTTATTGTACATGTGTTGCCCCAGACCTCTGCACAGTAATGTAAATATGGTAGTATGAGCGAACAGTAGAGTATGTGGAGTGATTTGTGGTCCAGAATATGTTTGGCTTTGCTCAGAACTGAAATGCTTCTTGATAATTTACTTTGTATGTGTTTTATATAAGCTTTCCAGTTAATCTTTTCATCTATTATAAGCCCCAGAAACTTATTTTCATACACCCTTTCAATATCTACCCCATCTACCTGTATATGTGTGTGAATGTTCTTATTGCAGTTACTGAATATCATGTATTTGGTCTTACTTAGATTTAATGATAATTTGTTCCTGTCAAACCACGTTTTTAATTTGCGTATTTCATCGTTGACCCTCCCCAGCAGTTTGTGTAAATCAGCCCCAGAACAGAAAATGCTAGTGTCATCTGCAAATAATACTAGTTTAAATACTTTCGAAACTTTGCATATATCATTTATATAAAGAATAAACAGTTTTGGACCCAACACTGACCCCTGGGGGACGCCACAAGCAATGTCCAAGCACGACGACGAATATTCACCCACCTTCACAAATTGTTTCCTGTTGCTCAGATAACTCTTCACCCAGTGCAATACTAACCCCCTGATCCCATACCTNGGGGGGGGGGGGGGGGGGGGTTTGTATTTCTGACCTCCTGGGGACCAGTTTCCTGACTTTTACTATCTTTCTGGGGTCCGAGGGTTCTTGTGGGGACCGAAGCCTGGTCCCCATGAGGGGGACTCCCCTTTTTAGGGTTAGGGGTTAGGTTTATAGGTATGGTGTGAATAGAGTTTTAGTTAGTCTTAGGGTTAGTTATAGATCAGTAATGGTTAAGGTTAGTAAAAGGGTTTGGGTTAGGTATAAATCTAGTTACTAAAATCAATGGAAGTCAATGGACGGTCCCCATAAGGACAACAAAACAAACTGGTGTGTGTGTGTGTTCACAGTTTAGGCCATAAAGGACTGATAACTGTGTTTTAGTGAATAACCTGTTGCTTGTGAGAACTAGTCAGGCTCTTTGTGATCAGCTGCATTTGCATTTGCCAAATTTCAAGACTTTTAACATCAGATTAATTCAAACTGAATTTGTGCTTTTTGTCTTCAGCTTCACAGAGAGAGACGTCTCAGAATGTTCTCTTATTTATCACTGTTCTAAAACCTGTGCATAGCAGAGGACAGATATCAGTCTGATATCAGTATTTCTTGTGAACATGATTATATCCTCTGATGTGACAGCAACATGAAACAAGCCGAGCACACTGAGCTTGTTTAGTCCCACTGAGCTGAAGGAGGACATGGATCAGACCTTCCAGTGTCCTACAGTGGACACTGGGTTAAAGGCAGGACACAGTCTGTAAGATCATCAGGAGAGACGAAGGCAGAGGAAGAGGAACGCGGATATTCTGAAGCGCTGCTGCCTTTTAGTGGAAGGGATGTTGGCTCCTGGTCTCTGGACTGACTCCCCCCGCCCCCGCCCGCTTGGTGTATTACACTGATCATATGGTTTTACTCTCATTCAGAGGGGATGAAAAGATTTTTAGGGATTAAATAAGTCCTCGTAGGAGCTCTTATGTCTCTCATCCTCTGTCCTTGTCCACTAACAGGACTGTCCCTGTTTTTATTACCATCTGAACCATGTCCAAGTTGCTTCCACAGTCATTCCATTTGAAGTTTGTCAGTCTTTTTGTATCATTAGTGCAACTATAGAGAAGGCCAAAGAATTTAAGGTTGTATTTGTTTTTGTTTTGTTTGTCCATGTGTTTGACAGACAGGAGGAACGTTCTCATTTGTTTTATTGATTCTTTGATTTTATCAGCTCACCTGGAAGCTGCATTGGAGACATTTTTGTTAGAGGATAGAACACATGAGGGTTTTATGTCTTTTCCTGGTCAGAGTGAAAGAGTCAGGCATTATTTTCATGTTTCAGAAGGTAGAATAAAAATGATTAAAAACCTTTTCATGTGTCCGTGTCTCTTCATGGTCCACAGAGAGTTTTATCACTTTCTTAATCAGGAAGGATCTGTCCCTTCATGTCTTCTACTGAAATACTAACACTTGATTGGAGCAGAAGTCTGGGAGTGTGTGCAGATGGAGACCCTGTAGGTGTGGAACCAAGTACAGGTGTGTCACACTCTGCCACTCACACTTCAGCTCTGTGCTGTTGTTATGTGACCTGTGAGAAATCAGTCCATGGTGTGAACGACCCTCAGCAGCTCTGTAAACATGTCAGCTGGGGTTGATCAGCTGTTGGATTCATGAGTTTTTTTATGAAAAAATGTTGTTTATGACATCATCATTTTAGCTGTTAACATGAACAATCACTGGGTGCTTCGAGTTTTTGAAAGACCTTTATGTGTTTCACGCTGAGACCAGGTCCGGTCTTCACGCTGAGACCAGGTCCGGTCTTCACGGTGACACCAGGTCCGGTCTTCACGCTGACACAAGGTCCGGTCTTCACGCTGACACAAGGTCCGGCCTTCACGGTGACACCAGGTCCGGTCTTCACGCTGACACAAGGTCCGGTCTTCACGCTGACACAAGGTCCGGTCTTCACGCTGATACCAGGTCCGGTCTTCACGCTGAGACCAGGTCCGGTCTTCACGCTGAGACCAGGTCCGGTCTTCACGCTGACACAAGGTCCGGTCTTCACGCTGAGACCAGGACCGGTCTTCACGCTGACACCAGGTCCGGTCTTCACGCTGAGACCAGGTCCGGTCTTCACGCTGACACAAGGTCCGGTCTTCACGCTGAGACCAGGTCCGGTCTTCACGCTGACACAAGGTCCGGTCTTCACGCTGACACCAGGTCCGGTCTTCACGCTGAGACCAGGTCCGGTCTTCACGCTGAGACCAGGTCCGGTCTTCACGCTGAGACCAGGTCCGGTCTTCACGGTGACACAAGGTCCGGTCTTCACGCTGAGACCAGGTCCGGTCTTCACGCTGACACAAGGTCCTGTCTTCACGGTGACACCAGGTCCGGTCTTCACGCTGACACCAGGTCCGGTCTTCACGCTGAGACCAGGTCCGGTCTTCACGCTGAGACCAGGTCCTGTCTTCACGCTGAGACCAGGTCCTGTCTTCACGCTGAGACCAGGTCCGGGCTTCACGCTGACACAAGGTCCGGTCTTCACGGTGACACCAGGTCCGGTCTTCACGCTGACACAAGGTCCGGTCTTCACGGTGACACCAGGTCCGGTCTTCACGCTGACACAAGGTCCGGTCTTCACGCTGACACAAGGTCCGGTCTTCACGCTGACACAAGGTCCGGTCTTCACGCTGAGACCAGGTCCGGTCTTCACGCTGAGACCAGGTCCGGTCTTCACGGTGACACCAGGTCCGGTCTTCACGCTGACACAAGGTCCTGTCTTCACGGTGACACCAGGTCCGGTCTTCACGCTGACACAAGGTCCTGTCTTCACGGTGACACCAGGTCCGGTCTTCACGGTGACACCAGGTCCGGTCTTCACGCTGAGACCAGGTCCGGTCTTCACGCTGAGACCAGGTCCGGTCTTCACGCTGACACAAGGTCCGGTCTTCACGGTGACACCAGGTCCGGTCTTCACGCTGACACAAGGTCCGGTCTTCACGGTGACACCAGGTCCGGTCTTCACGCTGAGACCAGGTCCGGTCTTCACGCTGAGACCAGGTCCGGTCTTCACGCTGACACAAGGTCCGGTCTTCACGGTGACACCAGGTCCGGTCTTCACGCTGAGACCAGGTCCGGTCTTCACGCTGAGACCAGGTCCGGTCTTCACGCTGACACCAGGTCCGGTCTTCACGGTGACACCAGGTCCGGTCTTCACGCTGACACAAGGTCCGGTCTTCACGGTGACACCAGGTCCGGTCTTCACGCTGACACAAGGTCCGGTCTTCACGCTGAGACCAGGTCCGGTCTTCACGGTGACACAAGGTCCGGTCTTCACGCTGAGACCAGGTCCGGTCTTCACGGTGACACCAGGTCCGGTCTTCACGCTGACACAAGGTCCGGTCTTCACGCTGAGACCAGGTCCGGTCTTCACGCTGACACCAGGTCCGGTCTTCACGCTGAGACCAGGTCCGGTCTTCACGGTGACACCAGGTCCGGTCTTCACGCTGACACAAGGTCCGGTCTTCACGGTGACACCAGGTCCGGTCTTCACGCTGACACAAGGTCCGGTCTTCACGCTGAGACCAGGTCCGGTCTTCACGCTGAGACCAGGTCCGGTCTTCACGGTGACACCAGGTCCGGTCTTCACGGTGACACAAGGTCCTGTCTTCACGGTGACACCAGGTCCGGTCTTCACGGTGACACAAGGTCCGGTCTTCACGCTGAGACCAGGTCCGGTCTTCACGGTGACACCAGGTCCGGTCTTCACGCTGACACAAGGTCCGGTCTTCACGCTGAGACCAGGTCCTGTCTTCACGCTGAGACCAGGTCCGGTCTTCACGCTGACACAAGGTCCGGTCTTCACGGTGACACAAGGTCCGGTCTTCACGCTGAGACCAGGTCCGGTCTTCACGCTGACACCAGGTCCGGTCTTCACGCTGACACCAGGTCCGGTCTTCACGCTGAGACCAGGTCCGGTCTTCACGGTGACACCAGGTCCGGTCTTCACGCTGACACAAGGTCCGGTCTTCACGCTGACACAAGGTCCGGTCTTCACGCTGAGACCAGGTCCGGTCTTCACGCTGAGACCAGGTCCGGTCTTCACGCTGAGACCAGGTCCGGTCTTCACGCTGACACAAGGTCCGGTCTTCACGCTGACACAAGGTCCGGTCTTCACGGTGACACCAGGTCCGGTCTTCACGCTGACACAAGGTCCGGTCTTCACGCTGACACAAGGTCCGGTCTTCACGCTGAGACCAGGTCCGGTCTTCACGCTGAGACCAGGTCCGGTCTTCACGCTGACACAAGGTCCGGTCTTCACGGTGACACAAGGTCCGGTCTTCACGCTGACACAAGGTCCGGTCTTCACGCTGAGACCAGGTCCGGTCTTCACGGTGACACCAGGTCCGGTCTTCACGGTGACACCAGGTCCGGTCTTCACGCTGACACAAGGTCCGGTCTTCACGCTGACACAAGGTCCGGTCTTCACGCTGAGACCAGGTCCGGTCTTCACGCTGACACAAGGTCCGGTCTTCACGCTGAGACCAGGTCCGGTCTTCACGCTGACACCAGGTCCGGTCTTCACGCTGACACCAGGTCCGGTCTTCACGCTGACACCAGGTCCGGTCTTCACGCTGACACCAGGTCCGGTCTTCACGCTGACACAAGGTCCGGTCTTCACGCTGACACAAGGTCCGGTCTTCACGCTGACACAAGGTCCGGTCTTCACGCTGAGACCAGGTCCGGTCTTCACGCTGAGACCAGGTCCGGTCTTCACGCTGACACAAGGTCCGGTCTTCACGGTGACACCAGGTCCGGTCTTCACGCTGACACAAGGTCCGGTCTTCACGCTGACACAAGGTCCGGTCTTCACGCTGAGACCAGGTCCGGTCTTCACGGTGACACCAGGTCCGGTCTTCACGCTGACACAAGGTCCGGTCTTCACGCTGACACCAGGTCCGGTCTTCACGCTGACACCAGGTCCGGTCTTCACGCTGACACCAGGTCCGGTCTTCACGCTGACACCAGGTCCGGTCTTCACGCTGAGACCAGGTCCGGTCTTCACGCTGACACAAGGTCCGGTCTTCACGGTGACACCAGGTCCGGTCTTCACGCTGACACAAGGTCCGGTCTTCACGGTGACACCAGGTCCGGTCTTCACGCTGAGACCAGGTCCGGTCTTCACGCTGACACCAGGTCCGGTCTTCACGCTGACACAAGGTCCGGTCTTCACGCTGACACAAGGTCCGGTCTTCACGCTGAGACCAGGTCCGGTCTTCACGCTGAGACCAGGTCCGGTCTTCACGCTGACACCAGGTCCGGTCTTCACGCTGACACAAGGTCCTGTCTTCACGCTGACACCAGGTCCGGTCTTCACGCTGACACAAGGTCCGGTCTTCACGGTGACACCAGGTCCGGTCTTCACGCTGACACCAGGTCCGGTCTTCACGCTGAGACCAGGTCCGGTCTTCACGCTGACACCAGGTCCGGTCTTCACGCTGAGACCAGGTCCGGTCTTCACGCTGAGACCAGGTCCGGTCTTCACGCTGAGACCAGGTCCGGTCTTCACGCTGACACAAGGTCCGGTCTTCACGCTGAGACAAGGTCCGGTCTTCACGCTGACACCAGGTCCGGTCTTCACGCTGAGACCAGGTCCGGTCTTCACGCTGAGACCAGGTCCGGTCTTCACGCTGAGACCAGGTCCGGTCTTCACGCTGAGACCAGGTCCGGTCTTCACGGTGACACAAGGTCCGGTCTTCACGCTGAGACCAGGTCCGGTCTTCACGCTGAGACCAGGTCCGGTCTTCACGCTGAGACCAGGTCCGGTGTCTTTTAAACTACTTGTGAGGAGAAATGAAGATTTGTGGACGTCTTTATTCTGTTCATTGTACTTCAGGCATGTTACATCTAATTAGACCACAGAGGAAGAATCTGAAGAACATTTCTTGTTCTCATACCAAGAACACGTCACAAACATACAAACCACAGACAACAAGATCCTTCCACTATACAAATAATTTACAAAACATCTTAGAAATATAAAGTTGAAGGAGCATCTATTCAGGAAAGTGCCGTGTGTGTGTGTGTGTGTGTGTGTGTGTGTGTGTGTGTGTGTGTGTGTGTGTGTGTGTGTGTGTGTGTGTGTGTGTGTGTGTGTGTGTGTGTGTGTGTGTGTGTGTGTGTGTGTGTGTGTGTGTGTGTGGGTTTGTATTTCTGACCTCATGGGGACCCGTTTCCTGACTTTTACTATCTTTCTGGGGTCCGAGGGTTCTTGTGGGGACCGAAGCCTGGTCCCCATGAGGGGGACTCCCCTTTTTAGGGTTAGGGGTTAGGTTTATAGGTATGGTGTGAATAGAGTTTTAGTTAGTCTTAGGGTTAGTTATAGATCAGTAATGGTTAAGGTTAGTAAAAGGGTTTGGGTTAGGTATAAATCTAGTTACTAAAATCAATGGAAGTCAATGGACGGTCCCCATAAGGATAACAAAACAAACGTGTGTGTGTGTGTGTGTGTGTGTGTGGGAGGGGTATTGATAGTTACAGATTATTGATTGTTTCTGAATCCATACTGAGTCTCTGATCTCCAAGTATCTTTTTGCAAGGTTTGACTAAAACATCTGAAGTGAACTGACCCATAGAGGGATTGTTCTGACCCCAGTGGGCCCAGGCAGAACTCCTCCTGGTACTGGTTCTGCTGGAGGTTTCTTCCAGCTGGTGCTGCTCTGGGTGGAGGGTTGCATTGAAGTGGAGCTTCAGACTGGTCAGAGTTCTGCTCATGTTCCAGCTGGATTGAACTGACT
Organism: Pachypanchax playfairii; assembly: GCA_006937955.1. Lineage (NCBI taxonomy): Eukaryota > Metazoa > Chordata > Actinopteri > Cyprinodontiformes > Aplocheilidae > Pachypanchax > Pachypanchax playfairii. The sequence continues at coordinate 64,070 of SSNP01000387.1, read as the reverse complement.
GGGTGGAACTGGTTTAGATTCTGGACCGGTTGATGTGAAGTCTGGGAACATGTCATCTGAAACCTAAACATCCATGTTGGGATTGGGGTGATTTATTTCACTACCTAAGTAGTGTCCCTCGTGTGGTCTTAGTGAAAGAATCACCTCATCAGATGAATCTGACCTGACACTCAGGATCATTCTGGTCCTACAGACCTGTAGATCAGTGAGGACAGATGGAACAGTTCTACAATGTGAGAGTGCAGAGTGATGCTGTACAGTGAAGAGGGGACTCATGGGTAAGGGTGCAGCTCTCCGGTGGGGGCCGCCAGCCAGTGGTCGTCGTTGGTGTGCACCGTAAAGCTGCTGTGGTGGCTGCTCCAGTCGAAGCACTCTGAGGAAAGGCTGTCAGGGAGACACACGTCACATCAGCTTCAGATAAAAACAGAAATGGGATTTTTACATGAAGAAGTGGATTGATGTGCTCCTAGCAATCCTGTTCCTTCCCATAGACCACTAATCAACAACCTGCGTCCCGCGGTCCGAGTCCGAGTCCTGGATTCTAAAATTGTGAGAATCAAAAAGAAAATAGCGCTCCACACTACAAAAGTAACTCCTAGTGGTTGACTGTGGTATAGGTGATGGGAGCATGAATCAAATGCCTTCAGTTTTGTAATGAAATGGAAAAAGTTTAAACATTAAACACAATGTTAAGCCAAAATTAGATTTTTATTTGATTTTCTTCTTGGGGGTCCGGCCCCAAAGGAGACTGTCTGGTAAAACTCTGGCCCTCTGACAAATGGAGTTGATGACCCCTGCCATAGACCATAACCGTGCATGTTTAAGGTAACTGATACTCCATAAAAAGGAAACTAGATTCATTAATGATCCAAAACAAATTCGTTGAGTTCATGAAAATCTGTTTGGCCCTTAAAACAGACTAATTTTATTTTCACTTATTTTTATGTGGCTTAAATGTCTTAAACAAAAGCCAGTGTTATATAAAGGAACTGAACTAGCTTTGAATTCACGTGCTGGATGGGACAGCTGTGAAGTACCTTGCAGGTGGATTCTGGGGAGGGATGCTCCACGCCAGATCATCATCGCTGTCGTAGCGACGAGGGTTGTCAAAGAAATATCCCCTGGAGGAGAGAACATGGTTTGGTATCCCGGTGGTCTGCAGACAAAGATCAAATCCATCGGAATAATCCGCTTTAGACTGACAGAGGTTCTGTTTTATCAGCACATATGAGAACACCCCAAACTGGTTTCAGCTGTTTTAGCATATTGGATTAGTTTTGGCTTTAAGCGAAACACTTTTCACAGTTTATCACTAAGTCTTTCTTATATAAAGTTTTAAGAGTAGCAGAGTTGCTGACCCTGTCCTGAGGTGGCCGTCTGACTCTGAAGAAGAAGACCACCAGTGAGGTGGGCAGCAGCTCCCAGACAAACAGAATCACCCCGAACACAATGTAACCAGCATCTCCAAGGGAGGACCGTAAATCAGCCTAGATAGGCACACAGGTCAAAGGTCAGGGTCAGTTCCAAATATTCTGAAATGAAAAAATGAGATTTAAAAACGTAGTTCACAGAACAGCTGAGGAAGAGGAGACCCGGTCCATTAGAAACTAAAGAACAGTGAAGGTGTGTAAAATCAGTTTTTAGACAATTTATGGCTAATATTTGTGTCTGTCCACACAATGTCTCACAGAGACATGAGATGTCTTCAAGTTGCATAGTCATAGTCCCATGAATGAAAATCTACAGATTTCAGACTAGTGATTAACAGCCCAGCATTACTCGTGTATGACTCGTCATATCCGAGTGTGAAACTAAGACTACTGTAGCGAGATGTGATGGAGTTATATCCATATTTTATTCTTGGTTTCTCCTAAACGATGTTAGCGCCTAGAGTTTATGCTGTGAAAAACTTTCAGTTATAACCACTCAAATGTATTTATTTAATGTTTTTTTTATGTTTGTACTGGGAATAAAATGTGGGTCTATGGGATTTACAAGTCATTCTGTTTTTACTTACATTTTACTCATCATCCCAACTTTCATAATTTTTGGTCCAAAGAAACAAAGAGAAAGTGTTATCATCCACCTTGAGTCCCTCTCACTAAAACCTAAAAATCAGGTTAGAAATCTAGGGGTAATATGGACTCAGACCTGAATTTTACCAGCAATATTAAGTCAATCACATCAACAGCTTTTTACCATCTGACAAATCATTGCCAAAATAAAAGTATAGTGTTTAAACCAGACTTGGAGAGACTAATCCATGCGTTTGTCTCCAACAGGTTAGACTACTGTAACAACCTGCTCACTGGTCTCTACAAACAAGCTGTTAAACTGCTGTAGTATATTCAAAACACTGCTGCTCGAGTCCTGACTAGAATCAGGAAATACAACCACATTAGTCCAGTCTCAGGTCTCTGCACTGGCTTCCTGTCACTCAGAGAATAAACTTTAAAACAGCTCTGCTTGTGTACTCTTCATGGCCTAGTGCCTAAGTACATCTCAGACATGCTAGTGACATATGAACCATCTCAGGAAGGAGTCTTCTCCTGGTCCCCAGAGTCAGGACTAAACATGGTGAGGCTGCATTTCAGTTTTATTCTGCTAAGCTCCGAAACAGTCTTCCTGAAGATGTGAGACAGGCCTCAACTTTGACGATGTTCAAATCCAGGCTGTCACGTGTACAACTGAAATAATTTTATTTGCATGATTTTATTTACGTCTTGATTGACGTAAATAGCTGTAAAGCACTTTGTGTACAAATTGTGCTCTACAAACAAACTTGCTTGCTTGGGAATTAAAGTTGTACGTCTGATTGAGATTTTCTGAGAGCTTCATTAAATCATGTCGAGTGCTTTGACACACAGAGAGACTCGGATCATTCCTTTATAAATCTGCCAGTTTAGATGAATCAACAGACAATTTGAATATATATAAAAGCAACAACAGGCTGATCGCCAGGTTAGAGTTCACCTCTGAGCTCACCTGGTCAGACACGTTGTACCAGTCATAGTCAAAAGAGTTGATGGTCTTGATGTCGGTGAGGGCAAGCACCACAAGGTTGTAACATGCTCGAGAGGCATACAGCAGCACCACCATGATACCAATCAGAGTCACCTGACACACCGACGTCCCCTGAACAAACAGGAAGCGAAGTTTATCATCTAACACTTTTCACAGCACAAAGGAGGACTCTGAATAAATGGGAATGTTCAGTTATGGCAGATGGAATAGTGCGGAGGCCGAGACGACGGCTGTGCTGGACAGACACTGAAGGGGAAAACGCCTGGTCCCAGCTGAACTGTATAATAGCTGTTAGCATGTGAGATCCATGCTTGTTTTGGTGAATAAAAAATTAGTAATTCTCCCAGAATAAGTTGAAATTCATAAAGCCAAATTTAAGGGACTTACTGGCAGAAAAACTCCATGAACAACTGTGGGAATCGAAATAAACATCTAGATTAAATTGTTCCTTTAATGGACTCCCAGTTAGTAAAACTTCAATCCCACATGAATAATCCCTTGTTTAATGAGCTGGATGTTTATCTAGATCTAGAACAACAGAGACAGCAGCTGCTGGAAAGTGTCTTGTAATGATGATGTCATGATTATCCCCAACTGACTGGAGAGTTTTCTGTTGGCTTCTTTGTGTTTAGTTTAACTCTCTTCAACATGTAGTTTAGAGCTGTAAAGTGTATGATATCATCAGAACTGCACCTTTGACTCCAGATAGATGCTGGCCAGGGACATCTTGGCGACTTTGTAGAGGCAGATGGACAGAGAGACAGCACAGAGGACAAACAGGCTGTCATTAATGGTCACCCTCACCAGGACGATGGTCTTTACATCAGCAGCTGTCATCTTCACCATCAGGGCACACACCAGATTGACCACCAAGAAGACAAGACTGATGCCCATAAATATGAGGTATAGAGGCAGTCTGAAGGAAAGTCATGGAAACATGATTGTAGTCTGAGAAACCGTTAAACACACACTCACTACAGGCCAAACCAGAAATTACCTATACTTCAGTAAAGCAGGTGTGTACTTCGACTTTGCCTTGAAGTAAACCTGTAAGTAAAACATGACAACATTATTTTTCAGTCAGATATGAAACACACCTTTTTCTGTTTCCAACAGGCCTGATGTTTGACACCAGACCATCTTACAAAGGTCTTCACCTAGATTAGATTAGATTAGATTAGATTAGATTAGATTAGATTAGATTAGATTAGATTAGATTAGATTCAAAGAAATAAACAACTAAGATCAAAGTATAATCAGAATCAGTAACTATGCCCATAATATGTTTGATGTCATCTTATATTTTGAATGGTTTATACAAAAACTGAATTTTTATTATTCAACTGTTTATTATCTTCGGGAAATTTCACATTCACAAATGTCAGTGGTCTAATTGCCAACCTGCTTTAAAGTATTTCATATGGACTTTAAATCATATAACAAACAAGAGAAAACATGCAAAATTTGAAGGCTAATGACAGTTGATTTGTTTAAAGAACTGCATATATTTTAATTTTTTCCATTTCTAAGTGTAACAATATGTAATATATTTTTACTTTTCTTCCTCTCTTTTGTTGTACCTATCAACTTGCATTCTGGTCATGTTAAATTTGTTACCTCATATTTACTTGTTATTGACTTATGGCGTGGAGATTGAACAGCTGATAGTGTTTCCTCACAACCCTGTCTTGTCTGATCATTTTTTAATAACCTTTGAGTTTACAATGATGGACCTCACCGCTCCAGATAGAAACTTTACCTACCGTAGATGTTTATCAGAAAATGCTGTATCTAAATTCAAAGAATCTATTCCATTAGCTTTATCTTCATTCCAGAAGAATAATATAACAGAGAGCAGCTGCAGAGATTTTGCAGACTGGCGAATTGATGATCTTACTGATAATTTTACAGCTTCAATGCGCACGTCATTGGATAAAGTTGCTCCTCTGAAAATGAAGGTAACCAGCCAGAGGAGGCTCCTTGGTTTAATTTAGAGCTGCGTATGCTAAAAAGAACTTCAAGAAAGTTAGAAAGGAAATGGCGTTCCACTAAGCTAGAAGAAGTTTATTTATCTTGGAGAGATTGTCTGCTCATATACAAAAGAGCCCTTCATAGGGTTAGAACTGAGTATTACTCATCCCTCATAGAGGAGAACAAGAACAATCCCAGGTTTCTGTTTAGTACTGTAGCCAGATTAATAAAAAACCCAACTTCTGTTGAACCGTGTATCCCTGTAACCCTCAGTAGTGATGCCTTCATGGAATTCTTTACTAATAAAATAGATTCAATTAGAGAAAAAATCTATAATGTCCTTCCCACTGTTGTCTCTGGTTCGTTGTCCAGTGAAGCAGCTTTAGAATCTGAATCATGTTTAGACAGTTTCTGTCCAGCTGATCTTAATGAGTTAACACAAATTATAGCTTCTTCTAAACCATCTACATGTATGTTGGATCCTGTTCCAACCAGACTTTTTAAAGATGTCTTCCCATTGATTAACACATGGATATTGGACATGATCAATATGTCTTTAATGAATGGATATGTGCCTAAGGCCTTTAAGGTTGCTGTTATTAAACCTTTACTTAAGAAACCTGATCTTGATCCAGGATCTCCAGGTAATTATCGACCTATATCCAATTTACCCTTCATCTCAAACATTCTAGAAAAGATAGTTGCAAACCAGTTATGTGATCATTTACACAGTAATAATCTTTTTGAAGAGTTCCAGTCGGGATTTAGATCATCATAGCACTGAAACAGCACTGGTGAAAGTTTCTAATGATATTCTCATGTCCTCAGACAGTGGACTTGTGTCTGTACTTGTCCTGTTAGATCTCAGTGCTGCGTTTGATACTATAGATCATAAGATCCTATTGAAGAGGCTTGAATATGATATTGGGATTCAGGGAACTGCATTAAACTGGTTTGAATCATATTTAACTGAAAGATTTCAGTTTGTTCATGTAAATAATGAATCTTCTTCATATACCAGAGTCAGTCATGGAGTTCCTCAGGGTTCAGTGCTTGGACCAATCCTCTTTACTATATATATGTTACCGCTTGGTAAAATTATTAGACAACATGGTATAATTTCCATTTTTATGCTGATGATACTCAGTTATATCTATCAATGAAGCCTGATGAGACCAACCAGCTGCAGAGATTACAAGCTTGTCTTAATGATGTAAAATGTTGGATGACGCTTAATTTTTTGCTTTTAAACTCAGACAAGACAGAGGTTGTGACTTTTGGGCCTGAGAATCTTAGGAACAAGTTGTGTAGTCAGTCATCAACGTTGGATGGCATTAATTTGGCCTTTAACAAGAAGGTAAAGAACCTGGGTGTTATCTTTGACCAGGACATGTCCTTTAGTTCTCATATAAAGCATGTTACCATGACGACCTACTTCCACCTGCGTAATGTTGCTAAAATTAGGAGCATTTTGAATCAAAGAGATGCAGAAACTTTAGTTCATGTATTTATTACTTCTAGACTTGATTACTGTAATTCATTATTATCAGGATGTTCTAATAGTGCTGTTAAAGACCTCCAGCTGATCCAAAATACTGCTGCCAGAGTTCTGATGAGAGTTAGAAGGAGAGACCATATTTCTCCTGTTTTAGCATCACTTCATTGGCTAGGGAGCCAAGGGAGCCAAGGTCTAGAATAAAGTTCAAGGTTTTACTTTTGACGTATAAGGCCTTGAACGACCAAGCTCCATCTTATATTAAAGATCTTATTGTTCCATATGTTCCTAACAGAGCACTTCGCTCTCAGACTGCAGGTCTGCTTGTAGTTCCTAGAATTTCTAAAAGTAGAATGGGAGGAAGAGCTTTTAGTTATCAGGCTCCTCTCCTGTGGAACCAGCTTCCACTTTTTATCCGTGAGGCAGACACCTTGTGTAGTTTTAAGAATAGACTTAAAACTTTCCTTTTTACACAATGCTATAGTCAGGGTTAGCTTGGGTTCTCCTGAGCTTTCCCTTTGCTGCTATAGGATTAGACCGCCGGAGGACATACATGTCTTCACTCTGCTGTCTGTCTTTACTCTCCATGTTTGTATTGATTGTTATTGATGTCATTAACTTTAAAGGAGCAATAAGCAAAAATTCATAATTTCCAGTTTGAAAGAATTCAAAATATGCAATGTGAAGCTCTAGATGTGTAATTCCATCTGGAACATAGCATGAGGTCACACACCATCTCTCTGTGTTGATATCGAGCCTCTTGTTTACAAAGGTGGTCTCCTTCCGCGTGCATGTTCGTGCATGTGAAACTCCGCCTCCTTCATGTACTGAGCGAAGGCCCTCCCTTCGCTCAGTACAGCCGACACACATTGTTGAAGCAAAATGGCGGAAGGCGGAGCAAAGCGTTCACCTGAAGATGACCGGGAACACATTTCATCACCCAAGAAGCCACGGCCAATGACAAACAAACCAGGTAAAGCAAGGGACAAAACCAGGATAAACATTGGTCTTGCTTTTCCAAGATGGAGAGCACTGAGAGAACGAGAGAATTTACGATTTGACTCGGAGCTGGCTTTTCTTCTCCTGGACAGGTAAGGAACAATCATTATTTTAATCTAGTGTTACTGTAATGACTCGCTCTGGAAAGCGATAACGTTGTCGACTTTGTCCTTTCAGACTTTGTTTTGGTCTCAATCCTGTTCTCAACAGCACACCTAGCGGTGAAAAATCGCTTGTTGCTCCTTTAACTCTGTTTATCTTTCTATAGACATGACGACTGGCCAAAATCAATCAGTGTTTGTCTCTTTCCTGTCAGCTCAGACCCCAGTCGGCTAAGGCAGAAGGCCACCCATCCTGGGCCGGGTTCTGGTTCTGGTTCTGCTAGGGGTTTCTTCCTGTTAAAAGGGAGTTGTTCCTTTCCACTGTCGCCAATCGTGCTGCTCAGGATGGAGGATTGCGCTGAATTAACAATTCAATCCAACCGGCTGGTTCCTTAGATAGAAAATGTTTTATTATTAATTGAGTTGATTTTTCTGTGAAGTGCCTTGAAATTACTTTGTCATGAACTGGCTTTATAAGCTTTATAAAATAAAATTTATTTGACCTTGTAACTAAAATTTGTTATAAACTGCTGTTAAAAGTTAATGGGGAGTTATTAGATTAGTAACAAATAAGCTAGGTATATAATAAAAATATATAGTCATTTACTTAGATACATTCATAAAATCAACTAGAACTGTGTGTCATGTACGTTCTGTTGTGACCAGCAAGAGTTACTGGCAGCATTAAATCACAGATGAATTTCATGTCTGGAGGATGTGAATCAAATTTTGTTTTCATTCGTACAGTCTTAGTTTTGTGAGTGTAAGTCTGTCAGTCCATGTCAGTCTCCACCAGCAGCAGCAGTGTCATCCTCACCTGTGCACAGTAGAGGTTCATAAGACTGAGGGTGAAGAACTGGAGACAGACTGGGAAGCAATACAGCAGCCAGAAGGCAAAGGGTCCAAGTTTGTTGGCTGTCACGCAGTCCCTAAAGTAGAAAGAGAAGAGTAGGGCTCGCAGGGCAGCCCACAGCAGACACAGGAACAGAAAGGCTGTCTGGTAGCTGAAACGCTTGTGTCGGTACCTCAAAACCAGCCACAGCTGAGCGTAAACAAAGGCAAAGAGCAGGGAATAAAAGATGGTGTAAGCAATGGTCAGACCCAGCTTCACATATGGTGGGATAGCCGGAGTAATGGTGGGAGGAGGAAGAAGGTGAGAGCCGTTACCGGCATGCTGCTGCTCCTTTGTAGGATTCACCTCCATCACCTCCCCATTCATTCTTCTTTGTGTTCAGGGTGGAAGATGTAGCAGTATGTTCCTCTCTCTGGGTGAAGAAGAAAAGATGCTCTGTAGATGATGGAGACGTCACATTCATCCCTTTTTCTTCATCCACCCCGTCTAGCTCCCACAGAAAAGGAATGGGGGAGGGGGGGAGACAACTCCCCTCTTTTTGCCGGCGTCTGCAACAGAATCATTGGTGGCAGCTAATCACATGATCCTGCTCCAAGGAAACCCGTTAGCTGTGCAGGAGGAGGGCTGCTGCAGAGAGGAGAGATGAATCTGGAAGAAGTGAGGAGTGTCCTGGGAACGCATGCACACAGACACTGTCTTTTCAGCAGCGGTGGGAAATAAAGAAAAATTTTAAATGTGACTAGATACAGTTTTTATCTACATGTGGGGAAAAAATATTTTATTCAGAGCGTTTTTTTATTTTTATTCTCAAATGTTATCTGTTCAGTTTTAAAAACTGGTACAAAGGTGATTCAAATAAATGCATACACAAATGTGTATTGCCAAAAAACAAAATGGTTTCACTTCAGTTTAATGTAAAGCAGAACATTCAGCCTGTGAGCTGCATCAAAGAATTCCAGCAAGAGGTTCAGTCACTCAAAAGAGCACCATCTGAAGGAAATCCATCCATTATTGTGTGAAAGGAAACAATTGGTCTCTGCTCCGTCTCCCTGATCTAGGTCAGGACCAGCGGACCAGAACCTGGTCTCCATCTTCTATGGAGTAAAACTGCAATGTCTTCAGGTCGTTGCTGAGCTCAAATTCTGTTCCAATCATCTGTAACAGAAAAGATTTCGTTTGAATTTCAAATGAACAAATCTGAAATCAGGAGTGTTGCTGCTGTTGAGTAAAAACGCGCCTTCTAATTTCAAAGAAAGATCTACCATTTAATCCAAATACTTTGAAATGTTCCCTGCAGGTAAAGGCTAAAAGACTGATGCTGCTTTCAAAACTAACTGGCTGGGTGACACCCTCCAGCTGGGTGAAGCTTCTTTACCTGAGACTCTGAACCAGTGGCGGCTGGCCAATAGAGGGCGATAGGACTTCGCCCTCCCTATCAAAAACATGATGTAACAACGAATAGGATTTATTTTTTAAATTACATGCATTTAGCATAAAAAAACACTAAAAATGTATATTCATATACTGAGAAGATTGTATAAATGATTTCGCAAAGACAGAAATTGCTTCTAGAAATGAAGTGTAGAAGAAGTTCTTCTTCTTCTACTACTACACAATTTATGTGCGTACCTAGCTTCTGACCTCTACTTCATTCATTTCCGCAAATATGCTCAATTGGCTTAAATCGGGGAAACTGTCAATTGAGAAATTGAAAGACAAAGGTACTGATAAAGGAGCGGAACTAAGAGAAAGTGACAAATAAAAAAAAGCATCTGCAACGGTAGAATATAAAATACGAGAAGTAACCTTCCTATGAGGAGGAGCAGATAACACAGATGTAGACAACTTAAAGTGGATACAGTGATGATCGGATACAAAAATGTCCTCCAAGGAAAGACGGTTGATTTTCAGGCCTAGAGTAAAAACAAGATCCAATGTATGGCCTTTAGAATAAGTGGGTTCAGATACATGTTGAACAAAATTGAAAGAGTCCATCACATTTATAAAACTTCTGGCAAAAGGGTCAGATTCATCATCAACATGGATATTAAAATCACCAGCTAAAATCAAGCTGGAGAATTTCATAGTGGAAGATAAAAAGTCTGTAAATTCCTCCAGGAAAAGACTATTTGAGCCCAGTGGACGGTAGACAATCGCACAGTAAAAAGGGTCCCGGTCACCAACTTTAATCAACTGTGGTTCAAAAGAATTAAAGTTGTCATTATTCACTGTGTGACATGACAGGCCACTCTTAAAAACCACAGCGAGACCACCACCTCAGCCAGCCGCTCTAGGCTGACTGAAAAAGGAGTAGCCAGTAGGACAAAGTTCAATAAAAAATTAGAAGTCTGAATCACGCTGCCAGGTTTCCTTAAGGAGCAGTAGGTGAAGGTCTCTGGAAACAATAAAGTCACCAATCGGGAATTTAGTAAAGCCAAGTTCAAAGGAGCAGAAGCTCGCTGTGAAGAGGAGACAGCCCGAGCCAGTGGGCGCAAGAGCCGAGGATTTGCTCCCCGGACATCAATTATTTCCATTTAGCACCAGAAAATATTGCTGGGGGCCTGGGAATGTTGGAAAAAGATGTTTGACTTGACATGGCCTCAGCAAACCAGGCCCCGGGTATCCAAGCCTGCGTGCGGGAAGCAGAGGCGGACTGGCCATCTGTGAATTCTGGAGAATCACAGAACGGCCGGTACTCCAGGACGGCTTATGGGCCGGCCCACCACTCTCTACTCAAGCTTTCATCACCTGTTTTTTCCCCCCACAAACCTCTCACGTTCCAGCACTAGAGTGCTGGTGGCAGCACTGCACCTCTGAGTTGGATGCGAGCTGCATTGGCTGTGGCTGCCAGGCAAGAAGAAGAAGTAGAGGAGGATGCAAAGACGGTGGAAAGAAACGATGCAAAACCCGGCCGAAAGTTAACAAAGGAAAGAAAAGGAATCCGTGTATCATTCATCCTTTCTATTTTCAATTGATAAACGAAAATCAAAAACTGAAAATTGGATTGTTTTTTTGTTATTTGAATTTGAACCAGACACGAAAAATGAAAATTGTCTCGTTTTTTATATTTTAAATTTTCGTTTTGGATCAAAAATACGAAATTGAAAAGGGTCCGTACAACAGAATCTGTTTTTAATATTTAATTGCTGGGTTGTGCGTGACCCGGAAGTTGTTATTTTTTGCTAGCCACTACTGTTTCAGTGAGTTAGCCAGCGGATGATTAGATGAGAACGGTAACATATATACTTTTGAAGATTTTATTGACAAATATAATCTAATCTGTACAAAAAATGAATATGACAAAATTGTTCAAATGATACCAAATGCATTTGTCCAGCTCATAAAGAACAATTATGAAATCAAAACAGTAGTTAAATTACAGAGCATCAGCATCGACGAATTGGAACTAATACACAAAAAATGTAATAATAGTTACTTAAGACTACAGTTAACAAAACAAATGTACCCTGATAAGATAAAAAGGAAATTCATGGAGAACTTTGATAAGAAAGATCATTCAAAACTATTCTCAAAATTTCTAAAGTTTGTTCTCCCACCAAAATATATAGAAGTTCATTTCAAAACCTTACATGACATCTATCCATCCAATGAGTTCATAAGGCATAGATTTAAAATTGATTGTGATAACTGTTACATATGTAATGAACTTGAAACAACAGAACACCTATTCTTTCTCTGTCAATCTATAAAAACATTATGGGAATCTCTGCATAACCTTCTGACATCTAAATCCATAAACATAGACACCTTCTCTGCCCAAACGGTCCTATATGGGTATATATCGAAAAACAAAAATGATGAATATATAGTTAACAACATTGTTCTAATTTTAAAATTCTATATACATAAATGCAGATATAGTAAATCTAAGCCTTTATGGTCTATATTTAAACAGGAACTAAATCTGTTGATTCTTTCCTTGAACAAGATTGAAAAACCTCAAGCTAAGAATCTCTATCATCACCTATCCCAATTAATTTAGCCCTCTCTGTATAAGTAAAGTTAAATTATTAAAGTAAAATGACATTGAATTATTTTTACTTTTAATTTTATTTCTCTTATTTTTTTTATTTTATTTTTTATTTTTTTTCTTTTCTCCCTTCTTACTTGACCTCTTGCCCTTCTGCTTGTAAATAAGACTTTTATTATGCAAAGAAATAGATTATCACCCAATTTCAATGGGAATACCGTCAGTATCTTATATTTCACATGTAAATTAATCTGTTTTGTCCAGGAGGCATGATTTTGATTTCATTAATAAGCTTTATGTACAATTGTACAATTTGATGTTTATTTCTGAGTTTGTCACTTGTTCAATATTTGTCAATAAAAAAAAAAAAAAAAAAAAAAAAAAAAA
>SSNP01000387.1:18065-51239 GCA_006937955.1 Pachypanchax playfairii | reverse complement strand
AAAAAAAAAAAAAAAAAAAAAAAAAAAAAAAAAGTTAGCCAGCGGATGGCACGTTATAGTACGTCCCCTTTTCGTTCGGCTTGTTCTGCATTTTGTGTCTCGCGTTAGACAAACAATGAAGTGGCGGATTAGCGCCACTGCATGTAGTGCAACACCCAGCAGGACTAGGATGAGCCAGTTCTTCCCCTCACACACACCAACCGTTCCCTTTATTTGCTCGTGTCATTTTAATACATTGAACATGTTTCCAAATAAGTAAAATACATAAATGTGACACCAGTTAGGGTTGAATATAAACCTTGAACTGTGCTGTTCAGACTGTCATGATAAAATCAGATGACCAAAAAGGTCAGATGAATTTTCCTCCAGAACCTTTTTCATAAAAAATCTGTCACATTTTAACACAAACCTACACACAGCATAAAGGCAATGGCAACAATTTACTGTGTTGTGTCAGTATATCTACCGTTGATGAGGAAATAACCATTATAACGGGTACAGCAAGTGTGTCCCTGAACTGGAACGTTGCAGGCAAACAAGCAGTAAAATATATTGAACTACATTGGAAAACAACAGAATAAATATTATTCTGTCCAGTTTGGATTTCCCCTTGTGTGCGCAGCGCGGATTTTCTGTGCGCAAAGACCGTTTCAGCAGTGCGCAAAAGCGCACGGCTGCAGTTAATATAGAGAACCAACACGTCAGTAAGTTATTATAATCACATGCAGGGATTTGCAATTACAATCCAATTTATTCGAACTTATAAAATGACAAGTAATTAGAAGCCTGTTTCCAGAATAACCATGACGTGCCCATTTATTGAAGAACCTGTCGATGAGCGAGCGGTGATTCTTCAAAGAGCTCTAAGGCAACAGGTTCCACTTATCATCCGGTCCAGGATTGATCCGTTGCATTTTCAGGATGAGTATTTATATGAGCGCTACAGATTCTATATCTAAAGCATCATATATCTGTGAAAGTTACTGGAGCCACATATTAATAGGAGCACACGTCGCTCCCAGGCTCTCACAGTTGTGCAATCTACGTTCTTGTACAGTGTGGGGGGGATGCCAAACACTTAAGTAAAGTCTTGTAATCTTCATATGTTTTCATTAATAATTTTTTCTAGCCACTACGCGGCTCTTTCCTTCCCTTCATTCTCAGGTAACCAGCATCGATTGCTGGGGCAGTCACACCCCTTGCTGACCTTATTTTATTATTTGTTTTATAGCATGTCTACTTTTATCTCTGTATTTGTTGTTCGTAGCACTTTGCTCTGCATCACTGTAGTTTTAAAAGTGCTTTATAGATAAATAAATGATGAAATGATGAATGATTAACAGGGGCTGGCTTTAAAGTCGCGTGAACGCACCTCAGCCTGAGCGTCATTCGTGGAACCGACTGAGCCAGATGTGAAATGTTTAGCTATGTCAAGCAAGGCTTTTCTCCGGAAGCCTTGCTTCGTGGAACAGGCCCCTGATGATCATGAGAATACACCACACGATTCAAATATTACGGAATTTAATGAACAGTATTTAGAACACCTGACAGCATATGGACATCAAACTGTGTGTGAGTAAGTGAATGAGAGATGATATATATAAGCTCCAGCTGTATCAGTCAGTAGAAAACAGATGTAAATTAAAAAATAAAGAAACACACAAACGGAACAATTATGTTGCATTTTCGTATTTTTTTTGCTGCGTTGACCACCGATAGAGACACCATCAGAGACACGCTGTGTTAAGGAGTTTGGTGCTGGTCTTCTTGGCAGTGCACCACTTATCCTTCCCTTAACTGAGAAAACTGTGAGAACATTTCTAGCCAATCAGAGGCTAGAAAGGTGAGACCTTGCCTCTAAACGGGTACAGTTCGCAAATTCGCTTCCGGGTGATTCAATATCAAAAACAGATTCTGTTGTGCGGACCCTTTTCAATTTTGTATTTTTGATCCAAAACAAATTTTTAAAATATGAAAAACAAGACAATTTTTATTTTTCGTGTCTGATTCAAAATCAAATAACAAAAAAAACAATCCGATTTTCATTTTTTGATTTTCGTTTAGCAATTGAAAATAGAAAGAACGAATGATACACGGATTAAAAGGGTGGGGCTGAGAAGGCAAGAGAAAAAAATTGCGGGCATTAGATGCTGAAGCCTCTAAATGTCACAAACTAACCAACATATTTAGCAGCACAGCCAGCAGCAACACCTCCCAGCAGTGAAGAAGTCAAGCAGACAGCTACACAGCAACATGCTAGCAGTTATGAGGGACAGAAAGATGAGCTGGTTCCACAGGCAGATCCAGGGCAAGTAAATATGGAACATATCATAAGAGGAGAAACAGTTATTTGCAAGGGTTGATGTTAGGAATTCATGTTTAGGTTGCAATTTTTTTATGATTACAGTAGTTAAAACAGCTAAACTTAAACATTTTCAACAGCTGTAAAAGGCCACATGCTGTAGCTAATATTAAGAAATATGTTGTGCTTTCATGTAAAAAGGTTGGTAGTAGTGTTACAGTTAATGCTTACAAACTTTGAACATTTTAAATACAGTAGTTACATTTGTAATGATGCATTTTCATTTAGATGTGATATTATTTGTGCAGTGAGATTAATTACTGCATAAATTATTATGCTGATCAAGTAATAAATTCCTTTAAGACAGCATGGAATCGATTATATAACCAAATGTTATATAATCGATGTTGACACCTCCATTTCTATGTGAGTATTCAAGTTAATCTAGAATAATAGGCTTTTAATACAACATATAGTCAACATCAGCGCTGTTGCTATAATTTTGATGGTTTGATAGCAAAAGCCACAAATTGTTGCTGCCGAATTCACGCGCGCCGATGATTTTGGGCCAAGCCTAGTCAAAGTCCAGGGCTGTTTTTTAGTCCCAGTCCGTCCCTGGCAGGAAGGATGCTGTCATCAGGGGGATATGACCGGAGAGAGCTGACCCGAAGATCACGGCGATGCTTACCGGCTACCCCACGCTTCCAGAGTAGTCTGAGTTTCACTTGAACGCCGGCTCTTTTTCCTCTTCTCCTCCTGAGGCTGCTGCACGGTCCCGATCTGTATAGTGCTTGCGTTAGAACATCAGCTGGAGAGCATGGAACGCCAGCATAAAATGAGGTTTTATTGCCAATCACAGATATTCCAATCGTCATTAGACCCAGTTGATCATAGATGATTGCAGCAACTCAGCTGCCACGTGTTAGAGTTCACCCATGTGAACGAGAGGGTCGCGTCCCTACGCCTTCTGGCCGGGGACAGATATCTCACTGTTGTTGTGGCCTACAGACCCAACAGCAGTACAGAGTACAGAGGAGGACTCACCCATCACCCAGGCGGAAGTCACCAAGCTGGTAGTCAAGCTCCTTGGTGGCAAGGCTCTGAGGCTGGATGAGATCCGTTCTGAGTACCTCAAGTGTCTGGATGTTGTAGAACTGTCTTGGTTGACAGGTCTCTGCAACATTAAGTGGTGGTCAGGGACAGTGCCCCTGGATTGGCAGACCAGGGTGGTGGTCCCTCTATACTATACTATAAGGGGATCAAACTCTTCAGCCTCCCAGTAAGGTCTATTCCAGGGAGCTGAAGAGGAGACTTCGACAGTTAGTCAAACCTCAGATTCAGGAGGAGCAGTGTGGTTTTCATCCCGGTCGTGGTACACACTCTCCATTGGGTGCTTGAGGGTTCATGGGAGTTCGCCCAACCAGTCCACATGTGCTTTGTGGATCTGGACAAGGCCTTTGACCATGTCCCTTGAGGTACCCTCTGAGGGGGTGCTCTAGGAGTACAGAGTTCGGGGTCTTTTTGCTAAGGGCTATCCACTCCCTGTATGACCACGGCAGGTGCTTCATTTGCATTGCTGGCAGTAAGTCAGACATGTTTCTGGTGCATGTTGGCCTCTGTCAGGGCTGTTCTTTGTCACTGGTTCTGTTCATTATTTTTATGGACAGAATTTCTAGGTGCAGCCAGATGTCAGAGGGGGTTCAGTTTGGGAAACACAGAATATTTTCTCTGTTACTTTCAGATGATGTTGTTCAGCCGGCTTTTTCAAATAAGGACCTCCAGAGTGCGCTGGGGTGGTTTGCAACCAAATGTGAAGCAACAGGACTAAAGATCAGCATCTCCAAATCTGAGGTCACGATTCTTAACCAGAAAAAGGTGCCTTGCCCTCTCCTGATCAGTGGAAAGTCCTTCCCTCAAGTGGAGGAGTTCAAGTATCTTGGGGTCTTGTTCACGAGTAAGGGACGGCTGGAGCATGAGATCAACAAATAGATTGGTGCAGCGTCTGCAGTGATGCAGTCGTTGTATCAGACTGTTGTGGTGACTCTCAATTTACTGAATGAACTACGTTCCTACCCTCACCTATGCTCATGAGCTTTGGGTCATGGCTGATAGGGCAAAATTCAGTATACTAGCAGTTGAAATGAGTTTCCACAGTAAATCAAGCTCTTGCCAAATCCAGTCGGGAGAAAAACACACACATTTTTCCCATCAAGTAATGCACAAAGTGCTTCCCTTTGCTAATTTTTCTATGAAGAAATGGTCTCTAGTTCTCCAGGTTCAATAGCCGCTTCTACACATATGTTCACCAGCGTAGCCATGTCTGTTTTGCTTTGCCTGGACACTTGCTGCTATCGTCATACCTGAACACCTGCCCAAAACACAATTCTAAGAAACAATTGGTTCGCACCACCAGCGGAGTCGAGTCGGACAGTTTAGTGGGAGCAGTACAAGATGGATTTTTGTGGGTTAATGTGATATCAGGATCAAAACACAGATGGAAATGACAAAACTGGCAACCCGATGGATTGTCGGAACTACAACATCCACACACAAGATGTTGCAATGATGTTCATGTTTCATATCCAACCTTTAACTCAATACTGACAGTAAAATCCGTTTGGTCCTGTTTTTAGGATATATTTCCGCTGCTGAACATCTCATGTATCATTCTTTTCTGATCCAGAGCCAAGGGCATAGAATTAGCATTGACAGAAGGGACACGTTCCCACCAATATCCAGTGAAAAATGAAAAAAACAAGAAAATAAACAGGGCAGGGTTGGGTAGTTGATTCTTAGGTCCCCACCAATGCCAAGAACAAATCTACTCCTCTGTCCAGAGTTGTTAAAATCATAACAAATTGTCTGAAACCAAATGATTTTTAACACAGTATGCTCAACCCCTACTCCCTCCAAGACATTTACCTTAAGACTAGTGTAGGTGAGTCTCAGGTCCGCAGGTGGGACTTTCAGCAACCTGTGCAGAACTCCTTTGACCTTCTGAACAACCATGGAGGCTGCAGAGGAGAAATAAAAAACAGAGCATCAAAATTAAACATCAGTTTTGAGTCCTCATCCAGAGTTTGGGTTTTTACCAGGAAGTTTCTTTTCTATCGGCTTCCTGTTGACATCATCGGGAAAGATGAAGGTAATCTCTGGGGGAGAGAGATGGGAAAAAGAAAGAGTTACAGTGTTGGAAGCTGAGATGTTTACTTGTGAAGGGCAGATAGAGAGAGAAGCAGGACTGACTCAGCAGCTGATTCTTTAGGACGAACGGCTTGGGTTTTCTCAGCTCACCTTCTTCTGGAGCTCCATATTCTAAAACAAACACACACACACACACACACACACACACACACACACACACACATCAACAGAAGAGGCATCTAAAAGCTTTTATATTTAACAATAATTAAAGATTAACATTTTTTTTTTCAAGCAGCATTAACAGAGTACGAGCTGGAGCAGAGAATGAGGATCCAGAGGAACAGATTTTAACTTTCTTTACGATGGACAGTTGGAGCAAGAACATTTGTATATGCTGCCGATCGGTAACTAGTAGCAACATTTAATTATGTAGCTGGTGTGTTTTATTTTTGTGCCACAAACAAGCCATTTGCATATGTGACTAGGATAAATCCTGAGATGTGTTGCTCCGCTTCACGCTGCCGTGTGGAAAGCTTTCCACAGGGAGTGATGTGAAGACTGTAAACAGTACCATGTTTTTAGCTGTTAAACACATGATCTTCCACAGCTTTATGGAAAAAGAACTGCTTTTCATAGACCAGTCCTTCTCAACTAGTGGGGCACGCCCCAGTTCCAGGGGGCATGTGTGACTGCTTTTTTGCCATACTAGAATAAAAGTGTTATTGCACATCCATTACAGTAGGTAGAAGTGGTGCTCTTGTTGTCAGAATATGCAACAGGGCTCCCAACTTAGAAACTTTGAAAGTATTTCTAATTACTTTTCTGACACCGTTTGGAACTTTTTTCCCCTCAAAAGTGCATAATGACAAATCTAACAACATTTCTGACCTGCCTTTACAGCTTTATTAGAGGTTTGGTGCAGATATTTGCAGATTAGAGCTGCTCGGACCTGCTTACTGCATGCAGCACAATATTTAAAATTGCACGGGGGGGATTGTTTTCTTCCTCCTAGGGGGGTCGCGAAAGAAAATATTTGAGACGCACTGTGATAGACAAACATTTAATGATGACCTGTCACACATATGTCATGACTTTATGGTTACTTCTGAGATATTAACCTATAATTTGAAATATTTTATATCTAAAAACTGTTAGGAAGCACTCAATTCCACTTTTTCAAGCTCTGAATATTGTGACTGCCTGAAAATGGACCTCGATTTGGGTTTGTACTCATTAATATTCATTATGCTAACTCACTGGACTCAAATCGGCTAACAAGCTAACCTATTAGAGCGTGGCTTCCTGTTTTCTCCCACGCTGCGCTACAGCTGTCTGAGTAACATACCTAATAACGTCCTGGATAAAGCCAAGTTACAGGAGATTTCCAAAGGACCAGCAGAGATGGAACTTTAATTTTGAGACCAACAACCATTTGGATGGGGATTATGAGTGGGAGGAGGTGCCTGCAGATAAGACCTGGTGACACGTGGCTTCATCAGCAACATGGTGACCACACAACTCACTTTTTAGATTTTTTCCGGTTCCAGAGTCTCTATTTAAGAGTAAAAGTGCATAAAATGTGTGAAATTGTTTCCAGGTGGTCAGAAGCGGATGGAGTGACTTAGTTTAACAGACAAACATATAAAGAATCCATGTAGAACAACAGAGCCCCCCTCAGACCACGCTGCAGAGTAATATATAAGTTCTGAGAGTCTCTCCAAAAATAAATTGTAAAAATCAATGCAGCGTCACACTGATAGAGCTTTCAAACTCAGCTGAGAAGTGAAAAAAACTGAAAGAGAAGTTATTGTACAAATTACACATCAAGTACAAAACCAAGAACACATGTGGACCAAAAATATTCCACATAAAACTCAGAAAAACGTTTTTTTGTTATGCAAGGCCCCTTTAAATTGATGTAGAGTACCAACAAATACATGACAGGATTAATAACGCTTTCATGTTCTGACTGTTGATGGTGAAATTCTTGTAAAATTATTTCCTAAGATGTTCACATGCTCCTCCTCTGTTCACACCAGAGTCTGGTGTGAACAGAGGAGGAGCTGAGCGCAGTGTGAACCAGGTGTCGGAAGAAAAGAAGCATCCCGTCACCTTTCTTTCTGATCCCGATAATCAAGGCTTGTTGGAAGGCGAAAACTGGGGCAAAATCGGCATGAAAATCTTGTCATGTGAACCAGGCATTATAAGTGTCAAACAACATAAATTTGCACCATGTTTCTTACGTTTTAACCCGAGTGTGTCACAAACATGTAAAGCAGCAAACAGATAAAACCTGAAGCTGTCTGACAGAACAACAGCTACATCACTAAAAATAATACTCGGACAGCCACTACCTACCAACCAACAAACCAACCACTACCAACCTGCCAACCAGCCAGCCAGCCACACACGCACACTGTGGTATGTTGAACACATTAAAACGACTTACTGTCGATGAGTTCCTGGTAACGTGGGTGCTGACAGGTGAATTGGGTGCTGGGCTGACCCGGCCCACCTGCTTTCAGCCACTCTTCGCCAAACATCTTCAAATAGTCAAGCTCTGCCCCCCTTCTTTCCACAGAGTCGATCTAAGGGAACCAACAGTAAAACGGACACACAGAATAATTGGTTTACAGAAATCAGGAAGGTTTTAGTAGTTCTAGTTACTGTTGTAGGAAGTAAATTTTGTATCCACAATGCAATAAAACATATTAGTCTGAAAATGTACGTCTGTGCTGCTATCCGCAATGATGGTGTTATACATCACCATGTTACATTGGGGCTTTATAACACCCATCACCTTCTCAAATTAAAAGCAGGAATAACTAAAACAAGCTCTCTTCAATGATTTTTTTTATGTTATTTACTTACCCAAAAATAAAATAAACAGATGAGCAGAAACTCTTGTGAATCAGCGCGGAGAAAGACGCAGCTGACATGAATATGGGAAAAGCTGCAGAGTGCAGCATCAGGCTTCAGTGATCCACGCTACCTAGCATTTCAGCACTAGCAGCACTTGTACTGAGTAACAACAAACAGCCTTTTACCATTGATGACTCCGAGATGTTTGAAGAAACAAAGTTGTAGTAGTTCCACAATAAACTCCAGCTGTGCCGAAAGTAAACACAACTACGCAATTCCCGATTCACAAAGGCATTTCTTCCATTGAGGGAAAAGGAGGAAGAGGGAGGGAGGGGGGGCTACAATGCATGCGCACTACTCGGAAAAACGACAAACAGCGATTGAGCTTCTCATTCGGAGTAAAATCGTATGTAATGCCTTTAATGTCCTGTGAAGGGGCAAACTTTTCCCTCACATATACTAATTTACCACAAACAGGACCTTAATCTCACCAACAGTTCCCATTTTATTAAGGTGTATCCATATTAATGGCCCACCCTGCATATGTGAGGGGACAAACTTTTCAAGATGGGTGGTGACCATGGTGGCCATTTTGAAGTCGGCCATCTTGGATCCAACGTTTGTTTTTTCAATAGGAAGAGGATCATGTGACACATCAAACTTATTGGTAATCTCACAAGAAAAACAATGGTGTGCTTGGTTTTCTCCAAGACTGTTGGAACAAAAAAACAAAAAAAAAGTGATGGTATGGTGGTATGGTGTGGTATATGGGTACAAAGATAGTGGGGCCATTCTTCATTAATGGAAACCTCAAGGCCACTGGATATTTGAAATTGATGATGTGTTTCTCTCTATATGCACTGAAGCTGGCACGTTCCCTGAGTTGTTCCAGCAAGATGGTCCACCAGCACATTATGGGTGTCAGGTGCACCTTTTTGGCAGATACCAGAACCGGAAGTTCGATTTGTTGGGACTAGATAAGACTATGGTCAGTAATCAGATAAATGAGTTTGTGGATCTTAATAAGGAGGGTTATCACATATTCACAGATGGATCTAAAGACTGGTGGGCTTTGGATTGGGTTCAGTGCAACAAACCTGGAGGGGCTTATGTCTACTCTGATTCTGCAGCTGCTTCAGCCTTTTCCCTACATTCTTTTTGTCGTGGTGGTGCACCACGTCTGAAATTTGAGCGCCACTCCTGCAAAATGCCAAGATTGACTGACTGATTTTTTTGCTGCTTCCAGAAGCAGCAGCGTTAGCGTCTCTGTTGTTTTACATGAACACAGTGGCAGGCAGCAATGGGACATTACTCCTGTTCAGATTTTAGCCTAAAGGTAAGGTGAAGTTAGAGCAGTGCTGGTACGACTCGCCGCTCTAAACTACGCAAAGCTTCGGACATGTGAGTTCTCTGGCAAATGCGTGACACGTGGAGTACTCGTATCTGTAAGATACTCTGTTGGGATATAGTGTGTTTCAGGAAACAACTACCTCCTGCACCTTCAGACACTTGTATTTTCACAAAAAATGTAGGCGAAAACGCGAAAATCATACAGTTTCTTCAAGATGGCCGACTTCCTGTTGAGTTTAGACTACACCTTCAAGAAGCTTTTTTGAGCATAATCATATATTCTATCAATCCACCAAATTTCAAAGCTGTACATAAAAACAGTTGAAAGAACCCCACCAATAGGTGGTGCTGTGTACAAAATAGGCTCTGCCCAGTCCCAAAACCTAAAATTTCACAAATGTTTCAATCTTTTTGGGGGGTAGCCAAAGTGCCATTGTTGTTCGGATGTGAAAGCCACGAAAAAGGCAAATCACTTTCCAGAAGAATTAAAATAATAATAAATTAAAGTCGCAGCAACGATGAGTGGCCATCGCACCTTGGCACCCGCTTCGCCAGAGCGCCTCCCTTTCCACTGAGTAGCCCCAAAACGCCAGGGAAACTCTGCTTGAGTGAGCATATTACACTTTTAAGTGTTCAGGGTGAGATGTCAAAGTTTTATAAGCCGCTGTGGCTACGCCGGAAAAGTTAGAGCCATATTTGTTCTTACAGTGTTAGACCATCCCATTGACTGTCATTAGAACCAGGTTCAGTCATATATTTTACAGATATGCCAGAGTATGACCTGAAAAATCTTGTTGTATGTGGGCAGGGCTAAAATGATCACAAAATATGAGCATATACTGTAGTTTTGTTCAGGACCCCACTGTGATCCTCAATATGCATTTTGGTATCAATCTGGGAAATTATCAGGGCGTTATAACAGCTTTTTTTTGCTTGATTAAAGGCAAGGTTTAAAGTGAAGCCACGCCCACAATTTTAGATAGAATAAATCCTTTTTAATAACATAATCCCACATGCGGAAAGACTGCACTGACAATGTTTTATGATGATTCATGAAAGTATGTTGGAGTAGATGGTTCAAATCAGACCGGTGTGAAATATCCAAAAATAGCCAGTGTTTTCAAGATGGCTGACCTCCTGTGATAGTTAGGACATGGATCCAAGAGACTTTTTTGTAGGTCCTAAGAGGATCCATGAGTGTACCAAATTTCATAACTGTCAATAAAAGCAGTGGGTGGGGCTTGCAATTTAAAGGCCAAAAATGGGGAGAAAGGGGGCACTGTTGACGCAGTTTGCCACGCCCACACAATTGTTCTACTCAGGTATGTTACATAGGATTCGTCCTATGTAGTTTTGTCCTGATCTGATCATGATTATGGATTTTATAGCAAGAAATGTGTTGATGGCGGGACGTCTAATTTGAAGTGGCGCTGTGGCGACACCTTAAATGTTAGAGCCCTAAAATTTTATACCATATTGGATCTAGTCACTGGCTGTTTCCTGAGCCTGGTCATTGTAGATTTGTTGATGTGTGCCAGAGTATGATCCCACAGAGTAAAACATGACACTCAGTGGGCAGAGCTAAAGTAATCCAAACATTTCAATGCATAGTTTCGTTCAGGACCCCACTGTGATCATCCATGAACAATTTCATTTGGATCAGAGAAATATTGATGGTTATAAGATTTTTTTTTTTTTTTTAGATTTTTTTTGGCTTTGAGGCCAAGTTTGAGGTGAAGCCACGCCCAAACTAAGAACAATCTGTAAAGTTTCTTGATAACTTTAGTTCCCCAATGCCTAAAGAACATACTGACCAAGTTTGGTGCAGATCGGTTAAAATCTGTAGGAGGAGTTTGTTTAAATGCGAGACGTGTGAAATGGCAAAATGATCTGTTTTTCTAAGAAGGCTGACTCTCTTCGGGGTTCCAGATACGGGTCCAGGAGGCTTTTTTGTAGGTCCTGGTGTGATCCATCTGTGTACCAAATTTCAGAATCCTAAGTCAAAGTAGTGGGAGGGGCTGTACATTTAAGCGTCCACAAGGGGGCGCAAGCCACGCCCCTCAGATTTTTCAACTCAGATTGATTCAGGACCTGACCACGATCCATCCTAAGAAATTTTGTAGTGATCGGATCAGAATTGCGTAATTACCAGCAAAATCGGTGATATTTTGCGTCGTCAAACTTTACCTTAATGGAAAGACCCCGTCCGCGTTTCAAAAAGTCACTATTTTTTTTCCCCATGTCAGACCAACTTGTTTTCTGCCATCTGAGACAATTTTGAAGACAATGGGGTCAAGAATGCCAGAGATATACCCCTACAAGTAAAATGCAACACTTCCGTTTCCAAGTGAGCGGGGCTAAAGTTATCTTAAAATATGACCATATAACTCTGCTGAGCAACCAACTGCCATCATTCACAAGCACTTTGGTGAAGATCCTGTCATTTTTGTGTGAGTTAGTACAGTTTATCTTCTGATGGCGAGACATCAAAGTTTGAGGTTATGCCCCGCCCAGTTCCTGAACAACTTTTGATCCCCCATGCTTTGAGACTCTGTTGACCAAGTTTGGTGCTGATATGTATAAAACTGTAGGAGGAGTTTGTTCAAATAGGAGGTCAGAAAATGCCAAAAATAGGCAGTTTTTCCAAGATGGCAGACTTCCTGTTGAATTTAGACCACACCTCCAAGAGGCTTTTTTTTACCATAATCCCATCATCTATCAACCCACCAAATGTCATCACTGTACATAAAAGCAGGTGGAAGAGCCCCACCAATAGGTGGCGCTGTGTATGGAGGAGGCTTTGCCCATTTGCGAAACAAAAAAAAATTCGCAAATGTTTCAATTTTTTTAGGGGGTAGGCAAAATTTCGTGAGTTTTCGTGCATGTTCAACTGCCAAAAAGGCAACTTTTTGGAAGATCTAAAATAATAAGAAACAGCAAGGATCCAATAACCTTCGGTGCTCGGGCCTCCTAAACAGCGAGGATTCAATAGGCCTTCGCACTGCCTTCGGTGCTCGGGCCTAAAAATGAAAACCGTCATGTCTGACTCTGGGGATGGAGACAGAAGCAACATGATTCATTAGTTAGCCAGCTATCAGAGAGAAATGTTTTTGCATTGTTTGTTGGTCAAACTTTATTCCAAATTCAATATTCGTTTTTGAAGCAATGCCACATCAGAGCAGTATATTTATCCAACATCAGAGAAGCAAGTTTCCAACAAATCTGTTATAATCTAACCCAAAGTTCTGAGATATTGTATTAATGTAGGCAACATTCAAGCAAGTTCAGTTGTGTCTCTGTGTATTCAGTTATTTACAAACTTTTGTTCAAATTTAATATGATATCATCACATTTTATAGTTTTGATAGTCTTATAACTGCAGTCAGTTTGCTGTCTCAGCATAACATTGATTTAAACAAGATTTTTTTAGATGTAGTTTTATTAACTTTTTATAATGAAAGGGTGAATAAAAACTTCATTTTCTAGTTGGATTTATAAAGCTATTGGGAGGGGGGATGGAAAGAGGGGGACAATGGGACCAGGCATAATTGCCATAAATTCAGCATTAGCAACACCACAGGAGAAATACCAGCACAGGCTTCCAGTATCCGTAGTTTCAGGTGCTGTACATCTCGTATCTTCACACCATAGACAATTGCCTTCAGATGACCCCAAAGATAAAAGTCTAAGGGGGTCATATCGGGAGACCTTGGGGGCCATTCAACTGGCCCACGACAACCAATCCACTTTCCAGGAAACTGTTTCCATTAATGAAGAATGGCCCCACTGTCTTTGTACCCCATACACCACACCATACCATCACTTTTTTTGTTCCAACAGTCTTTGCCCCCTCACATATACTAATGTGCCACAAACAGGACGTGAATATCACCAACCAATCCCATTTTATTAAGGTGTATCCATGTATCCTGTACTTTCCACACCTTTTAAAAGTTTCACACTGAAAAAGTAAGTGTGGTCAGTGTTAAATCACCAGACAACAAACAGAAAGTCACAAAACCCACATGCAGTGAGAAATACACACCCACCTGACAATTGTTCAGGAACTCCAGCTGTCCCAGTTTAGCGATAAGCATCTGATTGGCTGTTTTGAGGTTACCATCACTGCTCACCAGTTTGTTGCCTCGACACGAAAACTTAACCAAAGAAGGAAGTTTGGCGAGTTCGTTAACTACACTCCACTGAAACAGAGACAGACAGAGAAACTGTTTTAGTAAAGCTGCAGGTAGATGGGTTCTGTGTAACTCACAGGGCCACAGAGTCTGTTTGTAAGGCAGGTTGTCAGAGAACACCAGTGAAAGACTAACTATGCTATCTGCCAGATGGTCCTTGTATAAATAGTCTTGTAGCTGAACACATATCAGTTCATGTTTTTAAAGCAAAAATCTCACATTTGCATTAATAATGACCAATAATAATAATTTTTTTCACATTACAAGTAATGGTGTAGAATCCTTCCTCTCAATACACCAGTCTGAAAACCTGCACTCTTTATTCCTACACTCAGATGTTTACACAAATCTCTGGAGGGGGGAAACACACTGACCTCAGTGATGTTGTTCTGGTCTAGACTGAGATTCTTCAGTACTGGAAACATGGTGGTGCGACATCCTGCAGTGAAACAATTGACATTCTAAGTTATAACAATCTGTCAAATAACAGGACACATACCCAGAAAAGCTCAGCAGAAACATGGAAATCCATTTGTTACCTAACCTGGAGGAGCATCGTCAAATCGAATGACAGACAGTCCGGTGTTGGAAAGGTTCAGCTCCTCCAGTCTACAACAGAAGAAAACATCTGGATCACATGTTTCATAAACAAAAAGATCCGTATGTAAGAAATTCCCCTTTTCTTAAAGAGGCCATTTCACATAAATTTCATGACTTTAATGTTATTTCTTAAGTATTAACCTATAATATGAAACATTTTATATCTAAAAAAACATTAAGAAACACTAATTAACAGACCTTTCAATCTGTCTGCATCCAGATTTGGCTGGTTTCTTCAGGGCTGCAACTCGTTCATATTCATTATGCTTCAATTTGCTGGACTCTGATTGTCTACCAAACTGGCCTATGAGAGAAGGGTATACTGTTTCCTGCCCCGCTGCGCATGGGAACAGCAGACGTTGTCTCTTCCAGTTTGATACGTCTTATGCTAACAGCTTTTAGCCAGCAGACTGCTAGGTGCGGTTTCAACTGCCGGAGCTGCCGAATACTAATGAGCAAATACAGGCCGTTCGAACTTGGGTGTTATCACCACCTGCGTAGTTTGAGAGATTAAAACTGAGAGAGAAGTTGTTGACCTGTTTTCACCCACTATGAAGGTAAGAACACCTGTGGAGCTAAAATATTCAACAGAAACCTCAGAACAACTGTTTTAATGGAATGGCCTCTTTAATGTCACAGCAGTGAAGAAATTATTCACTATATGTTGACTGTACCTGGGCAGAGCAGATATACTTGGAAGGCTGTCCTGCACTAAAGGATTACAGAACAGGTTGAGAATCTTCAGTGTCTGCAGCACTCCCTCTGGCCTTTAAAAGATCACACACAACAGAGATACTGGAGTTGGTTTCGCAGTGATCCAGATGAGAAAACAGATGTCTAAGTGAGCATACAGAGGAGAGCAGCATTACCTCTGCAGTTCAGTTATGTTGTTCTCTTTCACAGACAGATTCTCCAGCTGAGGCCACATCAAGGCACACTCAAGGATCTGATCACAGATGAGCAGTCAAAAGGAAAAATAGGAACCCAAACAAATGCATGTTAGACCACAGAATGTAATGCAGAAAGTCTGGTGGCAGATAGAAGTGGATAACATGTACACTGCTGGTCAGAAGTTCATGTACACTCAACATTAGCAAGAATAATGTACTGTATCAGTCTGGGGCTTTTACTGATGCATCGGAAAGGCGGCATAAAGGTGGAACGAAAACACAACATTCTTCTTCAATGAGTTTTGAATAACAGAATTTGGCCAATTAATTTGAATTTATCACAGATTTTCTTTCTGCGATTTAATTTCCCTTAAGAAATTAATTAATAAAGTATTTTTGAATTTGAATTCTAGTCCAGACACACACACACCTCCCTAACCCTACATTCACTATTTTTTACAGCCATCAATGAGCTTCTGTCATACACAAGGCTGAATATTTGACCATTCCTCCAGTAGAGCTGAAGCTTTCTTAGCCAGCCTTTAAGCACACTCTATAGACTTTACAGTAGGGTTTTAAAAATTACAGCTATGAAACAAACAACAAATAGCTGTTGAGAGAATGTTAAATTGGATTCTCAAGTGAAATTGAGCTCAAAAATTAGTTTTTTCCTAGATCTAGTATGTATGTAAATATCATAAATATACAAAAATGTATTTTGTGCAAGTTAAAACTCCATTTGGCTGTTCTTTTCCTATGGTGAGGAACTGTAGAAATATTTAGGGTGTGTAAAATTGTTTACCTGCAGCCAGGTGAGGTCACAGTTGTTCAACGCTAGAACTTTAAGATTGGAGAAAGCCTGGCAATGAGCTGAAGGCTCAGAGGGTAATCTCAATCTGTTTTTGCTAAAACATTAAACACAAAATGTTGCATGAAAACAATTCAACAACAAAAAGAACGAAACACTTCAAAAACGAACAAACAAAAGAAGCTGTACCTGAGCTGCAGCCCCTCCAGCTTATCCAGCTGTTCAGTGATGGCAGCCACATCTTCCCAGGAGGTTAACAAGGACCCACTGAGTTCCAACCACCTCACATCTGATCACGGCTGTTAAAGGTGCAACATAGAACATGAACACTAAAACAACATCTGGTGTGTGGATTCCATAGCCACAACAACAGAACATAGCGTCCAGCCATTGGGGTACCAGGCTCGTGACGCCCGTGTGAGCTCCCATGCAGCGAAAATTCCTCACCTAAATCCAATCTGGGCCCCGATCCTCTCTGGTTGCTCCTCCCCTGATAAGAACAACAAAATCCCCGGGGCTCCAAAGCAGCTGCTCAATTTGCTGACTCGCCACCCTCCACAGTACCAGCTTCGCTAATACAGACTATTTACCGTATTAGGCAACCTGCAACAATGCCCGCTACTCTGCCAGCTATTGGCTGGTAGATGTAAACAACGTTGTGCCCATCAATATCAATACTTTATTATATGTTAATTCAAGTATAATTTTAAAGGAAATGCTGTACTTTCATAACCTGGCTCTGCCAGATCTAAATGTAGCCCTGCCTCTTCTCGATTCAGGGACACGCAAGATTTGGAGTATCCGTCTTGCAGCGCAAGGCTAGTACTTTCATTCTACACCCCTCTAAACACCCTGTGGAGGTATTATGTTGTTAAAAATATTGCTTTTTCTGAAAAGGTTTCACCTTTAAAGCGCACACACACTACAAACATTCCTAAGATGCACCCAGTCAGGTACAGGTATTTTATTCTTGGATTCCTTTTTAATATATTTCTGTCATATACACTTATTTACAAACACTGTATCTCCACCATTATCTTCATTTTGTCCAACAAAGAGATGAAATATTCAGTGAACTACTGGAGATGAAAATGGACAGTATCTAAAAAGGCTCAGCAGAAGATGAACGTTCTGCGGCAGCTTAATAAGTTCAACCTGCTACAGGAGCTGCTGGTGAACTTCTACAGAACATCATCAAGTCCATCCTCTGTCAGTCCATCACAGTCTGGTCTGCCTTAGCAACAAGACTAGACAGAAACAGACTGTAGAGACGATCACTGGTACAGGTCCTGGATGGAGGGCAAATCAGGTAATTTCCTGTTAGGAGAGTTAAACGTGTTTAACATGTGGTGAGAGGACTGGCTGCACATCTCACCAGTGATCCTCCCCGGAGTTCTCTAGTTCTCTGCAGTCTGTTTCTTTCATCATTAATGAATCATTGTTACCAGTTTATTTCTTTTGTACAGCACTTTGGCTGACTGTACTGGTCATACTGTTAAATGCTTTATAAATAAACATCACATGACATGACATGCAAAGAACTATAAGGTATACAGAGAGAATCACTAACGCTGATGTTCCCTCAATCCAGGATCTGTACTCCTCCATCCAGGACCTGTACTCCTCCATCCAGGACCTGGTCTCCTCCAGAGTCAGGAAAAAAGCAGGCAGCATCAGCAGGGACCTTCTCACCAGGATCTCACCTCTTCTCTCCTCAGGTTGGCGCTACAGATCTCTGTATGCCAAAACCACTAGACACATAAACAGTTTTTTCCCACATGTTTAACTCCCCTAACAAGGAAATAACCTGAGATGAGCAGCCAGTCCTCTCACCACAGGAGCACACATTCAGAATTTTAGCATATTTACCAGCATTAAAGCTGTAAATACAGATTAATTTCCAAAAACAAAATGAGAGTTGGATGATGGAATAATTGTACCTTTAATTGCAAATTTACCTGGAACACTCCCAAAATCAGATCAACTGGACAGCTTTGTGAACATCCCTATTGTGATGTGATTGGTGGCAGCTGCAGGTGTAAGTTTGTATAAACGGCTGGATAACTGTTGCAGTGGATACAACATCTCTCAAAGAACATGGTGTTACAGTGTTTCTGTGCCCAAAATACAATCTGAAACTTGTAAGGTTAAAGCCTGCTAGCCTGTTGAGTTCTTTTTTTTTCTTTTAAGACTTGTATCTGGTCTGTGGTAAAACACCAGTCTGATGTCAGACAGGCAACTGAAAGCCAGTAAAAGATACTTGGAGTTGTTTTCCTAATATCTTCAGGTGCTCCTGCTCCATTCACCTCATGGCAGTTCAATATTACACATAGAAGTTTCTCGAAGCTGTAGAAAAGAAACAAAAATAACTTGTTGCAAATGAACAGAAGCAAAGATTCTGTCTGCTATCAATAAGGTATCAGGTAAATTCTCACACATCAGGATCAGAGTGGTCTCTTTAGTCCATTTAAAGGAGACATATCATGAAAATTCCACTTTTAGCCTTTAAATTCTTTGTGAAGTGAATTTAGAGTTTCTATGAGAGCAGAAGGTTTAAATTAGTCACTCCATGTGTTGTGGAGATATTTTTGTAAAAAGTTTTGGTCATATTTTTTCATGCTGTTCAGTTTTCTCTATTATGTTTTATAAACTATTACATCACAGGTCATGCCCTGGAAATGTTAAACATGGTCATGGACTTTGGGCTAAATGCAGAGTGAATCTGCCATCTTTATTTCTTGTTCAGAGTTTGTAGTATGTATGCTGAAAGTAGAAGTGTCAAAACGTTCTGTTGTTAGGTGTATTAATAACAAGCGGGTCATTTTGACAAAATCAAATGTAATAGCAGCCCGATATGACCAACATACAGTCAGGTCCTTAAATATTGGGACATCAACACAATTCAAACATTTCTGGTTGTGTACATCACCACAATGGATTTGAAATGAAACAAACATTATGCGCTATAACTGAAGACTGTCAGCTTTAATTTGAGGGTATTTACATCCAAATCAGGGGAACGGTGTAGGAATTACAACAGTTTGTATATGTGCCTCCCACTTGTTAAGGGACCAAAAGTAATGGGACAAATTAATAATCATAAATCAAACTTCACTGTTTAATACTTGGTTACAAATCCTTTACCATCAATTCCAGCCTGAAGTCTGGAATACATAGACATCACCAGACTGGGTTAGTTCCTTGGTGATGCGCTGCCAGGCCTCAACTGTCTTCATTTCCTGCTTGTTCTTAGGACATTTTTCCTTCAGTTTTGTCTTCAGCAAGTGAAATGCATGTTCAATTAGATTCAGGTCAGGTGATTGACTTGGCCATTGCATGACATTGCATAACATTCCACTTCTTTGCCTTAAAAAACTCTTTAGTTGCTTTTGCAGTGTGCTTTGGATCATTGTCCATTTGCACTGTAAAGCGCCGTCCAATGTGTATTGAAGCATCTGGCTGAATATGAGCAGATTTCCCAAAACACTTCAGAATTCATCCTTCTATTTTTTTCAGCAGTCACATCATCAATAAATACAAGAGAACCAGTTCCATTAGCAGCCATACATGCCCATACCATGACACAACTACCAACATGTTTCACTGATGAGGTGGTATGTTTAGGATTATGAGCAGTTTCTTTCCTTCTCCATACTCTTCTCTTCCCATCACTCTGGTACAAGTTAATCTTAGTCTCATCTGTCCATAGGACATGGAAGAATAAAGTTACATTAAAACCAAGCACACCATTGTTTTTCTTGTGAAATTACCAATAAGTTTGATGTGTCATATGACCCTCTTCCTATTGAAAAAACAAAAGTTGGATCTAAGATGGCCAACTTCAAAATGGCCACCATGGTCACCACCCATCTTGAAAAGTTTGCCCCCTCACATATACTAAACCCATTTTATTAAGGTGTATCCATATAAATGGCCCACCCTGTACACAACCAAAAATGTTTGAATTGTGTCGATGTTCCAATATTTATGGACCTGACTGTACATGAAAAAACTGTCAGAGCTGATCTCAAGCCGGAACATTTTCTGCAGTTTTTGTACCTTTAAGGATCTATCCTGCGTTATGGATTATTTTACTGGATTATATTCCCTGGAACTGTTCGGACTAAATGAGATCAATATCTTGCTAGAATTTATACATTTTGAACATGTATAAAGCCGTCAAAGGTAGGAAGTTCACTCTTGAAGTCTTTGCTTCTCTGAATAAAGGCATTATTGTGAGTGCTGTGGTTATTGCATGTCAGAATAGTTTATATCATTGGAAAGAGAAGAACAGAGCTTTTATATGATATACAGATTGTTGGGTTGCATGATTTATGGGATGCGCACATGGCTGTTAAGTACGTGTGTACAGGCGTTCTACAAAACAGAGACCAGTGCTTAGCAGTTTTTAACCTGCACAGCTCTTTACACCATCTCCCAGCATCAGAACTGCTTCGAAGTGCGTAGTTAAGTTTTGTTTTAAATAGTAATGTGCCTGAATCTGTGGCGAAACAAGTGGGGGTTTTTTTGACAAAGGTGTAGCCTCCATCAGTATCAACAAGGCTCGGTTTGTCAAGTTCATCGTCTTCATTGTCCTTTCGCTCAGGGTCAGACTCTGGTTACCACATGTACGGCTGGATAGAAAACTCCTCCAACATTTATTATTTTTTTAATTTGTGAACAATAAAAAGTTTCTGCAGCAGTAGATTGCAGGTTCTCTACCAAACTACAAAAATGGCTTAATGAGGTGGGGTGGAAGGTTCAGCAACTTGGAGGGGGGCATGGTCTCCAGCATGTCCAACACATTAAAAGGGACTGCACCAAAACCAGTTATTATGTAGATCCTGTCTGATCAGGAGTAGAAGAGGAGCCTCCAGAAATACCAAAATAAAAAATTCACACCTAATAACTACTGTTCCACGAGATATAAACCACAACTAAATGATTTAGATATAAAAAGGAAAAATTTAAAAGGTCAATATTTCTCCTTTAAATATTTCAACACATTCTTTTTGTGAATCCATCTTAAAGGGACTTAAGGCAAGATTTGTGAAAAACTACACATGCATTTCCAGTTTATTCAATGCTAATGGGTCATGAAGCATTAAAAACCCAAAATAACGAGGCCATCCGCATATATGTCTGTTGCCTTGGAAACGCTGTGTGCTACATAATGCGCTGCAGTTCGACGTCCGAATTTCCCGCGCAGTTGTAGGGATGTGACGTAAATTGACGCCGCATGCGCGTTGCCGACAGCTCTTGAACAGGAAGTACATGGCCGCCGTGGACTTGGATTCAAACACTGAAGGTATACTTATGGATGTTTCTGCAGCCAGCAAACGACCTGCATCCACTCTCACCCCCCAAAAAAGTGGCACCACGAAGAAAAAAAAGACTTTATCAGCGGCATCTCGTGAGTCTAAAAAAAAATATGACCGAAGCCGGGCAGGCACCCGCATAAATATTGGATATACGTTCGGTTCATGGAGGGAACTTCAGCTGCATTTGGGAGTGAAAACGGATGCTGACATGGCTCATTTCCTTGTGACCAGGTGAGAAAACATTATAGGTCGTGTTTAGAACCTGATACAGTATGAAAATGATGAGATCAAATCAAATAACAGAGTGGAGAGACCTGACGTGAAGTATGTTAGCCTCCCCGGTGCAGTGCTGTGAAGACGAACAGTCTGTAAAGTGTCTGTGCGCGCTCCCGCGCCAGCTTGGCTGGTGGCTGCAGTTAGCCACAGCGCCTGTCGCGGCAGCACTGAGTCAGATTTTGTAAAGCTGCCTTAAGTCCCTTTAAATATAATAACCGAGCTTCCTAAAAGTAGAATCCAAACAGAAAACACACCTCTGCTCCTTTACAGCAGCCCACTCAAGTTTTTTGCAGGAAACGGAGATCTCCTCGCTCAGAACCTCTTCTGTGTTAATTTGATACACCTGTCGCAAAGCAGTCAGGAAGTCCACCCCAAAGCTCACCTTGACTGGTCGGACAAAAGAGCCTCCTTTAAGATGTCTACAAAACCAAAAACAAAACATTCATTCCACAAAAAACCTGAGAGGATGTTCCATCCCTTTTGTTGGTAGATATGTAAATGGCATTTCAAATCTGTGACACTGAATCAAACAGGAAATACTGACTGAACAACTACCTGCATGTAAAATACTGCACTCCTTTATGACTGCCATCATTCTTGCCTCTGTCTGGGTTATCCCACTCCACGCCAAGCCATAGTCCTACCAACAGTAAACAGGCAGGTGAGGAGAGGGACCATTAATGGACATTCCAGATTAAACTTCTTTCTGCTGTTTCCAGCAAGTGAACTATGCAGAAGGACACCTGAAGAAAAGCACCTCTTGTGAAAAACCTTTTAAAAATAAAACACGTTAAATTAAACTTAATTTTTTATTAATTTCAGATTAGAATAATTTGAAGAGCAATAAATTACTAAAACGTTCTTACAATACACTTCAACAAGGTTAGATACAAGACAATCACCTAAAAAAAAGAATAAACCTGGATTATTCCGCGAATGAGAAATTTAACTTTTACAGAGCTCTTATAACAAGAACAGTGACAAGTTAGTTAATCTGTATATGAATCCCTCAGAGCAACCTGAAGGGGTGCTGTAGGATAACAGGGTCCCAGTTTGTGGTGTTCATGGACAGGACCTTGAGGCACAGTTGTAGAGAGAATGTTGTGTGATTCGGGAACCTCAGGATCTAATTTCAGCTTTTTGTGAATAAAGGGATACTGTTGGCATCTTTAAGCCTAGACCTTCAGCCTGAACTGGAGTGGTTCTCAGCTGAGTATTAAGGATAAGGTAGTTCAACCTCCCGATATCGATGATATGCATTTATAAACCTCATTAAGTCCACCCTCTCCTCCTTCATCACTGTCTGGTACACTACAGCTTCAGCCAAGTACAAGCAGTGTATCGGCAGCATACAACTGCAGCGTATTGTCCGCTCTGCTGAGAAGTCTTCCTTCCCTCCAAGACAGGCACACCTTTGGGCTCTGAAGCATGGAGAAACCGTTGTGGCTGATTCCTCTCATCCTGGACAAAAACAATTTTTCAGACTCTCCCTTCTGGTCAGTTTGTTTCCCTCTGCCTACTGAATATGGCCAGTTAAACAAACAAACAAACAAACAAACAAACAAACAAACAAACAGACTGACTGACTGACTGACTGACTGACTGACTGACTGACTGACTGACTGACTGACTGACTCACTCACTCACTCACTCATTTCCATCTTTGAACTTGTAAATATTGCTGGTTCTTATGTTTGTTATTGTTCCTTTGATTCATTTACTGCAGCTTCACCCAAAACAAATTATTTGTGTTGTGCAAATAATACTTGGCAATTGAACTAATTCTGATTCTCCAGATCTGAAATTCCTCAACCAGAAAAAATCTTATTCAACAGGCCAGTAGCAGAGGGGGAGAACCTGTTCCTGTGGTGGGAGGTCCTGTCTTCTTCCAGAAGGGAGAGTCTAAAAGATTTTATATCCAGGATTAGAGGAATCAACCGCAATCTTATCGGTGCGCTTCGGAGCCCTGGAAGTGCAAAGGTCCTGGGGGAAGAAAGGTTGCAGCCAAACACCATCTCAGCAGAGCGGATGATACACTGCAATCGGTCCTTGTTCTCAGCTGAAGCTGCAGTGAACCAGATAGTGATTGAGGTGAGGATGGACTCAATGATGGACGTGTATTAGAGCTAGAGAGAGTCGCTGACTCGCTGGGGTGAAGGAGGTCTGGGTTTTCAGGGCGGCTGTGGCTCAGTGGTTAGAGCGGTCGTCCTCCAATTTGAAGGTTGGTGGATCGATCCTGGCTTCCACCGTCACATGTCGAAGTGTCCTTGGGCAAGACACTGAACCCCATGTTGCCCCCCGATCTGCGTATCGGGTTGTGTGAGTGTTAGCCCCTACCCTCTCCCCCCCGGTTTACATATCGAGTTGTGTGAATGGGTGAATGTAAAACCTTGTAGTGTGAAAGCGCTTTGACTGGTCTGAATGACTAGAAAAGCGCTATACAAATACAGGACATTTTCCTCCTGAAACTGTTGCCTCCTCAATCTGAACTTGACCAGGTGAAAGAAAATGGACGGAAGGAAGTTTCTTCACATAGTTTGAATAGTTGAATAACTAGATATACAGTTTAAATGTTGTTAGGAATAGGATAGGTTATAGGAAACACAATCAAGATTAATTTTAAATATTCAATTGTAATAATACCGGATATCAGTTCTGATAAATAACTCCATTATGTAAATGCGTCCGTTTCCTACCTGAGGTCGGTGGAACCGGCCCTGCATAGCGCACCGTGGCACGTTCACTGGAGACGGACACGCGCTTTCCCACCGGGTCCACCGGTGGCTCTGTGTGTTCGGTCTCCATAAGCTCGTAATGACTCTGAGGTTACGTCAGTTTATGTATCTTTCTCTTTTAGTCATTCTGGGACTCGGTATTACCTCATTTACCTCTGCCGAACTGTTTAACAGTCCTCCAGCAGCCCACGAGCCATCGTCATGTTTTCACTTACTGGGAACCGGAAGACACACATTTCGACGTCACACTTCTTCCGAGAGGATTCTTTTTGTTTTTATTTATCAATATTTAAAATATACAAGTTAATGTATATAATATAATATAATATAATATAATATAATATAATATAATATAATATAATATAATATAATATAATATAATATAATATATATCATATAATTGCATTTTATTTTTAATACAGCGAGTTTGTGTAGTTATCTTAGAAAAACCTACAGGAACCTTTGTCTTGTTTATGTTCCATAGGGGACATATTTGGTGAAAGGACAGTTGCACTTGGAAACGCGTGTGGGTGCATAAACAGAGTATCTGTGGAAATTTGTAATTTATAGAGTAGTTATTCTCTCACGTTGTTTGATTTATTTAAATAACCAGGAAGCCATCATGAAGAAGAAGCGAGCTCACAGCAGGTTTGTTTACATTTTATTATCTAAAGTGTCTGAGTAAAACCGTCAGCTGTTATCACGCTGCTGAAAAACAAACCTGAATGTTTCAGAACAACAAACTGAAAAAAACGCCTGCTTTTATAGAAAAACATTGATGTTAGATTATTAACGTTAAAATGGCTCCGTGTGACTGTGTTTGAATTGTTGTGTCATTGTGGATCTGTGATGGGCAAGCAGCCTGTCCAGTTGTAAACCAGCCCCCATGCACTGACGGTTGGCCCCCTCGTGACACAGGAACGTGTGTGGGGAAGACTTAATGATTAGTTAATCCGTTTAAAAGTTAATTATTTTTGACCCCAGTTTTTCTGTCCTCAGTGTATTGTTGTCTGGACATCAGTCAGCGGACTATGTGGTGGGTCAGGTCTCAGGAAGTTTGTTCCATCAGAATTATGAAGCTTCTGGATCCCTGTCAGCTTTATTCAGCACCACGGCACAATCTGCATCTCTTCAGTTTCATCCTGTACCCCAGGTAAGTAACACACCTAAACATAGCGGATCAACCTGGAGATGTTTTTACAATATTGATTAGATTGCCTTTTGGAGGGACTGTCCCTCTTTTCAGGTTTTCCTTTGGTCCAGAGGATTGGACTGATCCAAAGTCGCCAGTGTTCTCCGATGACCATAATAACACAATAAAAACTCCTGCTTTCTTCACTGTTACACATCTCTGGAAGTTAATTGTAGTTTCATTCTGTTGTTGTCGCAGCCTGTTCAAAGGAGTGCACAAAGAGAGGACCAACAGAAGGAAGTACAAGATGAACCGAAGCAGCAAAAGAAGAGGCCGTCACCCAGGAAGAGACCAGCAGCTGACTTGAAGCTACAGAACAGGTAAAACGTTTGGATTTTTATTTTCCATGACTTTCTTCTTTACATCAGTGCCTAAAGGTGCAATATTTCAGAAGTTTACAGGTGAATACTCACCCAACAATCTAATGTCCCAATGATGTTTAAAATAGGTAACAATAACAGGTTTTGATCTCAGTAGGCTAGGTGGTCGCTAGTTTCTGTCACTTTGAAAATGCTTTTCCAGGACAGAATCATTGTTTACAAAAACTATTCAACGCCAAGACTTCCTGGTTCCATAGCAAATCACATGTGAAGCTGCAGGTTCTCTTTCCTAACATTTGTTTCAATGTCTCATGTGATATGCCCCTCCGGCGGATTCTTCAGAAGTATTTATCTTATTACGCTGGTAATAGCCTGATGGGCTGGTGATCGTGACGTCCACGTCACACGCCACTATAAGTAGCATGCATCACCATGTAGCACCATTCAATCACCTCTTCTTGTTCGGTAGCATCTTATCGCCGGCAAGCTAGCTTAACCGTTCACAGACTGGAGCCAATTTCCATTTTACTCCGTCGCCGAACTCTAGCTTGCTTCTCCTGCTCGGACCTTCATCATAGGTTGGAGCCTCCTACACTCCCTTTAAAAGCGTACCGCTTCCAGTTGGCACTGAACGAGAGGGCTTATAAAGCGGCAGTGCTTTCAGTCAGGGCTCTGAAGTCTCCTCCATGCTCTCAGCTTATCAAGCGGAGCTGTACGAGGACATGGCTGCAAAGTTGGACCCTGATGTGTGGAAGGAAATCACAATGCTAACGGACGTCTGCCTGCACGTTCAACGCTGTCCAAGCAACGGGAAAAGTTATGGGAATGATGGTTCTGGAGGAACAAGCACGATGGCTCAACCGTACCAGCCTTCCCGATCGAGAGAAAGAGGAGATCCTCAACATGCCAATGGTGCCTGACGGCCTCATCGGCTCCACTCTAGTGTGGGGCTAAGAAAAAGGAAGGCAAAACACTCCAGCTTTGCCTTCACAGAAAATCTGATCCTCCTCCCCAGGCAGCCCCACACCAGTCCCAGACTGTCGCTTGGGCCCCGTCTAAGTTTCGGATTACACAACTCCCAAAACCTCAGCCAGCCGAGCCGACCCCTCTTCTTCTGCACCTGCTCCAGCGCTCGCGGCACAACCCGCGCGTCCTGGCAGTCAACAGGCCAGGAAGAAGAAAAGAGCGACCTGACGGTCTCTTTTCTCTGTCGGTGAGGCAGCTAGACGTTCCCCGTTCGCCAGCTCCGTTTGCCCAATCGCTCCAGAGTGTTTTCCCTCCCTCCCTCGGGACCCTCGCCTCAGGACTCCTGATATGTGTGGGCCAAATTTGCGACATCGTGCCAGTCACACCAGTTTTATCAGAACATCACAAGCACTCAAATAAAGCACCATGTTCCACAAATAAATGATTTGCTGGCGCAGCCAGACATAAAATCGAGGGTGCAGCTAAAATCATTGAAAGGGGACAGTGTAACATGGGAACTCCCCCTGGTGGCCGCCCGGGCACCATACATGGTTCCCCCGTGTGCAGACTCTGCCGTTGCTCAAAGTGCACGTGCATGCGCAGTAAACAATAAGAGCACCTACCTGATGCACCCGCTAGAGGGCTGTGTTTCATCATCTGCAGCAGCTGGCAGCTTCCTGGCACACCCTTTTCCATGAAAGTTGTCACGACGGATGCAAGTCTGTCCGGATGGGGCAGACTCCTCAAGGGTCGTTATGTGAGAGTTGTGTGGAGCACAGCGCTCCAGGGGACCCACATAAATTATTTGGAACTCCTCACGGTCTTCCTAGTCCTGAGGCATTTCCTACTGTTCCTCACCGGCCATCATGTCCTAGTGACAACGGACAACATCACTGTGGTGGCCTATATAAACCACCAGGGGGTCTCTGCACTCTCACCGGTTACACATGTTGGCACGCAGACTGATCCTGTGGTGCAGCAGGTGTTTCCTTTCAATCAGGGCCACCCACGTCCCGGGTGTCCTGAATCGGGGGATGGACCTGTTGTCCAGGGGAACTCCCTTGTACGGGGACTGGACTCTGCATTCAGCTGTAATGGAGCAGATCTGGACCCGGTTTGGCCGCACAGCGGTAGATCTTTTTGCGTCCAAAGAAAATGCTCAGTGCCCGCTGTTCTTCTCATTGATCAGGACGCTCCGCTCGGCGTGGACACGCTGGCACACGAGTGGCCTCTGGATCTGCTTTATATGTTTCCCCCAGTGGCGCTGATACCTCCTACATTGCTCAGGGTATGTGTTCAGCATCATACACCCGTGCTGGTGGCCATGCATTGGATGGTTGATATTTTCCAGCTCCAGAGGGGCCAACCTTGGAAATTGCCACCTCACAACGATCTGGTTTCTCAGGCAGGGGCAACAATTTCCCACCTGTATCCAAAACCACAACATCCTTCCCTGAGTCAGAGTTGCATAAACTGTCAGAGTTAACAGACTGTCTGTCGAGTGTGAAAACCTGGCTCACAGAAAACTGCCTTCAGTTAAACTCTGATAAGACGGAGACTTTGATAATTACTCCGGAGCAGAAAATCTCTTTTATTGTGAGTCACCTTGGTTCTTTGGGCTCTTCTGTCCAGTCAAGCATCAGAAATCTTGGTGTTTGGTTTGACCAGTCTCTGTCTCTGGACAAACATTCAAGACTTTTGGTCAAAAATTGTTTTTATCATCTAAGAAATATTGCAAAATTGAAGACAGTTTTATCTAACACTGACTTGGAGTTGGTGATTCATGCTTTTATTTCTTCTCGTTTAGATTATTGTAATTCTCTTTTTACATGTTTTAACAAAAATGCTCTTGATCGTCTTCAGCGAATCCAAAATGCTGCTGCGAGACTTTTAACCGGGTCCAGCAGGTGGTCACATATCACGCCAGTGTTGTCTTCTCTGCACTGGCTCCCCATTAAATTTCGAATTGATTTTAAAATTCTCGTTTTGACCTTCAGAGCCTTGCATGGGCAGGCTCCAAAATATATTTGTGATCTCCTTCACTCGTATCATATCTGGTTGCTCGCTCCGATCTTCAGACCAGAACCTCCTCATGGTTCCAAAAACTCTCTTTAAAACCAGAGGAGATGGATCCTTTCAGGCTGTGGCTCCAAATCTGTGGAATGCCCTACCTTTGCCCCTTCATGAGGCTGACACTGTTGATTCTTTTAAAAGGCAGCTGAAGACACTTTTATTTGGGCGAGCTTTTGGTTGACTGGACTTTTGGTGTGATTATTATTCTTTTTATCTTTTTACTGTTTATGCTGTTTTATTGAATTAATTGTGAAGCACTTTGTGATTTTTATCTGTGAAAGGTGCTATATAAATAAAGTTTATTATTATTATTATTATTATATAAATACCAACAATCAGCACGTGATGGGGCATTCAAACACAGTTAACTCAACGCTGAACAAATAGATCTTCAGACATTCTGAAACAAAACGAGGATCAACATTGGATCTGGCAACCCCGCAGAAAAATCAGGGAGGGGAGGTGGTGAGTGACTGAGAACGGACAGGGTTTTTTCTACATGAACTGTGAGGATTTGAATTTGACATGGTCTAATTCTTACATACTGTACCTTTGAAGTAAATGTGTGTGTTTGTTTTTTTGTTTTTTGCAGGGAGAGTGGTTTGCAAGAGGCGGATGATGATGAGAAAGGACAGGAAGACTCAGCTAAAAGTAAGAAGAGGAAGACTTCAGGAAAGGTCACAGAGAATGATACAGCGCACTGGGTGATGAAGAGACAGAGGCTGAAGGCCAGCAAACCCCATGAGGCCCTGAAGAGCAAAAGGACTGTGTTTGTCGGAAACCTGCCCATCAGCTGCACAGAGAAGGTATCCAAGTTGTTACAGGGAAACTCACATCAACACACGTGTATGTCAACAGTTCTCTCTCACATTCAAATCAGATCAAACTTTATTTATATGGCACGTTTCATGCTTACAGCAAACCAGTGTGCTGTTAATTTAAAAAGTAGTATCAACTAGAAAAGCACTCAGAAAGCGCAGACCTCCTTGGTGGAGGTAAGGAAATAAAATTGTGTATGTGCTTGTATATATATATATACTAATGCAAACAAAATACATTTTATATACTTGCAAATGCACATACCAGGTGAGTGATGTGATCATTATTCACATTCAAACACATATTCACTCACACACAGACATTAATATCAGAATACAGATTTAAAACATTAAAAACTAATCATGTAAGTGCAAATAAAAATGTGTTTAACTTTATAAAACCATTTAGGGTTGGTCCAGAAACAAGAATCAGAACAAGCAGGGATTTCAGTAGAGCAAGGTAGCAGATAATTCAGGTGAGCTGAGTTCGATTATTGTTTACTTCCGGGCGAAACTGGTGACGCGGGTTACGTAATACTGGGGCGGTCACGCAGGTGTCAGCCTGTTGCAATTAGCTTAGCCAATCAACTGTGTGATTGTTAGGTATATAGCCAGACACATTAGGCTGAGCGTCAGCGAGTTTGGTCCCACATCGGTTAAGACCACAGAGGGTCAAGACCTGCGAGTCTACCTGCGCGAGTCCACCGAGCAAAGTAAGTACAAACCACTACACAGACACCAATGTGCAAAAATCACACATCCCAGTCATAGTTGGGCACAGACCTCGACGCACTCTCTATAGACAACGTAATCCGCACTGCCTCATCCAGCCCATGGCGTGTTGGGCTGCCACTGCCTCCGTTACCCTCGGCCTCTGGAACTGTCAGTCCGCAGTTAACAAAACAGAGTTCATCAGTTCTCTGCCGCACCTCTCCGATATACAGGTCCTAGCCCTGACCGAGACCTGGATTCGTCTTGACAACACAGCAACACCGGCTGCCCTCTCTTCTAATGCAGAATTCACACACACTCCTCGTCCTGCTGGGCGAGGAGGCGGTACAGGCATCCTGATTTCCAAAATGTGGAAATTTTCCTCCTTGCTAACCACTACCACCTGCTCCTCATTCGAATTTCATGCAGTACGAATCTCTAAGCCCATCGCTGCCTATGTGTTGGTTATTTACCGCCCTCCGGGAGGCAACATGGAGCAATTTATGGATGAACTGGACACAATCCTATCCGACATTCCAGATGATAACTCCCCTTTAATTGTTATGGGCGACATGAACATTCATATTGATAAAACACAAGCTCATAACTTTCTGGCCCTGGTCCACTCCTTCAATCTCAATCTGGTCCAGACTCCCCCAACACACAGAGCTGGCAACACACTGGACCTGGTACTGACCAGAAACTGCACTGCAGGTAACTTGCAAGTCACACCGCTGCACCTCTCAGACCACTTCCTGATTAAATTCAGCATCTCCATCCCTTACGTACCTAATGCAAAAGTAAAGACTGTCTCCTACCGCAGAAACCTTCAATCTCTCACTC
The DNA here is from genome assembly GCA_006937955.1 of Pachypanchax playfairii. Classification (NCBI taxonomy): domain Eukaryota; kingdom Metazoa; phylum Chordata; class Actinopteri; order Cyprinodontiformes; family Aplocheilidae; genus Pachypanchax; species Pachypanchax playfairii. Next base: position 19,835 of record SSNP01000387.1, on the reverse strand, counting down.
CCTCGCAGCTATCGGAGCATGTCTGCTCCTCCCTCCCTTCCTACTCGGTGCTCTCAACTCTGCCTGTAAATGACAGAGACGCTCTGCTCCTCACTAGCTTCTTCTCTGGACGAAGTCTGCCCTCGTGTGTCAAAGCTGGCCGCCCGGCAGCGTCCTAGTCCGTGGCTCACAGACACTCTGAGGGATCACAGAGCTGGTCTGAGAGCAGCTGAAAGGAAATGGCGCAAATCCAAAAATCTCTCTAACTTGTCCGAATACCAGCAAAAGCTCTCTAGCTTCACATCCTGCTTAAAGGCTGCCAAGATAGCTTTTTACCAAAACAAAATCCAAAATGCTCCTAACATGGGAAAACTGTTCAAGACATTCAATACTCTTCTCCGTCCTCCACCTGCTCAGCCACCCACCGGGCTGACTGCAGACATGTTCACCACCTACTTCACCGACAAAATCGCCTCCATTAAAAATCCGTTTTCCGAGCCTGACCATCCCAGTCTGGTCCATCCTTCCTCCGGTCAATCGCTCTGCTCCTTCCGCTTACTGAATGAGGACGAAGTCTCCCGACTCGTAGTGGAATCTAATCCAACCACGTGTCCTCTGGATCCGATTCCTACAGATATCCTGCTGAGCATTCTTCCTGCTGTCAAACCTGCAATAACCCACATTATAAACTCTTCCATGAAAACTGGCGTCTTTCCTTCAGTTTTCAAGCAAGCCACTGTCACTCCGCTGCTGAAAAAACCGTCGCTCGACCCGGCCCAGGTAGGAAACTACCGGCCAGTCTCGCTCCTACCGTTCATGTCCAAGATCCTAGAGCGAGCCGTTTTCACTCAAGTCTCACAGTTCCTCCACGACAACGACCTACTTGATCCTTATCAATCAGGCTTTAAGCGAGGCCATTCCACTGAAACCGCTCTTCTCTCAGTTGCAGAGTCACTACGGGTTGCCAGATCGGCTGGTCTCTCCTCAGTACTCGTACTCCTTGACCTGTCTGCTGCTTTCGACACCGTCAACCACCTCATTCTCCTCTCGACGCTATCTAAGCTTGGCATCTCGGGACCGGTCCTCTCGTGGTTCACCTCGTACCTTGCGGAAAGATCTTTCAGAGTCTCGTGGCATGGACAGATGTCCAGTCTGCATGAGCTGGCGACGGGTGTCCCGCAGGGCTCGGTCCTTGGTCCTCTCCTCTTCTCTTTATACACCACCTCATTAGGCGAGATCATTCGCTCCCATGGCTTCTCATACCATTGCTACGCTGACGACACTCAGCTCCTCCTCTCCTTCCCTCCAGACGATACATCCGTCTCAATGCAGATACAGTGGGGCAAAAAAGTATTTAGTCAGCCACCAATTGTGTAAGTTCTCCCACTTAAAAAGATCAGAGAGGCCTGTAATTTTCATCATAGGTATACCTCAACTATGAGAGACAAAATGAGGAAAAAAAATCCAGAAAATCACATTGTCTGATTTTTAAAGAATTTATTTGCAAATTATGGTGGAAAATAAGTATTTGGTCAATAACAAAAGTTAATCTCAATACTTTGTTATATAGCCTTTGTTGGCAATGACAGAGGTCAAACGTTTTCTGTAAGTCTTCACAAGGTTTTCACACACTGTTGCTGGTATTTTGGCCCATTCCTCCATGCAGATCTCCTCTAGAGCAGTGATGTTTTGGGGCTGACGCTGGGCAACACGAACTTTCAACTCCCTCCAGAGATTTTCTATGGGGTTGAGATCTGGAGACTGGCTAGGCCACTCCAGGACCTTGAAATG
>SSNP01000387.1:2816-13887 GCA_006937955.1 Pachypanchax playfairii | reverse complement strand
TTCTTACGAAGCCACTCCTTCGTTGCCCGGGCGGTGTGTTTGGGATCATTGTCATGCTGAAAGACCCAGCCACGTCTCATTTTCAATGCCCTTGCTGGTGGAAGGAGGTTTTCACTCAAAATCTTACGATACATGGCCCCATTCATTCTTTCCTTTACACGGATCAGTCGTCCTGGTCCCCTTGCACAAAAACAGCCCCAAAGCATGATGTTTCCACCCCCATGCTTTACAGTAGGTATGGTGTTCTTTGGATCCAACTCAGCATTCTTTCCCCTCCAAACACGACAAGTTGAGTTTCTACCAAAAAGTTCTATTTTGGTTTCATCTGACCATATGATGTTCTCCCAATCCTCTTCTGGATCATCCAAATGCTCTCTAGCAAACCGCAGACGGGCCTGGACGTGTCCTGGCTTCAGCAGGGGGACACGTCTGGCACTGCAGGATTTGAGTCCCTGGCGGCGTAGTGTGTTACTGATGGTAGCCTTTGTTACTTTGGTCCCAGCTCTCTGCAGGTCATTCACTAGGTCCCTCCGTGTGGTTCTGGGATTTTTGCTCACCGTTCTTGTGATCATTTTGACCCCACGGGGTGAGATCTTGCGTGGAGCCCCAGATCGAGGGAGATTATCAGTGGTCTTGTATGTCTTCCATTTTCTAATAATTGCTCCCACAGTTGATTTCTTCACACCAAGCTGTTTACCAATTGCAGATTCAGTCTTCCCAGCCTGGTGAAGGTCTACAATTTTGTTTCTGGTGTCCTTTGACAGCTCTTTGGTCTTGGCCATAGTGGAGTTTGGAGCGTGACTGTTTGAGGTTGTGGACAGGTGTCTTTTATACTGATAACGAGTTCACACAGGTGCCATTAATACAGGTAACGAGTGGAGGACCGAGGAGCCTCTTAAAGAAGTTACAGGTCTGTGAAAGCCAGAAATCTTACTTGTTTGTAGGTGACCAAATACTTATTTTCCACCATAATTTGCAAATAAATTCTTTAAAAATCAGACAATGTGATTTTCTGGATTTTTTTTCCTCATTTTGTCTCTCATAGTTGAGGTATACCTATGATGAAAATTACAGGCCTCTCTGATCTTTTTAAGTGGGAGAACTTACACAATTGGTGGCTGACTAAATACTTTTTTGCCCCACTGTAAGTTGCGTCACTTCCGGGTTTCTGTGATTGGTTCTCTCTCAACTGGCTAAGCCCGCCTTTGAAATTGAGAGACAGCGGTTCAGCTCCAGGCCCTCACGTCTTTGTAAAGTATTCTGTCAAAGACGTGGGCCTGGTTGATCAGGTAAAGTTTGTTAGCCAATCTGAGTCCAGCAAATTCAAATAATGAATATTATTGAGTTGCAGCCTGAAGCTGAAAGAATCTTCACACTTTTTTAAGACTTTTCAAGGTTTGCATCACTTGTGCCCAGTAACAGTTCATTGGAGCAATTTCTGTTCTATTTTTTTTATTGGTTTGATTGGTGAAGATGCTGACTCATTTTTTCTTCATTTTTCCAGAAGCTGCGGAGTCTCTTCAGTGATAAAGGACCTATTGAATCCATCCGGTTTCGTTCTGTGGTAAAATTAAATTAAATAAATGTCATACGCACCACAGTCTGTCTTCCATCTCTTCTTGGTTTCCACCTTTTAATTTGTTATTTCTGTGTTTTAACACAACAGGTCAGAGAGGATCCGTCTGTGTCTCGTAAAGTAGCAGTTATTAAGTAAGTCTATAAAATATCCTGTAAATAATATTCAGAAAGAATACAGGACTGATTATTGTGAATATAATATTTTATATAAGTTCAAAATGACAATTCACAAACATTTATAAGAATGAAAAAGCGCATTTCTGAATGCATTTACGGTAAAGACGGACAGTTTGACAGCAGATCCATCATGAATTCTGAGGTATGGATTTATTTACTTCTCATTCTGTTACACATCAACTGCCCAGAGATACTACAAGTTTGTCAAGTTTGTTACTTCAATTGTAAAATGGTGAAACTCACATCGTCTTTGATGTTTCGTGTCATCAGCTTCGGGCCTTTAACACGTTCGTAAATATTCCTGCTCAGAGCACGGAGGACTTTCAGATAATCAAAGTGATTCAGGTTTTTAATTTGTCTCTCTCTTTCTTTCTTTCTTTCTTTCTTTCTTTCTTTCTTTCTTTCTTTCTTTCTTTCTTTCTTTCTTTCTTTCTTTCTTTCTTTCTTTCTTTCTTTCTTTCTTTCTTTCTTTCTTTCTTTCTTTCTTTCTTTCTTTCTTTCTTTCTTTCTTTCTTTCTTTCTTTCTTTCTTTCTTTATTTATTTATTTATTTATTTCTGGAAACATGTTTTACTGTCTACAAATTTACAAGAACTTTGGAATCACATTTTTTATTTCAGTCTGCAGTACTCTGCAGTAGCAGGTCTGGCCTGGGTGGACCAGGTCACCTTCACTCTTTAATCACTAGAGATTCTGAATGGCCGCTCATGTAACCTGTTGAAAACAAGATTATTCAGAGTTTTCTTTAATGCTAGTTGTGTTTTGCATCATGAGAGCCAAAACTGCAGTAGTTGTAGCTTTTCTTTGCAATGGGTTGCAAATAAAGTTTAGGAGATAAAACAGAGAGGAAAGTCCAGTTAATATCAAAGTCACCTGTTTTATTTATGTTTATTTTACATTCTATTATTCACCCCAGCTGTTTATTTAGGGTTGAAAGTAAGTTTAAAACAAATGATTAAATGTTTTGATTTCTGTTTATTACATGAACTTTTACAGACGCAAAGTTCATCCCCAGAAGCAAAGCCTGAACGCATATGTGGTGTTTAAAAATGAAGAGACAGTTGTCAAAGCTCTGGAGAGGTGTGACACGCTTTGCTTGAAAGATAATGATGCTGCAATCATTCTGAGTCTTAGACTGACTGATAAGAAAAGTGTTCACTCTATTTTTTTTTACAGGAATGGCATGGAGATCGAAAAGGACTTCCACATCCGAGTGGACAGAGTGACTGACAGCTTATCAGTAAGTCGTTTATGCAACCCTGTTCACATGTCACAGCTGTTGACTTTGGTTGAAAAACCTGTATTGTCTTGCAGCATGATCACAAGCGGTCTGTTTTTGTGGGGAATCTGTCATTTGGTAAGTCACTTTACAGAGGAACAGCTGACTGAACATGCTACAGAACATACAATGTTAATGTCTAGTGTATTTGCAGAGATCAAGGAGTCTGTGTTTCGAAGACATTTTGAGAAGTGTGGAACTGTGGAGGCCGTACGACTGGTGCGAGACAAGAACTCTGGACTGGGAAAAGGCTTTGGCTATGTTTTGTTTGAGGTGTTACAACTAAAACCATTGTCTATACATTCAGAAAGTATTAGAACCCAACACTGAAGCTAACTACTGTCAGCATGTGTATTTATTAAACAGTCACAATGAACTGTACAAACAGCTGCTCACATCCTTGCAAATGATTTCTGGACCATTTCCATTTCCTTTGGCCTTATAAGAATTTAGCTTTTGAAGCCCTCTAAGAAGTTCATGGTCAGGTTGATGGTCTTGTCCAAGATTTTCTACAAACACACCTTGAAAACTGGCATACAAATGTCTTAAGGACAACCTAACACCTGATGATCAGGGATTATTTAGATAACATGAAATACCACTGCTTTTACAAAATTACATTTCTCATGATGAGTGGGGCAACACAGTACAACACATCAGCAAAGGTGTTACAGCTCATCCAGAGATACGTCATGGTGTCACCTTCTGACTTGTGGTTCAGCTCATAGAACAGTCTCTGGCTGTAGAGGTGCTGCCTCTGGATCCATAGCTGCACCCACCAGCATCCCAATCCACCTGCTGCTTCAGAAAGAAAGCAATGGCTACCACTCCTAGATCTAGAAATTTAGAAGCTTTTCCACAATTTTCCAAGCAAATGCCGATGATCAACACAGAATTATGTAGATACTGGACAGCTGCCCCTTATATTCGCTTACAAAATGTGCTGAAAGCTGGAGGATCTTCATAACAATAACTTGAAATGACATGAATTGCACATGTGCTGAAATCCATAGGTTCTTCCCAACATCGTCCTGAGATGAAAGTCCTGCACATCAACATTATATCAGTGGTAAAATGGCTGTCTTTAAGAAGGTTCCAATGCCCTTATGAAGAACATAAGCACTCCATGACCAGTGTACAATAGAAAATCACCCAATTTTCTCAAGAATGTTTCAAGTTGCTCTTGCAAATTAATAAGAATCTTTGTGACCATAGCTTATGGGATGGTGTATGCATTTATTCTTATTTTCAGAATTTTAAAATGATGTCTCTTAATTCAAATCTTAAAAAACAATTTTACTTTGTGTTTGGTTGCTGCAGAGTGCTGACTCGGTTCAGCTGGCACTGGAACTGGATGGCTCCAAGCTAGAAGGTCGGTCCATCCGCGTGAAGAGGTCCGTGAAAAAGGACAAGCAGAAAAGTGAAACCAGGCAAACCCTCCTGAAAGGTTCAGTACAGAAGAAACCTGCTCCAGGAGGTTTCAGCTCTAGCAAGAAACTCAATGGAAACCAGCAAAAGTCAACCAAAAGTCTCACGTCCTTTAAGGGCGAGATGGTGGATACACATAAAAGGTGCAAAAAGAAAGGGAAGAAAACAAAGCAAAATAAAACTGTTAACATCTGACCTCTGAGTCAAGATCAGATTACTTCAAGCAGCAGTCTTTAAAATGTAAAACTCAGTAAATACTTTTCTATAAAGCTACTGTTCAGACAACCAAACAAAAAGATTGTGATATGTTATTAAGATTTCCCAAAGTTTTTCTCTAAATTTTTTCAGTTTGTCAGTTTTTAGTTTTCCAGGTTGCAGCACAGAAGTTTCACAAACCAGGACACCAGGTTGATTGTATGAGCGTTGTGACTTTTCAGCTCTCAGGTCAGCTTATATCTTAAAAAAGCAGTAAAAGTTTAGCTTCTGACTCAGTTTATGGGTCCTGTGATGAACTGGTGACCTGTTCTGGTGTAACTCCGCCTCCTGCCTGACTGGAGACCGACACCAGCTCTCTACAACCCTGAACAGGAACAAGCAGGTATAAAACTGATGGATGGACTTGACTCAAGTTTGTTTATTACATTTAAAAGCTAAATTAAATTTTTTTAATTTCTGGACACCAATAAAAGTAAATAAATATATATATATATATATATATATATATATATATATATATATATATATATATATATATATAAAATAATTAATGCAACAAATGGCGAAACTCTGCTCCAGTGGACCAAAAATGACTTTGTTCTTAAATGGCTATTTTTTAGAGTGTCATTTATCACTGAACAAAATTAAAGCTGCTTCAACACAATTGAACCTGTTTTACTATGTGGAACAACTTCACAAACGGAGCACAGTTTAAGAGGCTGAAGGATTGTGTGTGATCCGCAGCGCGGGAGCAGCTGACTGTCATTATTGCTTTCCCCCTCTACATGTCAGATGTTCAGAGTCCTGCCATCTGTAGAAATAATCTGATCCACCCAACAAGCGCAAACTCAGAGATGGAAAATGAACTAAGTAGCCTACAGAGAACTGGTGGTCCACTCTGTGGCATAATGTGAAAACGATCATTTGATCGTGAATGTGAACAAGACACAATACATGATTGACGATTTTACGAGAAACAGCAACATGCCAAACCCCATTTCCATCATGAGAGAAGACATACAGGCAGTAGAGGAGGATAAATACGTCACAGACTGAACAGGGATGCTGTTTTTAAGCAAGGATAGAGCAGATTGTATGTCTTGAGGAGGCCTTCAATGTGTGCAGCAAGATTTTGAGAATGTTTTATTAGTCTGTCTTTGATAGATTCATTACATGTTCAGTCATTATTTTTTTGACGAGCGTCAGAGAAAATGATGTAAACAGGTTAAAGAAGACTGATTATGTTGTGGGGACTGATTTGGGGTCTCATTTACAAAACATTGCGTTGAAACCCTACTAAAAGTGTACGTACGACCAAAACAAAAAGTTTGCGTACACCAAAAATTTCAGATTTATAAACCATGCGTACACACAGTTGTAAGCAATTTCCCCTTTATAAATCACACTCTTCCTGGAAGTGTGCGTAGCTACGTGAATTTGGCTCATGTCCCGTCCTGAACACACCCAAACCGGGCCATATAAGGTCAATACAAAGCAGGACATGAATATTGATACATGGAAGACGGGAAATGTCGCAACTAAACAAGAAGATAAACTTCACAGAGACAAAAACTGAAGTGTTAATGTGTGAAGTGGAGGCTAGGAGAGACATTTTATTTGGTGGAAACAGCAGCGGTGTCACAAATAAAAGAAAAAACTACGAGTTGCAGCGTCTGCAGTGCAGACTGTCAGTGCAGCTGACAGGACGGTGTACGGTCTTGTGTCAGAGAAGGAGGGCGACACCGACCTGACAGAAACAACTAATAAACCCGGTAAAACACCTTTTGTAATACGTGGCTGCGTTAACAAATTTTAACATGTTTTATGTCGTGTCTTTTCAGCACTTCCACACTCGGTAGATGGTGAGGAGGTCGTCAGACTGTCTCCTGCAACAGTGCTGCAGGTCTTTGTGACCGCGGTGCATCCAGTGGTGGTTGCGGGTTCTGATTGAAACACAGACACAGAGAGACACCATCGGCGCTATTAATTCCATGACCAATAAATTAAAAGAAATAAAGAGTGTGTTTTGCGACATGATGACAGCCGTCGGGGCCTTAAATGATAGCTACATTTAAAAACATTAAATGAACCTTGTTGTTGTCATCTCAAACGCCGCATTACACCCTCAGACCCAATTGTTCCCCGAGTGAAGACTTCCTGTCGAGGAGGAGGCGATTCATTTTATGTATTTCTCTTAGTATTAAAAACAGTTTTTAGGAGAACTACAGCTCACTACAAGCTACAATATAGATATCATTGCTGTTCTGAATGTTTATAATAACATGAATCTATAATGTTTGGTATGAGGTGAAATGACGTGTGTGAGAGGAGTAACATGCAGTCTGACTGCAGTTCACCACTTCACCAACTGCGTAGTTGATTCCCCTCATCTCCAAAATGTCCGTACGCACGGGTCAGAGTTGGCGTACAGGTGCGCACGTTTTCAAGTCAAGTTCGTTTTTTATAAATCACAACTTTTGCTTTGAAAGTGGCGTACGCTACTTTCAGGCCCCATTTTGTGCGTTTATAAATGAGACCCCTGGAGTCTTGAGAGGTGATTGTCCAAAAATGTTTGAAAGAAAAAAATAAAAATCATCAAATCCTCTTCACAACACATTAACTCAACAACAGTGTGTTAAGTCAGATGTTTCTTCCGATGCACTGATACACTGCTACTGGTGATTCTTCCCAATATGTTGGTGGTGAAACATTAACATTTTACATGCTGCTGTTGCCATGTCTTAAAACTTAGAGACCTAATTTTTTTTTCTAAAGTTTTAGAACATGTGAATAGCTGTAATTTATGGAAGCCTATTCCCGCCACTCTGAAGAAAAAAAAAAAGAAAAACGTAACTCATAATTATGAGATAGCTAAGTCATAATTATGAGATAGTAAGTCATAATTATGAGATAACAACATTTGGATGTCGTCAAAACAAGCAAGTGGAACACTTTTGCCTGATGTGGAAATGGATCTGGATAATATTATTGAACAATATTTCAAACGTGGATTTACAAACTTTGAAATTCTACATGTTTTAGAAGAGTTGCATCATGTTAAATTAAAGGAGCAACAAGCGATTTTTCACAGCTAGGTGTGCTGTTGAGTACAGGATTGAGACCAAAACAAAGTCTGTCATGATTGACGTTCAGGTGTGAAAAAATGTTTCGGATAATTCAACACAACCACAGTCATTCAGCGTGCCGCCACTTTTCCTCTCTCATGACACGGCGGCTAAATGTCCGTAGCGGCTAAATGTCCGCTACGGACATTTAGCCACTACAGATACAAGGTAAAAGAGCAGAACTGAATACAAGCAGTATAAAGGACAAAGTCGACAACTTTATGGCTTTCCAGAACGAGTCATTACAGTAACACTAGATTAAAATAATGATTGTTCCTTACCTGTCCAGGAGAAGAAAATCCAGCTCCGAGTCAAATGGTAAATTCTCTCGTTCTCTCAGTGCTCTCCATCTTGGAAAAGCAAGACCAATGTTTATCCTCGTTTTGTCCCTTGCTTTGCTCCGTCTTCCGCCATTTTGCTTCAACAATGTGTGTCGGCTGTACTGAGCGAAGGGAGGGCCTTCACTCAGTACATGAAGGAGGCAGAGTTTCACATGCACGAACATGCACGCGGAAGGAGACCACCTTTGTAAACAAGAGGCTCGATATCAACACAGAGAGATGGTGTGTGACCTCATGCTATGTTCCAGATGGAATTACACATCTAGAGCTTCACATTGCATATTTTGAATTCTTCCAAACTGGAAATGATGAATTTTCGCTTATTGCTCCTTTAAGTCTTCAAACATTGGAAAGAAAACTACAAAGAAGACAGCTATGGCGGAGAAAAAATAAGACAGATGAAGCAGAAGTAGCATCTTTCATTGAGCAGCAGCTACAAGGATCTGGAAGACAGCATGGATATAGATGGATGCACCAGAAATGCTGGATGGCTGGTATAGTCACAGACAGAGAAACTGTTTGTCTTTTGATGAGACTGTAATGGAGTTGATATGCGTTCACGAAATCGCTTAAGACGATGCGTGTATTTTAGTCGAGGACCAAACTACGTATGGCACATTGATGGATATGACAAACTGAAGCCTTACAGTATTTGCATAAATGGATGCATAGATGGGTTTTCAAGAAAAATGATATGGCTGGAAGCATACAAAACTAACAGTGATCCTCGCATTATTGGAGGTTATTTTATTGATGCTGTGAGGGCATGTAATGGTATGCCACAAAAAGTCAGGTTGGATCATGGTACTGAAAACACCCATGTTACAGCGATGCAAATGTTTCTGCACATGATAAAAACGGTTCAAATTCTGTCACCCTGGGACCAAGTACTGGCAATCAAAGGATTGAACATTGGTGGTGCACCTTGAGAAGTGAAAGCTCCCAGTTTTGGATGGACCATTTTGACCAGTTCAAAGCAGATGGTCATTTTGCTGACAGCTTTATTGACAGATCACTCATCCAGTTTTGTTTTCTAAATAAAATACAGGTGCTGATAACCATTATATGGAAACATGAGTTTAAAAAAATGACCTTCCCCCTTATCATTTTCTATTTTTCACACAGGAGGAGCTGAATGATGTTGTAATAATCATAATCCGCTGCAGCACAGACCGCTACAGGAGATCCTTCCTGTCCACACCTAGAACCCTCTACAGGAGATCCTTCCTGTCCACAGCTAGAACCCTCTACGAGAGATCCTTCCTGTCCACAGCTAGAACTCTCTATGGCTCCCTGAAAAAGAACTGAGCTACAACAACACTTGAATTTCCCTTCGGGGATTAATAAAGTATTTTTGATTTTGATTTGATGTGCTTGGAATGATCATCGTATTAGATCTTCAAATAACCCTCGAGCTCCTAATGGCCGCCCTACCTTGATGCATGCTGTTCCCAGCCTTTATGGGGTTCCTGATTTTTTACAACTAGTGGATCACACAAAGCTGGATATTTGTGAAGAGGAATGTTGTTTCAAGGACTATCCTTGTGATGAAGATGTGTTTCATTTATGCACTGAACTCATGAGTGAGTACAACCTGACAATGTCTGATGATGTGTATGAAATCATAATTATTAGTTATTTATTGATTAAAAGTGCTAATATATTATTTCTTAATATATTCGACCAAAGTCAGACTTGTAGTATGATCATGGGGCTATTATCTATGTGTACTAGGAGGTTGGTGGTACTTCAGTGTGTAATTAAGTAGTTATTGATCAATTTGTTAGTTATTTATTGATTAAAAGTGCTAAAATATTATTTCTAAATATATTCGACCAAAGTAAGACTTGTAGTATTATCATGGGGCTATTGTCTATGTGTACTGGAAGGTAGGTTGTACTACAGTGTGTAATTAAGTAGTTATTGATCAGTTTATTAGTTATTTATTAATTAAAAGTGCAAAAAATTATATTTAAGCATATCCGACCAAAGTAAGACTTGTAGTATTGTAGTTGGTGGTACAACAATGAAGGTCAAAACTGCAAATAAATAAATACAATAATAAAAAATATTATAATAATCATTACAATAATAATAATAACAATAATAATGAGTCTCTTGAGTGTGGTGGTAATTCAAAATTATGATTTTGACGACACTACACCTGTCTTTGGTGAAGTTATTGAATATTTTTGTAATGTTTTTTTTCCCGTGTTGGAGTTTGCAGACGGTCCCTGCGCATTTGCACACAAGCAGGTTCTGCAGAGAGCTCAATCCAAGTCACCCAGCGCGGAAGACGGCTCCTTTTGAGAAAAATACGATTGTAGTTCACAGTCTAGGTCACTGTGATTTTAATGAGGTATTGGATTTGTGGCAGCAATGTTCCACTGACGAATTATTGATCCGGAAAAAACGAATCTCTGAATATCTTTCTAACTTTACGTTAGTTAATTTATCTTGAAGTAAAACATGGCAAACTTTTACTTGCGTCACGTTTGGTACACGGTACGCTTTTTAACTACCCATCTGAATGTAAATGTCTGAACCAGGAAAACACTGAAGCACAAAGTCCTTCTCATCCATGAACGTAACCAGGAACTCGTTAATCTGCTGTTTCTTGTGACTCGAGGGTGCATCTGTACATAAACATCATTTATTTAAAGCAGAACTAAGTAAGTTTTTTCACCTCAATAAATGTTTTCTAGAGTCCCTGTGGGGGTAAACAAGGACTTGGCGGGGTGATTCGTGGGTCCCTCCCCTCCCTCCGGGGTCTGTGTCCTGAAAGCAGCACTTGCAACTTTCAGTGGATCGGACCCGACTAATCTCGCGAGAACAAACCTGCTTTACGGCACTCACACTCACGTACATAAATACAAGCATGAAGCCCTTGCCGTTGTTAGCAACGCCACCCTTAGGAGCGCAAAGATG
>SSNP01000386.1:195981-199652 GCA_006937955.1 Pachypanchax playfairii | reverse complement strand
ATCCTGGTGAAATGGTGGCGAGCTGGTTAACAGAGTTAGAACGAGCTCATTAAAGACAGTGGGTTGAGTTTCAGTGCTGTCCTGGTCTGTTACTGGGGGGAGACAGGGGGAGGTGGGTGAGGGAGGGGGTGGGGTTTACAGTCGTATTGTTCTATGTTGGCTGTAACACTATTAGACCTCTGAGGGGAAACAGGATGTATCAATCTACAGAACAGGGTCTCTGCTGCCGAGTGACAGGACGAGTGGCGTGAACCTGCTGACAGGTCAATTATTCCTGCAGCTGAATTACAGCATATAATATCTAACCCAACAGAGGGAGCGGAGATGGAAACACCCTGCAGAGAAAATCTGCCACTTCCTATATACTGACCCAACACCCCCCCCAGATGGTAAAATCAAAGTTCACTCCTGATACACCGTCTGACTCCGTGTTCCTCTCTGTAAGGAACAGCCATCATAAGTCAGACATGTTTTTATTTATTTTTCCCATTTTATGTCAGAGAACCGAGAGGGGAACAGTTCTGCTGCAGGCGACGAGGTCAAAGGTCACGACAAACTCATTCTGAAGAAAAATAGACATTTTCAATCAAACAGAGCAGCTGAAAACTCGTCTGAGTCTGATGAGACGGAAACATCATGGAAACAAACCCAAACAGTTACAGTTGTCCTCAGAATCAGAAATATTTTACTGTTTTTTCCATATGAAACAGAACAGATTCTCTTAAAGGAATATTTATAGATATTTAACAAATTAGCTTGTTTCTGGGTTAATGGTTTTGTGTCTGTCTCCGTGCAGCTGATCTCATGACTCTCACTCTGTCTCTTCTGAATCAGACCAGGAGTTTGAGTCTGACGCTCAAAAGCTGAAGCGCCAAAGATGAAATATTATGTAAAAAAAAACAGAACAAGAAGTAGAACAGGAAGTAGAACAGGAAACAAAACAAGAAGCAGAACATGAAGTAGAACAGAAAACAGAACAAGAAGCAGAACAGGAAGTAGAACAGAAAACAGAACAGGAAACAGAACAAGAAGCAGAACAGGAAGTAGAACAGGAAGTAGAACAGAAAGTAGAACAGAAAACAGAACAAGAAGCAGAACAGGAAGTAGAACAGGAGACAGAACAAGAAACAGAACAGGAAACAGAACAAGAAGCAGAACAGAAAGTAGAACAGGAAGTAGAACAGAAAGTAGAACAGGAAGTAGAACAGAAAGTAGAACAGGAAACAGAACAAGAAGCAGAACACAAGTAGAACAGGAAGTAGAACAGAAAGTAGAACAGAAAGTAGAACAGGAAACAGAACAAGAAACAGAACAGGAAACAGAACAAGAAGCAGAACACAAGTAGAACAGGAAGTAGAACAGCAAGTAGAACAGGAAGTAGAACAGGAAACAGAACAGGAAACAGAACAGGAAGTAGAACAGGAAGTAGAACAGCAAGTAGAACAGGAAGTAGAACAGCAAGTAGAACAGGAAGTAGAACAGGAAACAGAACAGGAAACAGAACAAGAAGCAGAACAGGAAATAGAACAGGAAGTAGAACAGAAAGTAGAACAGAAAACAGAACAAGAAGCAGAACAGGAAGTAGAACAGGAGACAGAACAAGAAACAGAACAGGAAACAGAACAAGAAGCAGAACAGGAAGTAGAACAGGAAGTAGAACAGGAAACAGAACAGGAAGTAGAACAGGAAGTAGAACAGGAAACAGAACAAGAAGCAGAACAGAAAGTAGAACAGGAAGTAGAACAAGAAGCAGAACAGGAAGTAGAACAGGAAGTAGAACAGGAAACAGAACAGGAAGTAGAACAGGAAGTAGAACAGGAAACAGAACAAGAAGCAGAACAGAAAGTAGAACAGGAAGTAGAACAAGAAGCAGAACAGGAAGTAGAACAGGAAGTAGAACAGGAAACAGAACAGGAAGTAGAACAGGAAGTAGAACAGGAAACAGAACAAGAAGCAGAACAGAAAGTAGAACAGGAAGTAGAACAAGAAGCAGAACAGGAAGTAGAACAGGAAGTAGAACAGGAAACAGAACAGGAAGTAGAACAGGAAGTAGAACAGGAAACAGAACAAGAAGCAGAACAGAAAGTAGAACAGGAAGTAGAACAAGAAGCAGAACAGGAAGTAGAACAGGAAGTAGAACAGGAAACAGAACAGGAAGTAGAACAGGAAGTAGAACAGGAAACAGAACAGGAAGTAGAACAGGAAGTAGAACAGGAAACAGAACAAGAAGCAGAACAGAAAGTAGAACAGGAAGTAGAACAAGAATCAGAACAGAAAGTAGAACAGGAAGCAGAACAGTGTGAGGAGTTCAACATGGCTTCCCAGGTGAAGATGAGTATGCAGCATGTGAAGGTCGAGCCGACGTGGGGGGGGGGTAGTAAATATTTATTTATAATAACTTTTTAAGCTCCAAAGACAAATATTTTGGCTTCAGATGAGTAAGTCTTTAGTTTTTAGGAGTTTTAGGCTGTTTTTTCACACACAGCCAAACTCAGAGGTTTCATTGTATTTGAGTTAAAGATTCCAGAGACGTGTTTAAGGCAACATGAAGTAAAGACTTACGTAACCAGGGAAAATGTTTGTTTACACTGTATATAAATATTCTGGATGGTTTCCCCTGAGGAACAACGAGGGTTAACTGAGATACAGAGTTCATATAAACATCCTTCTAACTGTAGCCACAGATGTTCATAAGAACTTAAAATAATGAAGGTTCATACATGTTGACATGTTACATCAGGAGAGCGAGGAGGAAGAACCCCACGCTGATGCTTCACTGACCACTTCACCCTTCAACATGTACAAATACATAAACATTAAATACACGATGTCAGAGGAGTTACAATATTGTTTAGAATAAAAGACAAGCAGAAGTATTTTATTTACTCGTCTCATTGTGGCCTTCAAACAACTCGTTCTGTTTGCTCAGAGCTCGACTTCCTGGAAACTTCCAACAATAATAGAGTCAGAAAACAAAAAGATTTCACAGTTTTAGAAAGTCGTCATTGTTCTGAGACTCTCATCAGGATGAAACCGTCAGAATGAACAAAGTGTTTCACCACGTCAAGAATCACATGTTCAAATTCATCCCAACTTTACGCTTCAGTTTGTCTCAGACAGTCCTGATAAATGAAAAGGTAAGACGTGTCCGTGTCCGTGTACCTGCTGGGTGAGGTGGTTCTAGACCAACAGCAGATTTCATTAGGACTGATTTGGTTTGTGTAGAATAATAAAAGTAAAAATAGCTGCTCAGCTTGATGCTGGCCTGCTTTGAGTGAACCATCTGGGATGTTTCTTATTGCATGAAGAACAAAAGAGATCCATGACGAGCGATCAGAGACCTCCAGGAGCTGCAGCCTGCAGGGACGTATCCCATCATGCACTTGGGAAAAAGCATTATGGGAAGAAAGGTTTGGATATTTTTCCAGGATGGTGAGCAGCTGCTGACGGCGAGGTCAACAGAAAGAATCTCTGGGAAACAGAAGACGTCTGTTTTTGGGCCTCTGCAGAGACCCAGTGTGTGTTTATGTGTGAGAATTTAAATGAGCCTGTTCCCACAGGATGGGAGTCGTGCCAATTATTTCTTCTTTGGAAAATACTTGTGGAAAGTTGGAGACAGAAGATGGAGGCAGAGAGATGAAAGGAGACCAATTTTGACTTTTTGTACCCGC
>SSNP01000386.1:168481-190981 GCA_006937955.1 Pachypanchax playfairii | reverse complement strand
CACCTGCTTTTGTTCTTTTTGTAATTATAATCTGCTTTTTGTTCTTTCCATCCTTCCTTTCCTTCTTTTAGCATCTTGTTCCTTTTCTTCTAAAATTCATCCACTAACACCAAATTCCTGGTTTTTCTAGACGGTTCAGTTCTCATACAGTTGGTTTCTTTTATTCTTTGAGGAACTGAAGAAGTGTATTTCAGCAGCTTTTTGTATTCTCAACACAAACACGGCTTCAAAATAAAGTCACTGTTTTGCACTTTGACAACATTTTAGCTAACGTGTTTGTTACGATCTGCTTCATGTGTAATTTAAGATCAAACCTGATGTGACACAGCTGATCAGCTGCTCCGGTTAAAATAATAGTTAAACAGAAATTAATGAGAGGTTCTGTTTTAGCCTTAAAGATATGAATCATCAGTTCTTATTGTTTTATCTTTTTAACTCATATTAAAGGTGTAATATGTAAGAATTAGATCTTGTTATCAAATCTAACTGATAACAAGAAAGTTTTAATTTTTAAAGTAAATCAAAAATTAAAGGTAGATAAGTTTCATACTCAGTGGATCATGAATATAAATATATTTAAGATGTTTCATTAACACACGGTTTAAGGAATTTCATAGTAAAAAGGATTAAATCAGATAAAGTGATCAGCTACACAGCAGCATTTTGATACTTTCTATGTGCAAAACTCACATGAACTTCAAACTTCTTTTATCTGTTTTGCATTGTGTGTTTTATGTTAAAGTCTTTAAACCCTCAGCACTGTCTGTCAGGCAGGAGAACAGTCTGTACAGCAGTCAGTGTCGCAGCAGCGGCTCAAGTTAAACACAGCGGGCTGGAGGGGAGCCTGACTACACCGCAAATATCAGCTGCCACTCGTCCAACTCGTGACCTTTTCTCTGATTCTTCTGCCGCTGAGCAAGCAGAGAAAACACTTCTCACCTGGAGCTGCGAATGTACAGGAGAGCAGACAGGACAGGTGTGTGTGTGCGTGTGTGTGTGTGTGTGTGTGTGTGTGTGTGTGTGTGTCGGGGAATTCACAGGTGATGATCAATAAACTCATGGAACTGGTAAAGTAACATCTAAAATATTCTTTGGATAAGAAGTTTGACTTTAGACTCTGAAGGTTGAATCTGATGTTAAATACAGCAAGTCAGGAATAATCCTGAGTGTAGTTTGACCGGATCTTCGGTACCGGTTCCTCTTCAGCATGCTCAGATCTCCTGCTGATGACTGTAACATGTTCCTCCAGCTGTTGTCTCAGGTTCTGACTCAGGTACTGGTCTTAATCATCCCTCGTCTCTGTCTCGTTGGGTTCTGTGAGATTTGGGTTTTTGTTATTTTCTTTTCTTAACCTTCATGTGACCTCATTCAGTCTTTCACTGACATTTCTCATCAGATCTGTGCAGATGACATTCAGTTCTACGTTCCCTTCAGGCTCCACCAGTTGGACTCTTGTTGACTGTCTAAACCAGATCCAGATTGCTGCTCCTGCTGAACTGCATTCAGAACCAGCTAAACCTGGAAGCTAAACCTGGAAGCTGTGTTTCATTCTGTTCTAAGCTCAACTCTGTCTCTCATTGCTTTAATCTGACAACATTTCAAAATAAAAGCCATCAGGTGGTTTGAACCTGCTGCTGCAGGATCGGAGGTCTGGTTTCACCTTCCTGTGTGTCTGTTAAAACACGTAGATATTTTGAAACTTAATGATGCACTAAGATAAAAAAATATATATTTATTGCTTAAAGATATATAAAAATATTAAAGATAAAAATCATGAAGGAGGATGTGATAATTCAAGACTTTTAAAAATATTCACAGTAACTAGTTTTAATGGTTTAGAAGAGATTCTACAACTAACAGATATGGTGTTTTTTATCATGACATCATCAGCTGACTCCATTAAACAGGATGTAATCACTATACAGACGCTCAGTTCTTACAGAGGACTCAGAAGAATTACTTGTTCCATAGAAAAGTCTGAATATTGAAGCAGGAAGCAGCAGCGCTTGAAATAAGAAAGTGTGAGAAGTGTCACAGGATGATGTGCTGCAGTGTGTCAGCATGCAGCTATTTGCCAAAACCATGAAGAGTTGCAACAGAAAATAATTGGCTTGTTTTTTTTTTTAATGCAGCGTGTTTTAGACTTCATTTGTTTCTTATTGTTGATCTAGTTTTTTCATAATGGTAAGATTGTTTTTAAAAGGTTTCTTCACAACACAGAGAGGCTCTTATCCATCAATATTTATCTCTGTCTTTTCTCTTTTCTGAGCCTTTCTTGTGCAAAAACAACTGTTTATAAAAGCAGAATGTTACAACAGCTGGCGGCTGAGGGACATAATTATCAGTGTCCTGTCGGTACACCTACACACCTCATGCTGGTAAATGCTGCATTCATGAACACTGAAGCCCGTTTAGATAAATATCAGTTTTTCAGTGAGACTCTCTCTCCTCCATCACTCACCTTCCCACCATGCAGTTGTATGAAAGTAGAACCAACTGTGACTAATGAAGAAAACTTTTTACCTGGAAGCTGAGCATCAGCCATCCAGAGCGGGACATCAGTGGGACAAACAAGATGGAGAGTGACGCTTCAGCTGCTGTGAGACAGGCATGACCGAGGACGGACGACTGGAAGCTCTGCAGATACACAGTCTCTGTTCTACAACCTGCTGCCATTTGTTTCCTCTGCAAAGACAAATATATGTAATTTGTTAGATAAGTTTTAGAAAGTTGGCAGGAGGAGGAAAGTTCTGGGAGTGTGAAGCACCGCAGGGATTACTACTCTGCCTCTACACTTTGCTTATTTCTTTCTTTAAGCTGCCAATCAGAACAGAGCTTGAGGTCTTTTTCTTTGATTTGTATCCAACACAAACAACAACACCTCTTCATACAGCCGAGCGCGTCTCGTGGGAAACAGATGCCCTCCTGGTCGGTGAAGAAACAGAGACTGTATCAACATTCAGAGGACACATGGAGACAGATTCAGACACGCTGTAGTCCCCGTCTGACTTCCCTGCAGGTGTTTACATCCAGGCTGCAGGTTAAAGCTGCACTGAGCTCTTCGCTTACATCACTGTCTGCATCAACAGTCACGGCTCTGCTTGTGTTTCCTACATGGATTTTTATTTGTCATCACTTTGTTTAATATTTGAAAACTCTGATTTAATAAAAAGGTGAACGTGGTCATGAATCAGTTGTACAACATGTCATGTATCTGATCACTTCCTGTCATCACATTAACTCGCATGTTGTGATCCATGTTGTGTGTCCGTCCTGTGTTTCCTGTCAGGATCTTGGAGTTGTCTGAATGTATTTTGTAAATCCAGTTAAATGAACTTTATTTTGTCTGATTTTATATTAAATGACAGATGTTTGTGTTTACTGCTTGTCTGCATGCTGCAGCCCTGCATGTGGGTTCTGCTCCAGTTCCAGACACAACAAGGTCTCTCACAGGTAAAAACTGGAATTTAACTTTATTTATTGTTAAAGTTTTTTCTTTTTTGTGTGATAATTGATAATAATAATAAAAGTAAACAGCAGCTTCTCTTCCAGTCACAGATGAACAAGTTATTACTGTTCTGAACACGAGACATCAGGTGACATCAGGTGTTCCCAGAGACCTTCATGTTTCCACTCTTCTCTACACGTTATAGGAATTAGAAACTCTAATATTTAAAGTTTCTTCTGAGAGACACCAGGATGAAGGTGAGAGGATCTCAGATACCTCAGCTCAACCCAACCAGCTGATCAGTTTAAAAACACGTCGACCTGAAGAATCTGTTGATACTAAACAATAAAAACTAACTGGATGTTTTCTTTTCTCTCTTTCAGAGTGTTGAACCTCGGTCAGCATTATGTTTAGTGGACGTGGTATATTAAAACCTTCCAGACGTTCCGGATGATAACTCCCCTTTAATAGTTATGGGCGACATGAACATTCATATTGATAAAACACAAGCTCATAACTTTCTGGCCCTGGTCCACTCCTTCAATCTCAATCTGGTCCAGACTCCCCCAACACACAGAGCTGGCAACACACTGGACCTGGTACTGACCAGAAACTGCACTGCAGGTAACGTGCAAGTCACACCTCTGCACCTCTCAGACCACTTCCTGATTAAATTCAGCATCTCCATCCCTTACGTACCTAACGCAAAAGTAAAGACTGTCTCCTACCGCAGAAACCTTCAATCTCTCACTCCCTCGCAGCTATCGGAGCATGTCTGCTCCTCCCTCCCTTCCTACTCGGTGCTCTCAACTCTGCCTGTAAATGACGCAACAGAGACGCTCTGCTCCTCACTAGCTTCTTCTCTGGACGAAGTCTGCCCTCGTGTGTCAAAGCTGGCCGCCCGGCAGCGTCCTAGTCCGTGGCTCACAGACACTCTGAGGGATCACAGAGCTGGTCTGAGAGCAGCTGAAAGGAAATGGCGCAAATCCAAAAATCTCTCTGACTTGTCCGAATACCAGCAAATGCTCTCTAGCTTCACATCCTGCTTAAAGGCTGCCAAGATAGCTTTTTATCAAAACAAAATCCAAAATGCTCCTAACATGGGAAAACTATTCAAGACATTCAATACTCTTCTCCGTCCTCCACCTGCTCAGCCACCCACCGGGCTGACTGCAGACATGTTCGCCACCTACTTCACCGACAAAATCGCCTCCATTAAAAATCAGTTTTCTGTGCCTGACAATCCCAGTCTGGTCCATCCTTCCTCCGGTCAATCGCTCTGCTCCTTCCGCTTACTGAATGAGGACGAAGTCTCCCGACTCGTAGTGGAATCTAATCCAACCACGTGTCCTCTGGATCCGATTCCTACGGATATCCTGCTGAGCATTCTTCCTGCCGTCAAACCTGCAATAACCCACATTATAAACTCTTCCATGAAAACTGGCATCTTTCCTTCAGTTTTCAAGCAAGCCACTGTCACTCCGCTGCTGAAAAAACCGTCGCTCGACCCGGCCCAGGTAGGAAACTACCGGCCAGTCTCGCTCCTACCGTTCATGTCCAAGATCCTAGAGCGAGCCGTTTTCACTCAAGTCTCACAGTTCCTCCACGACAACGACCTACTTGATCCTTATCAATCAGGCTTTAAGCGAGGCCATTCCACTGAAACCGCTCTTCTCTCAGTTGCAGAGTCACTACGGGTTGCCAGATCGGCTGGTCTCTCCTCAGTACTCGTACTCCTTGACCTGTCTGCTGCTTTTGACACCGTCAACCACCTCATTCTCCTCTCGACGCTATCTAAGCTTGGCATCTCGGGACCGGTCCTCTCGTGGTTCACCTCGTACCTTGCGGAAAGATCTTTCAGAGTCTCGTGGCATGGACACATGTCCAGTCTGCATGAGCTGGCGACGGGTGTCCCGCAGGGCTCGGTCCTTGGTCCTCTCCTCTTCTCTTTATACACCACCTCATTAGGCGAGATCATTCGCTCCCATGGCTTCTCCTACCATTGCTACGCTGACGACACTCAGCTCCTCCTCTCGTTCCCTCCAGACGATACATCCGTCTCAGTGCGGATATCTGCTTGCCTCTCAGATATCTCGGCGTGGATGAGGGATCGCCACCTTCAGCTTAATCTGTCCAAAACTGACCTCATTGTCTGTCCTGCCAGTAACTCCTTACCTCCTCAGATAAGCGTGCAGCTTGACTCCATCACGCTGTTCCCCAAAACCTCCGCCAGAAACCTTGGTGTCATACTGGACAACCAGCTGTCCTTCAAAGAGCAGGTTAACTCCGTAGCTCGCTCATGTCGATTCGCGCTTTACAACATCAGGAAAATCAGAGCCTTCCTCACAGACCACACCACACAGCTTCTGGTCCAGGCCCTGGTCTTGTCCCGGATCGACTACTGCAACTCTTTGCTGGCCGGTCTTCCGGCGTCCTCGGTTAAACCTCTGCAGATGATTCAGAACGCAGCAGCACGTTTGGTCTTCAACCAGCCCAAGAGGGCTCATGTCACTCCGCTGCTCATTTCACTGCACTGGCTTCCAGTTGCAGCACGCATCAAATACAAAGCTCTGCTTCTGGCTTACCAGACTCTAACACACACAGCTCCTACCTACCTTCACTCCTTCATCCAAACCTACATTCCCACGCGTCAGCTACGCTCAGCCGCTGAAAGACGCCTAGCGCTTCCACCACAACGTGGCATGAGATCATGTTCCAAACTCTTCTCCTCTGTTGTCCCCCGATGGTGGAATGACCTACCAAACTCGGTCCGATCCTCAGAGTCGGCAGCTACTTTTAAGAGCAGACTTAAGACTCACCTCTTTAAAGAACACTTTCAGTCTTAATGTAGGAGTGATTTATGATTTATGATATCGATTTGAGAATTTATCTCTCACAAAAAAAAAAAAAAAAAAAAAAAAAAAAACATGATGTATCAGCGTCGGAATTAAACTGGACTCCAAACAGTCCGCCTCCTTATATTGTTTCCTTCTCTTTGAATTCTTGCTTGTATGTTCTCTCAATGTAAGTCGCTTTGGATAAAAGCGTCTGCTAAATGACAGTAGTAGTAGTAGTAAAACCTGCAGGTTAGAAACTGTTTGAAGATCATTTTATAGAACCAGAATCTGTTGATCTCTGATAAACACACAAACAGGTAAAGTTAAAACTCCTGCTGTAGCTGTTCTACTTTCAGCTCGTCATCGTTTCATCATCAGACATTGTGTGAAGACAAAACGACGGAACTCATTGATCAGCAAATCAGATTTCTGTACCGCAGCACCACAAACACAGATCCATTGTTTGTTGGAACAATATGTCAGTGAATGATGAGCGGTGTTACTGATAGCAGCAGTGCTGATAAACAACAGTCTGCATAACAATGACCTCACAGTCGCTGCAGAATGAACAAAAAAAACCTCTTCAGTCAAATCACAAAAGTTTCTGAGCCCAAACGAGTCCTTCGAGAGCCGAGTTATAATTAACCAAATACTCCGAGGCCGTAAAAATTCCATTCTCCACCTCCGAAAAAATAATTGCAGTATTATATTCAGCATTAATTAAGTGGCTAAGGCTTCTTACAAGTGTAAAAATTTAATCCCTTTTCTAAATCCTATATAATTTAATGTGAGTGAAATCAAATAAATAAGTAGCTGTGGCTTTTCTGTGAGAGGGTTTGATATGGGTGATTAGGTGAGCAGGGCGTGAAGAAGCCCATTAGGATTGGATGGCGTCATCTCAGCAGCTCCGGGTGGCATTCCTAATCCACTCCTCAACCCACAGCCATTCGCCACTGTCGCCATCTTCTCTCCACCGGCTGCAGCAGCAGCGCCGCAAAGATGAGCGGCCATTGATTGATTCTTATCCCGCTAAGGAGACGGGAGGCAGATAAATGGCGAGGTAATGAGAGGCAATTATGAGGCATGAAAAGCTTTATTATGGAGTGAAAGTGTCCTCGTGTCGCTGACGCTCCAGCAGGAGGAGAAAAGCTGAGGGATAATCAGGATGTTACCGTACAGGTCGCTCTCATGAAGGTATTTACATTTAGGAAACTCAGCTGGATCTGAAGGAACGACTGAGCCAAACTTCTTCTACTGTCGAGAAAGAAAAATAAAATGTTTAATAAACCGAAGCAGCTCGTGTGTTTAGGAAGAAATAAATCTCTGGTTGGAAAATTCTAAACTGATACTGAAGCATCAGTAACTTGAGTTATTAAGTTCTAGAATTTTAAGCATTTATACAGATGTAGCCTGATCTTTAGAATCTTTCCACAATAAACTAACAAAAACAACAACATAATTAAAACACACATGTATCTTTAACTAAAAAGATCCAGTTTCATCTCATCAGTCCAACAGATCTTGAAGTTTCGTCAACATGTTTTTAGTTTCATTCCAGTTCTTCTGACAGTTTTTGTTTCCTCGACTGCTCACTGCAGTAAATACATGAAGTCACATGTTTAT
Source organism: Pachypanchax playfairii (assembly GCA_006937955.1). Classification (NCBI taxonomy): domain Eukaryota; kingdom Metazoa; phylum Chordata; class Actinopteri; order Cyprinodontiformes; family Aplocheilidae; genus Pachypanchax; species Pachypanchax playfairii. The sequence continues at coordinate 183,073 of SSNP01000386.1, read as the reverse complement.
AAATAACTGAATCACTTCAGATCAATCAAAGCTTCGTTTCAATGAGCTGATTTGTTCATGTTTATAATGTTTTAGCTGTTAAATCGAGTCAGAAAGTGAAGCAGATGTGATTCAGCACTTACTGAATGTTAATCAGCTGTCAGGATGATGTCATGAGTCCAGTTTGATTAAAGTCTTTAAACATTGTTTCTCTGCGTGACTGTTTCTTACGTTTGAAGGGCAGCACTCACCTCCTGAGCTGAGCTGCTGCACACCGACATGCTGAAGCCAGCAGACCGCCTGCAGTCGAGCTGCTGCCGTGTACATACGGTTTCACTGTTCTGCTCCTTCAGGAGATGAAGCCCATAACGTCTTATATATATATATATATAAAATCATGAAAAGAATTCTTAACATGCGCTCATCAAAACGATGCAGGAAACCTTCTGAGCTTTTGATCAGAAGTTAAAAGTTTGATCAGAAGTCTGAGTCGTCAGATGAGCCGGAGAAGAGAGAATAACAAAATGTTTTGATCCGGCAAATTGAATAAAGGTGGGTAAAACATAAAGACAGTGTTTCTGCATGCAAAATAAAAGAGAAATCAAAATGTTTCTCTTTGTCTCTGAAGTTTGGGATGTTTTTTTCATGCTTACTCCAGGTGCAAGTCTGCAGTGTGAATAAATGAATAAATGTGGTTCTGGTTGAAGTAGAACATCCTGACTGGGAGGAAGGAGGAGAAATAGTGACTTTAATTGGCACATCCAACTGTTTTTGTTCTGGATTGGCAGTCAGACCTGATGGAGTAGAAACCGTCTGACATGATGATCAGTTGATCGGAAGCTGGCAGCAGTCAGACTGGAAGCTGGGTCCATTACTGCTGCAGCTCTCCGCTCGGTACCGAGACAAACCTCTGCTTTCAGGAAAATAACAAAACGAGAAACAGAAAGAAGTTCACCACATCAGTCCTCTTCTCACCGGGTCTATAAAATACCTAATGGTCTGGCTGTGCTGCAAACATCTGAGCAGATGTTTGGTGACTCCGTCAGCTCACCGCCGGGTGAAACAGCATTTAGCTTCAGTTTATCTTGATGTTCCTTTCCTACTTCCTTCCTCCAACCAGGTTCTGATTTTACTGGTTTTATTTGTTGTTGTTCTTTTGTTTGTTAACAAAATAAATAAAACAAGATAAAATGTTCAGGGTTGTTTATGACATCATGACCACCGTCTGCAGCTCAGCTGATAAAATACAACTAACATCAAACTGTATCAGAGAGTCTGTCATCATGATGGTTCCTCAGGAGGACTGAAGCTGTGACATCATAAATAATTACTGAACTAATAAAGACATCAAAGTGATTCTAAATGCTGAGGGAATGATTTCTGGTTCTTCTCCAGTTTCCTGATTTCATTCCAGTTTATAGCAGAAGAGACCTGAAGAAAGATGAAAGAGAACAAACGTTCTCTCTGAGAAGAGACTGAAGTCTGAGACTTTACTCAGATCGGAACACGGAGGCTGTAGAACGACCCACAGCAGCTTTTTAACCCGATAGTTTCAGACCTGCTTTTCATCTCTCAATGTTCTCCATGAAAACAGCAACAGAAAATGAATTTCTGCATTCAGGGAGTGTCATGTCTTAACGCTGTCCACAGTGTCTCTCCAGGTCGCTGCGTCTTCTTATTACACATGAGATGTTTTAGTGAAAAACTACAGAGTTGTGTTTACTGATGCCAAAATGTCTCCAAACTGAATCTAATATGGACGAGGTTTGGACACGAGGACAGATTCAATCTGAAGCAGCATGAAACCAGAATGTCACCGTCTTCATTTTAAACACGTTTGATGCTCCGAACCAAAAGAATGAAACTGATTCAACCTCCTAAACATGTGCTGCACATGAAGTCTATACGTTTAAACACTCTCTCTACCTGAACGATGCCTTCAGACGCTTCATCAGCAGTGAGACTAGAGACATTGGGTTTACTGTTTTTCCATCTCTAAACATTTTTAGAAACAATATTTTTTGTTATATTTGAATAAAAGTTGTAACTGAATAAATAAATGAAGTTCCCCTCGGGCTCCGCGGGGTTTCTGGATTTATTTGTTTTGTCTCGTCTGAATATAACAGTTTTATTTGGAAAAATGAGCAAATTTAAAAGTTTTTTTTACAGTTATTGTTCCTTTCTGCCCCAGAAAGGTTGAATTATTCTCTCTTTGAAAGCAGAGATGCATTTCATTCAACGCCATGTTGAGTTGTATCATCATATCATAAATATTATTTGGTTGATGTTGGAATATAAAACATAATTTTATTTTCAGCTGCTTTTCTCTACGTATGTTTCCTAATTACAGCTCAAATCAAACACCTTTCCAGGTAAAACCTGACGAACTGCAGCTCCTCTGGCTGGAAACTAATTGTTCCAATTTCTCTGTTGGTGGATCGAAATCTTTGAAAATATGTTCAGGATTGAACTTTGAAAATAAATGTAAAATCTCTTTTTCTCGCTGGAAGAGAAAGCTATTTTCTCTTGTATATATTTTGGAAGTGATACAAGTGAAATGATTGGGTGTCAGAAAACTGATTCAACAGCAGAAGAACAACAAGGAGCCTTTTCACTGGGAACAAAAGGGAGAGAAAGTGAGATGCAGCTGTTTGTTTTCTCTCAGTTTTGTTTTTCTGTTTCTATGTTTTCATCTGCTGCTGATCCAGACTCAAGGTGATAAACATGAAAATAAAAATCTGGCTTTGTATATTTTCATACCCTGTTTAGAAGCATCTTTTCAGTCAGCACTCACACAGCTGACAGACAAGGGCACATCACATAATAATGCAGCCTCTGAGGGTGGATGTGACGTCTCACTAATGGCTAAAAAGCATCCATCATTCAAAATGAGAATTTTAATAAGCTTCTAATAGGTAGAGTCTGAAATAAAAAAAGTCATTCATAACAAGGTGAGAACTTTTCAAGGTTTTTCTAATTTCAAATGGCTGCCTTGATCGTCGAACTGCAAATTAAAAAAGGTGATTAAAAGCAGCAGATGAAAAGTTGACTCAGATGCTGTCAAAGACAAACAGCCATGAAGATCTGCAGCAGACAAACAAGAAGCCCACATGCCCACGCAGATCTGAAGCATCTTTAAACACACACCTTCACACCTGTCTTACCTGTCGCGTTCTTGACTGGCGGCTGCCATCTCAGTTTGAATGAAGAAACACTGATTTGAAAAACAGCTACACTTCACTGTGTTTGTATAAACAGATAGAAGTGACATCATGTGGGTAAAAGGAAGTCAAAATCTGACTGTCACACAGATTAAAGGTCATCGTGAAAACGAGCCTGTTGTTGTGTTACTGTTTGGCTGTTTCCTGTCCAAACCAAGACCAGATCGTTGCCAAAACTGCCTCTTGGTAACAGGAAATATTAATAAAATAATATTAATAAAAAGACCCAGATGGAGAGACATGCAGTTCATTTCCAGCATCCAGCTGAGCAGCAGCCGTTCTGTCTTCCAGCTCCACTCACATTATTTCATGGCACTCGACTCGGCTGGGAGCTGAAAGTCTCACAGCCAAACTGTACCTACTGCTGGATGAATTTCCAGCTCTGATAATATTACATTTCCTTTGTGTAGAGAAGGAAATCAGTATTCTAACCCAAAGCAAAAATATGATTAATTGCTCCGTGCTCGAGCCCAGGCATGAGGGTAATAAGCTCGACAGGAGGAGTTACTCTTTTCAAGCTATTCAGCTCCACTTGCGTATGTGCAAATACAGTTTTTTTAATGTATGCACTACTTAGAAATAACCACAGAAAATTGAATTTGGGTAACTACATGTGTAAGTACCAAACTCATTTCAGATGAGCCTAAATGAGAGCAGAGAGAGAAAGAAAGGGAAAGTCTGCAGCTCTTTGATGCACTGAACAAATAGCAGCAGTGAAAGCTCCATTTTTCTTTGGTTTTTTGTGTGCGGTCTCAAATGCCAAAACTGGGGAATCTTTTCATTATTTCTGGGCTCAGACACGCGCTCAAATAAATGCACCTCTTCTCATTGTAATATCTGTTAAATATTTGAGAGCTTTCTGGGGAGAAAACGCTGAGGTGGATCTGCTGAACATTTCTTTCATTGAGTCGAAGCGCCTGTGAAGCTGCAGGTCGGTGCTGATGATCAACCTCAAGAAGACAGATCTCATTCCAATAAGATGAAGAGAACTGCTTCTTCAGCTGGGATTTACTGTGTGGGCTTCAGTTAGGACACGCCCCCCTGCAGGTGGAAGAGAGGAAGGCTGTTGCTACATCTAAAAACCAGAGAAAGTTAAGATTGTTTATAAAAACACATTTTACAGGAAATAAAAGTGTAAACTATAGACGGAGAAAGAAGACGTGTTTAGACACGTTCATCTCATCATCTGAAGCTAATGGGTTCAGTTTGGTTTACTTTGTTTTGTCTTGTTTAGAACTCAAAATTATCCCAAAAACAATAAACAAAAAAAGAGGTATTTTCTCAGAAAAGAAGACATTTATTCTGGAAAGTGATTCAGACTGAAAATATCCCAATAAATAAACAACAAAAGACTTTATTTATTCTCTGTTGCCCTTTATTGAGTAAATATTTCACTGAGCAGGTCTTTGCATCCATTTGATTTTACTATACACACAGTAAATGTCTCAATTATCAGGTAACATTAAAAGCGCTAAAATAAAATAGCTGGATTTGATTTCTTGAAAGGAAAATAATTAGAATAATCAGTTAATCGATAGTCGTTTGTGGCCGTTCTGAGAAATGATGTTATTTGCATCAGTTTTACTTCATAAAGTTTCAGAATATCCGACTTTAAGTGACACAATAAGTGAGTTCATGTGGTTAAAGAAAAGTTATCCTGCAGGAAATAATAACTCCAAGACAAGAGGAAGGAGATTTCTCCTCATATCTCAGACTCTTGCCAGTCCACATATTTATAAAAGATGTTTCTTTCTTGTGTGTGAGAGATACGAGCTGGAAGCTTCTGGATATCAGCCATCAGGCCGACGCTCTCACAAGGCGGGATTATTCACACATTCGACCTCCAACCCTGAACAACAACAAACAGCTCTACAGTCGCCGCTCGCTGTTCGGGAGATTGGACGATTACGGGTCGTGACACCGGCGGTTTGGCGCTAACGTTCATCTCACATCTCCTCTGAGGTCAGAAATAGACTCCACCATCTCAGTAATTCCTCCCGTATAGAGAATATTTGACATTTCCCTCTCACTAACACTCTTTCTTTTTTAGAGTTTTTATATTACTGTGTGCTGAGTGCAGAGTGACACTGAGAGTAGAAGCAGATAGAAAACAGCTCTGAAAATAAAGCTGGATGTTTCTTTATGCTTCCTGTGAAGGACCATCTCCTCTTTTCATACCTAATGATGTCGAGTTCTGACTCGGTTTGTTGGATATAAAAAAGTTTTGATGGGGTCAGTAAAGAGTCTTGAAAAAGGAGCTTTTTTTCTATTATTACCTGATAGTTTAATTTTATTCATCTGGTAGAAATTTACTGGTAGAAATCAGGTCTTAACAGTGTGAGTGTAGATGTTAGATGAGGAGATGAAGCGCTGGATGATATACTGGATCAATACAGGATCAATACAGGATCAATACAGGATCAATACAGGATCAATACAGGATCAATACTGGATCAATACAGGATCAATACAGGATCAATACTGGATCAATACTAGATCCATACAGGATCAATACAGGATCAATACAGGATCAATACTGGATCAATACAGGATCAATACTGGATCAATACTAGATCCATACAGGATCCATACAGGATCAATACTGGATCCATACTGGATCAATACTAGATCAATACAGGATCAATACTGGATCAATACTAGATCAATACTAGATCCATACAGGATCCATACAGGATCAATACTGGATCCATACAGGATCAATACTGGATCAATACAGGATCAATACAGGATCAATACAAGATGTCTCCCGTCTCTAGCCTCCCGTCCCTAGCCTCCCGTCTCTAGCCTCCCGTCTCCCATCTCCAGCCTCCCGTCTCCCGTCTCCCGTCTCCAGCCTCCTGTCCCTAGCCTCCCGTCTCCAGCCTCCCGTCTCCAGCCTCCCGTCCCTAGCCTCCCGTCTCCAGCCTCCCGTGTCCCGTCTCCAGCCTCCCGTCTCCCATCTCCAGCCTCCCGTCTCCCGTCTCCAGCCTCCCGTCCCCAGCCTCCTGTCTCCCGTCTCCCGTCTCCCGTCTCCCGTCTCCCGTCTCCAGCCTCCCGTCTCCAGCCTCCCGTCTCCAGCCTCCCGTCTCCCGTCTCCCGTCTCCCGTCTCCCGTCTCCCGCCTCCCGTCTCCCGCCCCCCGCCTCCCGCCTCCCGTCTCCCGTCTCCAGCCTCCCGTCTCCCGTCTCCCGTCTCCAGCCTCCCGTCTCCAGCCTCCAGTCTCCCGTCTCCCGTCTCCAGCCTCCCGTCTCCAGCCTCCCGTCTCCAGCCTCCCGTCTCCAGCCTCCCGTCTCCCATCTCCAGCCTCCCGTCTCCAGCCTCCCGTCTCCAGCCTCCCATCTCCCGTCTCCAGCCTCCCGTCTCCCGTCTCCAGCCTCCTGTCCTTCGCCTCCCGTCTCCAGCCTCCCGTCTCCAGCCTCCCGTCCCTAGCCTCCCGTCTCCCTTCTCCAGTCTCCCATCTCCAGCCTCCCGTCTCCAGCCTCCCGTCTCCCGTCTCCAGCCTCCCGTCTCCCGTCTCCCGTCTCCCGTCTCCAGCCTCCCGTCTCCCGTCTCCAGCCTCCCGTCTCCCGTCTCCAGCCTCCCGTCTCCAGCCTCCAGTCTCCCTTCTCCTGTCCCTAGCCTCCCGTCTCTAGCCTCCCGTCTCCTGTCTCCAGCCTCCCGTCTCCAGCCTCCCGCCTCCCGTCTCCAGTCTCCCGTCTCCCATCTCCCGTCTCCCGTCTCCAGCCTCCCGTCTCCCGTCTCCCGTCTCCAGCCTCCCGTCTCCAGCCTCCCGTCTCCAGCCTCCCGTCTCCAGCCTCCCGTCTCTAGCCTCCCGTCTCCTGTCTCCAGCCTCCCGTCTCCAGCCTCCAGTCTCCCGTCTCCAGCCTCCCGTCTCCCGTCTCCAGCCTCCCATCTCCCGTCTCCAGCCTCCCGTCTCCAGCCTCCAGTCTCCCGTCTCCCGTCTCCAGCCTCCCGTCTCCAGCCTCCTGTCTCCAGCCTCCCGTCTCCCGTCTCCCGCCTCCCGTCTCCCTTCTCCAGTCTCCCGTCTCCCGTCTCCCGTCTCCCGTCTCCCGTCTCCAGCCTCCTGTCCCTAGCCTCCCGTCTCCAGCCTCCCGTCCCAGCCTCCCGTCCCTAGCCTCCCGTCTCCAGCCTCCCGTCTCTAGCCTCCCGTCTCCAGTCTCCCGTCTCCAGCCTCCCGTCTCCTGTCTCCAGCCTCCCGTCTCCAGCCTCCCGTCTCCAGCCTCCCGTGTCCTGTCTCCAGCCTCCCGTCTCCCTTCTCCAGTCTCCCATCTCCAGCCTCCCGTCTCCCGTCTCCCGTCTCCCGTCTCCAGTCTCCCGTCTCCCATCTCCCGTCTCCCGTCTCCAGCCTCCCGTCTCCCGTCTCCAGCCTCCCGTCTCCCGTCTCCAGCCTCCCGTCTCCCGCCTCCCGTCTCCCGCCTCCCGTCTCCCGTCTCCAGCCTCCCGTCCCCAGCCTCCCGTCTCCAGCCTCCCGTCTCCTGTCTCCAGCCTCCCGTCTCCCGTCTCCAGCCTCCCGTCTCCCTTCTCCAGTCTCCCATCTCCAGCCTCCCGTCTCCAGCCTCCCGTCCCTAGCCTCCCGTCTCCAGCCTCCCGTGTCCCGTCTCCAGCCTCCCGTCTCCCTTCTCCAGTCTCCCATCTCCAGCCTCCCGTCTCCCGTCTCCCGTCTCCCGTCTCTAGCCTCCCATCTCCAGCCTCCTGTCCCTAGCCTCCCGTCTCTAGCCTCCCGTCTCCTGTCTCCAGCCTCCCGTCCCTAGCCTCCTGTCTCTAGCCTCCCGTCTCCCATCTCCAGCCTCCCGTCTCCCGTCTCCCGCCTCCCGTCTCCCGTCTCCAGCCTCCCGTCTCCAGCCTCCCGTCTCCCGTCTCCAGCCTCCCGTCTCCCGCCTCCCGTCTCCCGTCTCCAGCCTCCAGTCTCCCGTCTCCCGTCTCCCGTCTCCCGTCTCCCGTCTCCCGTCTCCCGTCTCCCGTCTCCCGTCTCCCGTCTCCAGCCTCCCGTCTCCCGTCTCCCGTCTCCAGCCTCCCGTCCCTAGTCTCCCGTCTCCAGCCTCCCGTCTCCAGCCTCCCGTCCCTAGCCTCCCGTCTCCAGCCTCCCGTCTCCAGCCTCCCGTCTCCTGTCTCCAGCCTCCCGTCTCCAGCCTCCCGTGTCCCGTCTCCAGCCTCCCGTCTCCCTTCTCCAGTCTCCCATCTCCAGCCTCCCGTCTCCCGTCTCCAGCCTCCCATCTCCCGTCTCCAGTCTCCCGTCTCCCATCTCCCGTCTCCCGTCTCCAGCCTCCCGTCTCCCGTCTCCAGCCTCCCGTCTCCCGTCTCCAGTCTCCCGTCTCCAGCCTCCCGTCTCCCGTCTCCCGTCTCCCGTCTCTAGCCTCCCATCTCCAGCCTCCTGTCCCTAGCCTCCCGTCTCCAGCCTCCCGTCTCCAGCCTCCCGTCTCCAGCCTCCCGTCTCCCGCCTCCCGTCTCCAGCCTCCCGTCTCCAGCCTCCCGTCTCCAGCCTCCCGTCTCCAGCCACACACAAACACAAACTCCAACACAAAGATGAAGAGCCAAGATCAAAGTCAGGAAATGTTTCAGCACCGTCGACCTGGAAGTGCTCTGAGAACATCAAGTAAGAAGCAGGAAGACATCTGAGGGAAAACACCTCAAAGTGCATCCATCACTCAGCTTCCCCCCCCCCCCACAGGAGACATTTTAACTCTGTCTCTTGACCCTCAAAGTGTTTGTGTTGCTGCAGGTTTGTAAGAGTTGTTGTGGGTTCAGGTGGGACAGTTTAACCAGAGCAGCTGCTGTTTCATGTGAAAACACACAGAAGGAACTTTCTACAAGAACTCAAGTAAAACCAAATCAGATTAAAACATGTCATTTTATAAATGAATGTATCAAACATTATTAATTAAAATGTTTCATCTGACTCGTTTTTACATCTTAAATCGTTTGAATAAAAGAGGATTTTTGTTTCAGATGCTTGAAACTCTGCATGAAGCAAACAAAACAATAAGGACAAAAAAGATAAATCAAACTGATGACATCATTAGAACCAGGAAGAAAAATGATCACAGTAATCACGTGATGGAAATAAACTCCAGTTATATTGGATGAAGAATTCATTTGGATCTTGTTCAGGTAAAAAAGTTTACTTCTTGTTTTATTTTGAAGGATCATTTTATTTCCATCACACTCCCATCACATCCTGTAACAAGTTCTTCTCCTTTTAATTAGCTTTTTATTATTCTTTTATTATTATTTGTTATAAAGACTTTGTTTTTTGCAGATCTCTGGTGTTTGTGAGGATTCTGGATTCTGTTGAGACAGTTTTTAGTTTTCGACAGTAACAACAAGAGTTTGAACTTTTAAAAATGTACTCACACAACCATCCAGAGACTCAGCTGGACCCTTCAGTGGCCCCTGATGTTTGCCCCCATGACTCTTGACTCTGGTCTTTGTAGCTCTTCTGACTCTGGCCCCTCTGTATGGGCCCCTGACTCTGGTCTTTTTGGTATTTATGACTCTGGCCCCTCTGTTTGGGCCCCTGACTCTGGTCTTTCTGCTACCTTTGACTCTGGCCCCTCTGTTTGGGCCCCTGACTCTGGTCTTTTTGGTTTTTATAACTCTGGCCCCTCTGTTTGGGCCCCTGACTCNGCCCTGGTCTTTTTGGTTTTTATAACTCTGGCCCCTCTGTTTGGGCCCCTGACTCTGGTCTTTCTGCTTCCTTTGACTCTGGCCCCTCTGTTTGGGCCCCTGACTCTGGTCTTTCTGCTTCCTCTGACTCTGGCCCCTCTGTTCGGGCCCCTGACTCTGGTCTTTCTGCTAACTCTGACTCTGGCCCCTCTGTTTGGGCCCCTGACTCTGGTCTTTCTGCTACCTTTGACTCTGGCCCCTCTGTTTGGGCCCCTGACTCTGGTCTTTCTGCTTCCTTTGACTCTGGCCCCTCTGTTTGGGCCCCTGACTCTGGTCTTTCTGCTTCCTCTGACTCTGGCCCCTCTGTTTGGGCCCCTGACTCTGGTCTTTCTGCTAACTCTGACTCTGGCCCCTCTGTTTGGGCCCCTGACTCTGGTCTTTCTGCTACCTTTGACTCTGGCCCCTCTGTTCGGGCCCCCAGCAGGTTGGTGAACCTCATCTTCAGGATCTGATGAACATTTTATTTCAGGTGACTTGTTTCAGTTTAAATCCATCGCAGTACTAATGAGCGCTTAGAGAAATATTACTCACCCACTTTGTGTTTCATTGTGTCTCCATCCACCTGCTGCGTTCATGGCCTTATCTGCTCACCGCCAGATTATTAGTTCTTTTGCCATCGCCATGGCAACAAAGCGCTCCGCCTGCCTCTCTGCCATCCATTATGTTTCAGAACCAAGTGAGAGGGGGAGAAAGCAAAAGAGATGTAGTGGAGAGGAGGATCAAAGCTGCTCGGTCACTACGGCGACAGGCGAGGATGAAACCAACGGCGAGTCTCTTTCTACTCCAACAGTAGTGGTCCCCCTCTGATGCGTTTGATGCAACAAAGAGCCTGAAATTTGTAGTTTGTGTAGTTTGTGTGTGTGTGTGTAGGTGTGTGTGTGTGTAGGTGTGTGTAGGTGTGAGACAGAACATGTTTTAAAAACATTGTAACATGCTTGTTCTCAATCTGCTGCCCTGTGACTCATTAATCTCTCAGACCAAATGAAACTTCCAGAATAAAGATTCAAACATTCGTCTCACGTCACCTTTAAACCACGTGGTTACAGAAACTTCATGAGTTTAATACGAGTTACCTGGTACAACAGAAAACTTGTTGGTTGATGCAGTCGTGTCACTGATGGATGTTCCACATGTTCATTGAAGGTCACAGCTGGATGCAGCAAACAAACAAAACTTCTGACTTACAGATAAAAATAAAGTAAAAAATCTTTATTTAATTAAACAAACAAATCAGCACGATATTTAATAATAATAAAGCAGATAAAAACTCTGAATTTTTCATTGAAGAACAAACAGTCAAACGGTCTCAGTTCATATTCTGTCTGTTTTCAGTTTTATTTCTAAATCAAACTTATTGAATGAAATCTGGGAGTTTTTAGTTTGATGGAACATCCAGAACATGAACTGCAGCAGATTTACAGCAGTTACTTTCAAACACATTATTATATAAATAAATATATTTTAAAATGGATAGTTTAGTTTCTGAACTGATCACTAATAAACACAATAAACATTTACACATGTTGATTTCATGAATCTATTAAACATAATTTTTGGGGACTTCCTGTTTGCTGAGGTCTGTGAAAGCAACATGATGTAAATACAGTCAGGTAGAACACCTGGCTGCTGACTGTCATTTATTTTAGATGATTTCTTCTTGTAGATCAATGGTTTAAATGTTAAACTTGAAGTGGGACAAATAAAAAAACGTATTTGATGAAATAAAAACATGATGTTATATTCCATCTTCACTGTGTTCTGCTGTGGACTCGACTCAAAGAGACTCTGTTCTCTAACAACACGGTTTGTATGGAGGTGTTGTGAGTCAGGTGGATCACCGTCTCCCATGAGCCTCCATGTTGCACTGACATGATGCCTCTGTGAACCAGGGCTCTCTGAAATGTGACAAGTTTCACCAAATTCAGCCGGGGGAAGAAACGGATCAGCAAGCAGCATTAGGAAAGTACACGAAGCATATGAAATGTGTCAGTTAGAGAGGAAAGTGGAGGGAAAAATTAGGAAAGCTACTCAGAGTGGAGCTACGGCACTTAGGCCCAATTAGAATGCATATTTTAAGTGGAGTTAAGCCTGGTGAAATATTCATGATGTGCTCGTGCTGCTGCTGCAGGAGGAGGAACTGAAGTGGAAGAAACAGCCTCCAGGGGGCGCCATGCTCCCATCGAGTGGGATAAAGACCCAGGAGGTGCCACCTCCGTTTGCTACAGAGACGGAACAGAGAGAGGACGGAGGGATAAGAAGACAGGTGTGATGAGAAAAGAGAAAGAAAAGCTGGCTGTATTCAGATCTGTAGAGATTCATGATGAAAAACATCCTGAAAGTCGGTGGTGAGACGCTGCAGCCTTCAGTCGCTGCTCATTACCACAATCACAACAGCAAAGACTCAAATCCACTCAGAGTGAATCAGGTTTTGTTCTGTGTGACAGCAGAATGGCTTCAGATTCGGAGCACGTCAGACTGGACTGACAGCGCTGATCCACCAGGATCTAACAGAACACAAAGACCTGAACGACACGGATTCACCAGTTTTATGTGTTTGTGAGGTTAATTACCTGCAGCAGGGATTAAACACTTTCTAAGGTGTGAAAGGATTTTACAGGTCGAAGCAGTCAAAAGTCAGAATGAACCACAGATCAGCAGAACGTTCAAAAAGATGACATGAAGTTTACATGTTTCCTGTTCTGTTACTGCATGTCAGCCTGAAACACCTTTCAAAATAAGATCAGACCAATTTAGGGTTATTAATGGAGACCAGAAAGGATCAGCTGCTAATTAGAATCATGATGAAAGAAAGAACTGAAAGATCTCTGAAAGGTTCCTCGCTCCACACAGCAGAACCTCATGAGACCATACAAGGAATCTGGACCAATAAGGATAATGGAGCAGGTCTGAGCAGGTCTGAACAGGTCTAAACAGGTCTGAACAGGTCTGAACAGGTCTGAACTGGTCTGAGCAGGTCTGAACAGGTCTGAACAGGTCTGAGCAGGTCTGAACAGGTCTGAACAGGTCTGAACAGGTCTGAACAGGTCTGAGCTGGATAATCCTGATCTGCGATCCCTGAGCTGGACCTGCAACAAGAACCATCATTAATCAACAGCTGATAGAACCTCATGGACAGGTTCTACGATTCAGAGTTACTTTCACTCATGTAACTTCAGATTTACTGAAGAAGAGAAAAGAAGCCTGATGTTAATCAGGTTCTGCTTGTCTGGGTTCCGTCTGGGATGGAACCTGGACTGTGGATCAGTCTTCTGTAACAGGACGGGTTTGGACCAGTCCATACTGCTGGACACCTGAAGATGGTTCTGAAAGTTTCAAACATGAATTATTTTCTTATGTTTCATCTGTCAAAAATTAAAATAATACATTTTCACCAAAAGTTAAGACCTGAGAAGAACCCAGAGGAACATCTGGTCTTCTGTTTTCTGAACCAGAACATTTGTCTTTGTGTTCAAACTCTTTGGCTCATAATTTTAGTCTTCAGTGAATCTTTTGTGAGTTTATATTAAAAGACATTGTATTTCTATCTGCTCCAGTCATTAGACTCCACCCACTGAGCTGTCACTCACTGTTTGCTGCAGTGTGTTTTATCTGTGTCTTATTGCAGATAAAATGAAGGGTTTGGGTCTGTGTCTGGGTCCAGACCTGGACAGCGTGCGCTCTGTAAACCTCTTTGTGTTTCTGCTTCAGGGTGTGTTGATCTCTCTGCAGCAGGTGATACAAACATTCAGCTCAGACAAGGACGAAACCATAAAAACATCCTCGTGTGTTCTAAGAACTTTAGAACATTTCTCTGTTAATAAAGACCTTATTTAGTTCTGTTAGAACCAGCTGTCTCATTTTGTTTCTTCAGTTTGGTTTTTCATTCACACTTTTAACTGGAGTTTTATCACATTTTCACATCTATAAGGCTTAAAATATTTAAATTCTTCTAGAAGACAAGCTGCTCGTTTTACTGTTGTTTGGTTCCACGTGTTCTCGTGTGCAAAATGTCCATATTTACCTGAAAAGGGTAAAAATCTTGAGTAAACGGACGTGTTTCCTGAACTGTGGAGGTTTTTATGTTCCTGTTTGGATTTTGATTTTTGATGTTGGATTAGTTTTGTGTCTGATGACCTTCAGTTTTATTTTGAAAATGTTTCCCTCGTTATTTTTTAGTTATTTTATCTTTGCCTTAGTTTCTGTGCCTTTGTTCCTGTTTACAGCCATGGGGGCGGGGCTTATCTCAGAGGTAAATGGATAAAAGGGGGAATTCAACCTGCACATTTTTTAAACATTCTTACAGTTCTTAAGCTTCGACATTTGTACAATATTTATTTGATATACCCTAAACCTAAACTTAAACCTAAACCTAAACCTAAACCTAAACCTAAACCTAAACCTAAACCTAAACCTAACCTAAACCTAAACCTAACCCTAACCCTAACGCTAAACCTAACCCCAAACCTAAACCTAAACCTAAACCTAAACCTAAACCTGAACCTGAACCTAAACCTAAACCTAACCTAAACCTAAACCTAAACCTAAACCTAAACCTAACCTAAACCTAAACCTAAACCTAACCCTAAACCTAAACCTAAACCTAACCCCAAACCTAAACCTAAACCTAAACCTAAACCTAACCCCAAACCTAAACCTAAACCTAAACCTAAACCTAAACCTAAACCTAAACCTAAACCTAAACCTAACCCTGACCCTGACCCTGACCCTAA
>SSNP01000386.1:160981-163481 GCA_006937955.1 Pachypanchax playfairii | reverse complement strand
AATTTGGAAATATGTAAAACAACAAGCAAGAAACCTGTAAGAAGGAAGGAACCCTGTAATTTAAGACCTTCCAGCTGCAGTCTTCATGTAATGACACAGTGGTAATAATCTGATAGAAACTGTAGGTGTTTTTATTAAAAACAGGGTAAAACCTCTTTAAATTCCAGGAATCCCCTGAAATCCATTTATGCTAAAATAATAAAGGCTTTTGTGATTCAGGAAGTTGATCTTCTTCCTCCTGATGTCTGAGTAAAGCAGGTTGGAGCCAGCTGTTAGCATCCTGTGGCTCAGCTGGATGCTAATGGTGTCCTGGCAGCAGCGGGGCTCCTGGCTGCAGAGGCTGTCTCCTCTCATACTGTCAGTAGGTTGATGCATGTCGTGCACGGCTGCCGTGTAACGGGATGCAGAACAAGCTGGATGCCTGATAGGTGCTGAGACAAATACACACTGCTGATCTTGTTGCATGTCATTATGGCAGCAGGAGCATCTGGACGGCTGCAGAGGTTGTAATCTGCTGTCATGCATATGTATAGATGGATATTCATAAGGTTTTAGTGGCAGAGAGAAGCAGCTGCTGTCTGACTGTTGCTGTTAATTCACTTCTTCGATGCCAGACAACCTTCTTTCAGCTCGCAGCATCCAGGGGGTCAGAGTGGAGCATGCTGGGACACCTTTTTATTGAGTTTTACTCTGTTTTCACACCTGACCCACAGGTTAAACGAACTCTGCTGTGTTCACTCATTCAGTCTGTTTTGTTTGGGACAAAATTTAGTTCAGCCCTGAATTCTGGAGGAATATGACATTTTTCTGGGTCAACGATAAAACAAATGAAAAGGTTTTTGTTCTTGATAATAAATGAAACTCCAGCTGTTTCGTGGAGCTCATTCCAGGAAGTTTGTGCTGGAAACCAAAACAAGGAGCTTCAAACTGAAGTCGGTTTCAGTATCGAGACTCTGCGTCACTATTTTATATCAAGAAAAACTTGCTGCATAAATGAACAGTTGGACTCTAACAGACACGTTGAAAAGGTGGACAACTGTCTAAAAGTCGTTTCACTTCTTGGTTCTTCATGCGTGTTTTTTAAAGATCCAATTACCCAAAGATTCTATTGGCTGTAAATCCTCAAAGCTCCATCTATTCAGGTTAGGATGAAGCTGCTGAGGATCAATACTGAACTATAGAGGACCGGCCTGCTATTCAACTGCTGAATGAACACTCGTCCACCTGAATAATGCCCTGCAGTTTTTAAACCTACAGCCTGGACATGTTGTGTACGGTTCAAACATTTCAATTTCCACAAACACTCGAATGAACCCGAGCTAAACGATACGTCTGGTTACAGTTTGTTTAACTTTTGACCCAAACTGAAAGAAACTCAGGCAGAAAACAGAAATCCAACATAAAGAATAAAGAAGTGATTCATAGGAAATACAATAATCAAAACAGGAGCTGAAAGGCTCTAAATACACTGAAATTAATGGTAAAGGTCACAGAGTGAAATAAACAAGCTGCTGTTAGAAGAACCTGTTAAGTAAATACAAACAGGAAGTAGACACAAACCTTCATCATTAGATCTGAAATAAAAGAATCAAACAGGAAAAACATGATGCAGTATTAACCCTAACTCACTCATGTGTCCTAAACCTCTCACCTGTTGGCCAAGTAGGTTTGATCGCAGGTGATGATTCACCTCAGTGCTACAAAAGATCTCCACCTGTCTGAACAGAAACACCTCCACAGTGACGGGTTCATTTTAAGGTCAAATATCGAGCGAAACTTTGGATTTTATAGAAGTTCATAAACCACTAACGTTAGATTCCTGAAGCACTGACCTGCTTTTATGTCTTTTGATATCAGGTAGCACAAAGGCAGGTTAGCTGATACCTGGAGATGATGCAGTTCACACTGTCAGCTGTTGATTATATGGGTGCTTTTCTGTGGGCTGGTTGTTTATCTGGTCAGTGTGTTTTCAGGTGGGCCGGTCAGCGTGAGTCAGACGTGACATCACTCCATCCAGCAGGGAGGAGTCTATAAAATGGTTTTCAGCTGGAATGAATTAGTCAGAAGTTACGTGTTAGTTTGACGTCTGTGCTGCAGAAATGAAACGATAATTTGGGTTTTATGATTTTCTGTTAAAAATATCTGATGCAGATTCTGGATTAAAGAAGTTTCAGGTAAATTTTACCTGCAGGAGGAGAATCTGTTCAGAAAACTGAAACAAGAAGTGAAATAAAGTTTAGAAAAGCATTAAGGAGCTTCTGAAGGTCACCTGGAAGGTCAACATGATGAACATGAACCTCCAGTTAAATCACACGTATACAAGTTAAATTTAAATATAATAAAACAAAGAAGATTATTTATTTGATTTTAGGTTCAACTAAAAAAAGAAGAAATTTGTTGTATTTTAGGGAAGTTAGAGCTTTCATTAATAAAATAAAAAGTAACAATGATCAGATTAAATTGACTGATGTGTGTGTGTGTGTGTGTGTGTGTGTGTGTG
>SSNP01000386.1:99955-160799 GCA_006937955.1 Pachypanchax playfairii | reverse complement strand
GAGAGAGAGAGAGAGAGAGGAAGAGAGAGTGAGAGAGAGGAAGAGAGAGAATGAGAGAGGACGAGAGAGTGAGAGAGAGGAAGAGAGAGTGAGAGAGGAAGAGAGAGTGAGAGAGAGGAAGAGAGAGTGAGAGAGAGGAAGAGAGAGTGAGAGAGAGGAAGAGAGAGAATGA
Organism: Pachypanchax playfairii; assembly: GCA_006937955.1. NCBI lineage: Eukaryota > Metazoa > Chordata > Actinopteri > Cyprinodontiformes > Aplocheilidae > Pachypanchax > Pachypanchax playfairii. The sequence continues at coordinate 160,627 of SSNP01000386.1, read as the reverse complement.
GAGAGGACGAGAGAGTGAGAGAGAGTAAGAGAGAGAGTGAGAGGAAGAGAGAGAGTGAGAGAGGACGAGAGAGTGAGATGGAGAATGAGGACAGAACAGAGAAGGAACAAGATCCAGGTGAGAAAGACACATTAGTCAAAGACAGCTGTTTACTAAAACTCATTAGAACATGTTCACTAGTGTATCTTATAGGTTTGTAATTTTTCTAATTCTATATTTATTAAGTCTTGAAGACTTTTTTTAAACAACTAGGCTAAATAGTTATATGGGCGGCCGTGGCTCAGGCGGGTCGTCTGGTAACCGGAAGGTTGTTCAAATGTGGTTCGAATCCCCGCTCTGCCCAGAGAAAAAAAGATCGCCTGGCCGTTGTGTCCTCGGGCAAGACACTTTGCCTTTTTGGTGGTGGTCGGAGGGTCCGGTGGTGTCTGGCAGCCTCGCCTCTGTCAGTGTGTGTCCCAGGACAGCTGTGGCTACATGTGTGTAGTTCATCATCACCAAACGTGTGAGTGTGTGTGTGAATGGGTGAATGACATACTGTAGTGTGAAGCACTTTGGGGGTTGTAGAACCTGAATAAAGCGCTATACAAGTACACACCATTTACCATAAATAATGTTGTTGTTTGGCAGGATTCAATAATATTTTCAGCTTTTATGTTCACAAAACTCAAACCTTGAAGTCTAAGTATCATGTTGCCACAATAAAGAGGTGTTGTCAGTGTAGTGCAGGTCTATGATGATTTTCAGTGCTGCTATCATCTAGTTGTCTAGTTATCATCTGACTGTTTTAATCCCGGATCAGTTTTTGGTCTGGTTTAATTGAGGTTTAGTCCTGGTGTCTTGATCCAGTCCTGGTTCTGTTCTGCCTTGTTGCTTAACTAATAATCTAGTTTAAGGGTTCCTGCATATGTGATAGAATTTGGTTTCTTATATGAAGGTCTGCTTGTGTGTTTATTTCTAATTTGAAAATAAATAGCAAAAGTTAAAGCCACCAAAAGCCTAGCAGCAGCACTGCTGTTTTGGCTTTTATTTTGAACTTTGCTGTACTTCCTGTTTCCTTCACCAAGTGTCTGATGTCGGTTCTGGTCTCTCTGTCTCCTGGTATCTCCTCTGTTCAGTAGTTTTCCATTCAGGTGTTTTGAGTTTGTTAATTAGTTCAGTGTGTATGTAAGTCAGCTTTTGGTTCAGTTTGATGTTCGGGGATTCTTGTTCGACACTGCATACGTGCTATGGATTATTTATCTCATCATCTCATGCTCCCAGCATCAGTGTTGTGTAAGTCCCGCTGTCCTATCAGCATTTTTCTGTTGTCTGTTGTCCGCTCATGCTTTTGGGTCCAACTCTCAAACACACAAGCTACGTTTACATGGGCACATTTAATTGGAATAAACGCCCAATCGGATAAAAAATACGTCATGTAAACATGTCAATCAGAATGTTTTGATCTGATGCAGCCTGATCAGAATTAAATTTACTTCCGATCTAGAGGGGTGGTTTTGTCCGATCTTCATTCAGATAGACGTGCATGTATACACCCATTCAGAATGAAAGGGTGAAAAAAGCCCACTGCGCATGCGTACAACTTCAGCGTGACGTCTTTCTGCTTTCGCAGACCCAAGTAGAAAACATGGCGGGAGGTAAACAGAAGTGGTCTGCTGGTGCAGTCATCCTGTCATCCTGCTCTCCTCTCCTGTGGTGGAGCAGCAGTAGTAATATGTATTCAGCCTCTAGCTTGGTTAATGCGACCAGTAAAAACCCAAACATAACGGTAATCACCTGCAGAAGGTTCATATTGGGGATAACGTGAGTCAGCTCGAGCTCACGATGGGGCGGGAAAGACGCGCAGAAAGGACGGAGTTTGTAAGACAACTCGCTGTGCGCATGCTCAACTCATTTAACCTGATTGAGTGCTTGGTGCTGTCATGGTTCGATACCAGGTGGGGTTGTTTTCAAGCTCCAGGGGTGACCCAAACTCCAGACACACACAGCGAGGAAACAGGTTTTTGCACTTTAACAGTGTTTAATTATATACAGTGCTCAAATACAGGGAATGCAAAAACTGTACACGTGGTGACAAACTCAGGACGGAACAGGTGCGGGACAGGAACGGTCCTGGGTTGTTGAGAGAGAGAGGTTAGTGACAGGCTGTGATACCAGCTGCGGTGTGCGGGGATCGTGCTCGTAAACTCACGGTTGACGTGTGTGTCGTCCGGTTGTGAGGAGGGATCCAGAGATGCTGCCGCGGGGGTGGTGATCCAGACTGTCAGGGTAATGGTAGGAGATCCGGGTCTGGGTGCTGTTCGTGCTGACGTCTCTGCAGCAGGGGTGACAGCAGCGCGCTGACCGGGAAGGTGTGGATCCAGAGGAAGCCAGAGACAGACAGGGAGCCAGAGGGAGAGAGCTGGTTGCGTGATCCAGCAACAGAGCTCTATTACATCCGTGCGAAGCCAGTCCTCACGATAGGCGGGTAGATGACCACGCTGAGGCACTGTAAGCTGGAGAGGCGCTCCAGGACAGCGGGCTAAACACAAGGGAAGAGAAGGCAGGTTAAAACACTGCTAGAAATGCTCCTGATAATAATACTGGCCACTCTGTTACCACGGTAGTTAGTGGAACAAACTGGCGTCTGTCTCTTGTTCCTCCTCTGCTTAAGTACCCAGCTCTCCTGAGCTGGGTAATGATCCACACCTGCTTTCACTGATGATCTGCTGCCACGCCCTGCAAGACAATTAAGCACACAAACACCACCCACCAGCAGCAGAGATCCTGACAGGTGCATGTGTACTCATGGCATGATCAGATCATTTCACTTAGTGTCCATGTAAACAGGGATTTGGGAATTCAGATCGACCAAGATTTTAATCAGATTGGGGAAATTTGGCGCATGTAAACCTAACATCGGTTCCAATTAGTTTCAAATATATGGACAAAATGAACCACATAAAGCGGGTGGTTTGTTATTGTTCTGACTTTATGTTTATCTGTTTTCTCTTGTGGTCTCTGGGTTTTACACATTAGCTGATGATATATTCTTCTTTCCCAGTAAGTATCTAGTATAACATCCAGTATTAACCTGCCAAAAGGCAGAAGACAGAATGGCTGTCCACCAGTCTGAAAATACACTGTTCAGTCTCCAGCTTGAAGTATCATGAAGCAGGACACTACCAATCCACCCAAAGTGCTTGATTAGTATCAGAAGACAAGGGATCCAGGTATGACTAGAACCTGGATCTATCCTCAAAGTGCTGTGTGCCATTTGATTGGACTGTTTATCAGTTAGGGTGCAGCTGCTACCTGTCGACTCTCTTGATGTTTTTCATCTCTTTTCTCTCTCTCCTTCTGATAGACCCACATCATGGAACGCCCATGCTGCTGGAGGGAGTGAGGTGCCTGGGGTCTCAGAGAGACGCCCACAAAAGGCACAGCAGTGAGCGTAAGAAGATATGATGACAAGAGTCGTTTAGTCAGTGGGAATATATATACACACATGCACATACACACATTGTATGTGTAATGAATCAGTGACCGGGTTGGGGCTCACAGTGGGATGTCTGAATTAAATATTTATTTATTTAAAGCTGATCAGATAGAGTATTTCTTTAAAAGGTGGGAAAAAATGAAAGGGATGAAATTCCAGCCTGCAGAGACCTTCAGTGTTGGGGAGACAAAGAACCACCATGAACACTGGCCAGCTCACACACACACACACACACACACACACACACACACACACAAGTGTGTTTTGGTATCCTTATGGGGACCGTCCATTGACTTCCATTGATTTTAGTAACTAGATTTATACCTAACCCAAACCCTTTCACTAACCTTAACCATTACTGATCTATAACTAACCCTAAGACTAACTAAAACTCTATTCACACCATACCTATAAACCTAACCCCTAACCCTAAAAAGGGGAGTCCCCCTCATGGGGACCAGGCTGGTCCTCAGGAGGTCAGAAACCCCCCCCCCACACACAGACACACACACACACACACTGCCAAAAGTAAGAATTACCATCAGTAGAATAACACAAATATTAGAGTGTATTCATGAATCTCCTGCTCATGTTCCAGGAAGCATCAGACATGTTCACATCTATAACATCTGTAGTAGTTTAACATCAGAACAGAACCTGCTGCCCAGGTGTTTGATTGTAAAGCATAATTAGTAGTGGTAGTAGTAGTATTAATAATAATAATCTGTTATTACACCAGTAGATCTGAGCTAGATCTATAGAGCTCATTAAATCCTGATTCTGTTTGCATGAGACCAAAATCACCTGAATAAACACCTGATAAACATATTCCCTCATGAACTTAACATTTACTCAGATGTGAGATACAGTTGGGATCCTGGCAACTGGTCTGCCCACCCTCCAATAATTGGACTGATTGCTAATTGGCTCATCACCTGTGGATGCTGAAAGAGGAACAGCGATTGGTCAGTGCTGTGTGTGGTCATCCTCGTGCGCCTGTATTGGTTGGTTCCTCAGAAGCCACTGGGTCTCATGATGATTGCATCATTAATGTACGCCATTGTTATTCGGTTTGTTTGATTTCTCTGTGTTCTCTTAAGACATGACTGACACTGTTTACAGGAAGAAGAGCAGTGGCTCTTGATTAGTTCACATCAAACATCAAAGAGAATCTGGAGTTATTCCTTATAGTCAGACGGTTGGCGGTATGTGACTGTGTCTATGATTTTCAGGTGAACTTGTGTAACATGAAACTTCAAACCTATAAGTAATAAAATGCATGATAATGTTTCTAACTCACTTCAAAAGCAGAACGATGAGTTTCAGAACGTACAAGATCAACAGGATCTAGAAAACGTTGAATGACAGGAGATTCACATACTTTACAGAAATGAATGTGTATTGTTTAGATACTTTAACATTTGATGTAAAGAACCATGTTTCAAACAAAGTTTATTTAAATCTGGACCAACAGTTGATATTTCAATAAAATTATTTATCTTACAAATTAAAGTATAATTTTAGATCTTGACATTAATATCAATGATAAAACAGGTTTTAAATCATGAAACCTTACACAGAGTAATCAAATGAGTGTTTTAAATGTTGCTCTAGAGCTTCACTGACTGTCCTTTTTCATACAAAATATTGTTATTTTTTGTTTGTTTTGTTGGACTTGTGTGTGTGAGAATTAAAACACGTCTCTTTATGGGTCTCTAAATAAACCACCTTTTATTTCTCTATTAAACAATTCTCTGTTTCCTTTTATATCAATCTGACATTTTGTTGGATCCAGATCTGATCTCATGTCATGTGTTTCTGCTGTTGTTCTTAGTAATTTATAGATCTTTGATTTCCGATTGATTCTGTTTATGTTCTTATAGCTTTAGCTTTTACCACTTCAGTTAAATTATTTCATAGAGGCCTGTGGCATACTGGACAATGCCCGGTGGGCTGATTCCCAGCCTGGGTAGTAATTAAAAAAACTGATTAAAGCTGTGTCTCAAATCAGGGTCTGCATACTTCGAAGGCCAGATTTGTAGGAGAGTTACGTCATAGCGCCGCGACTAGGCCTGTCCCAATTCAAAGACTCCTTCAAATGTGGCTGACGAGTCTTTTTTTTCCAGATTTGAAGGATAGGTTTGGTGTATCCTTCGCTGGCCGACATATCCCAACATGCATTGCGGGTCGAATGGGAGATTTTTTTTATGAGCAATGGCGGACAGTGAAGCGAGAGCTGCACCCGGAGATGACTGTACTTATAAGCTTAAAACTGTTAGATTTAGGGCTTTGGTCATTTATATAAAATATTTGAAAGTTATTTTAGTCTGAAATGTTACAGTAAAAGTGCTTGTATTGTGGTCTCAGCTTGGCTCGGTTTTTATAAAGCTCAGAGCTGAGATGGATCACCTCTGTACTGGTGTAAAGTGTTCAGCTGATGTAGCATGGACCCCCAATCAGGCCAAAAAGAAGAAAAAGTTGTACATTATCAAAAATAAATGTGTAAAATCAAAAGGTGATTGTCACAAATTCACTTTACCACCTATATTTACAACTTTTTGTTAAACATATATAAACTTGCTACAATCATTTCTGAGCTATGAACTAATATTCAAGGTAAACATGAAATAATAAAAATACAGAGGTCAGAAGAGCCTCATTTTTCTAATACAAAAGAAGAATATAATAACAGTCCACATATTTATTACACCATTAACCAGCTAAAGACCGTTTCTTCAAACAATTTTTAAACAGTTCTAACTGTTCAGGCCAGAGTCGTCATGGTTGCTAGGCACATTCATGGGGTGGGGGCAGGAGTTCATCTGCAGGCTAGACCTGTCCCAATTCACAGCCGGTCTACCCAGTCGACAAAGTACGCGGTCCATGTCGATCGGGTAGACTGGGTCCTTCGAAGTATGCAGACCCTGAATTGGAACACAGATTAAGTTACTTGGATACGACACTTGCAGTGCTTTTGGTAAGTGGGTCACTCGATGCATCATGGTTGATTTTGTGTCATAAGATTGTCTGTCAATATTCACTAAATGTGCTTTACAATGCAAAACTTCAGAGATGGGCAAACATCGGAGCCATCGGAGGACCACTTCCATGCCCCAGAGTGGACACATATCTGGTGTTAAGTTGGACAGTGCCTCTGCACTCAGGCTCCGAACCATGGGTAGCAAGAACCATCTGTCCCAACTGTCTCAGCCAAGCAAACCAGCAGAGAACTGCCCTTCTGCCCACAGTACAGAGGAAGGAGTGGTCCTCAGCTCTTTCAAGATTCCTCCAGAGATCACAATGTTTCTCACGTCCACCTTTGGTCCAGCAAGTCCAGCTGCCGAGGCACAAGCAGTGGCAGAAGCAGTTGCACCGAGAGCATTAGGAGCAGGAGTGCTGCTGGCCAGCCAGCCGGCCCAGCCAGCACCTGTCCTTGCCTGGGGACCTCGGCTGCAACTCATTAATATTCATTATGTGAATTTGCTGGACTGAGATTGGCTGACAAACTAGCCTATGAGAGCACAGCTTCCTTTTTCCTTCCCTGCTGCCCATGGCAACAGCGCAACGAGTCTCTTCCTGTTTATTACTTGTTTATTCTAACCGCTTTTAGCCAGCAGCATGCTAGGTGTGGTTTCAACTGCGGGAGCTGATGAATACTAATGAACAAAGGAGTTGCAACGTAACAATTACAGTCCGTTCGAACTCGGGAGAACTCGGCTGTTATCACCACCTGTGTAGTTTGAGAGGTTAAAACTGAAAGAGAAGTTGTTGACCTGTTTTCACCCACTATGAAGGTAAGAACACCTGTGGAGCTAAAATATTCAACAGACTGTCATGGACTCAGGGAGGTGTTTGACCCACATGCAGATTCACATGGACAACAGGTTTGGGGGAAAAAGTGTAAACAGGTTCATTTACAATATTTACAGGTGCAGGGAAATGTGCAAAGTGCTGGAACTCAAGAGATCTGGTTCTGTGGGAGAGAGGGACAGTTAGTGGGAGTCCAGAGGAGCAACAGATGAATGTGCGCAGGTGAATGAGAGAACTCACGGTGAGGCAGGATGGTGAACAGCGCGAGAGGGAAACAGGTGCAGTGAGGCGATGGTGCAGGGTGATCCAAGGAGGTGTGTCGAGTGAGCAGGTGCCAGAGAGTGGACAGGCAGGTGGAGGGTGCTGGAGCACAGGTTGATGAGGCCAGGGATAATGGTACACAGGAACACAAACACGGGAAGAGCGGCAGCGTAGAGATGTAATCCTGGGGATGAACAGGTTACTTCAAAATGCAGCGCTATAAAAATCCACAAAAACCTTTATATTAATTGACTCAAGAAGACTCGAAGGAGTGGCACTGTTAGTTACCTACTAGGTTAACAACCAGGTGATGAATGATTGTCAGGCTGTGGCTTAAAAACGCTGCCTTTCCTCATCAACCAGAATGTCCTCCATTTTGATAATATGTTTTGATAATAATTTATTAATAATAATACTGTGCCATCACAGCTTCACTAACAAACTGCTAACACTGCAGTGATAGCAACTTAGCTTGGCTAGCTTTAAATCATACACTACAGATGCCTGCGTTAGCATACGTAACAGTCAGCGCCATTTGCTGACCAGAGAATCTCAGCCACCATCCAGAGAATTAGAATGTTGCATCTTTGTTTAACATCAGGGTATCACTAACAGAATCCCGAGCAAATGCAGATGTGTAATTACGCATACAATTACTTACCATTCACCTCAACACTGGATGAGCCTTGAACATGTGATCTTGCACTGGTTGAGCAGATGGAAACTGTGTTTACATGTCATCAAGTTGTAGTTTACATCAACAGAACTTAAAATTAAGCGTTTTAGATTAACTGCATCATTTTAAACTCAGAAAAGTCATGAATATTGAATCAAAAGGCATGAATTGTGTGTCACACAAACTCAGTCAAATAAAATAAAAAATACTTTATTAATCCCTGAAGGAAAATTAAGTGTTGTTGTAGCTCAGTTCATCTTTAGGGAGTAATTGTAGAGGGTTCTAGCTGTGGACGGGAAGGATCTCCTGTAGAGGGTTCTAGCTGTGGACGGGAAGGATCTCCTGTAGAGGGTTCTAGCTGTGGACGGGAAGGATCTCCTGTAGAGGGTTCTAGCTGTAGACGGGAAGGATCTCCCGTGGAGGGTTCTAGCTGTGGACGGGAAGGATCTCCTGTAGAGGGTTCTAGCTGTGGACGGGAAGGATCTCCCGTAGAGGGTTCTAGCTGTGGACGGGAAGGATCTCCTGAAGGATCTCCTGTAGAGGGTTCTAGCTGTAGACAGGAAGGTTCTCCTGTAGAGGGTTCTAGCTGTGGACAGGAAGGATGTCCTGTAGAGCGTTCTAGCTGTGGACAGGAAGGATGTCCTGTAGAGGGTTCTAACTGTGGACAGGAAGGATGTCCTGTCAAGGGTTCTAGCTGTGGACGGGAAGGATCTCCTGTAGAGGGTTCTAGCTGTAGACGGGAAGGATCTCCTGTAGAGGGTTCTAGCTGTGGACAGGAAGGATCTCCTGTACCGTAGAGGGTTCTAGCTGTAGACGGGAAGGATCTCCCGTAGAGGGTTCTAGCTGTGGACGGGAAGGATCTCCTGTAGAGGGTCCTAGCTGTAGACAGGAAGGATCTCCTGTAGAGGGTTCTAGCTGTGGACAGGAAGGATGTCCTGTAGAGGGTTCTAGCTGTGGACGGGAAGGATCTCCTGTAGAGGGTTCTAGCTGTAGATGGGAAGGATCTACATTGGAGGGTTCTAGCTGTAGACAGGAAGGTTCTCCTGTGGAGGGTTCTAGCTGTGGACAGGAAGGATCTCCTGTAGAGGGTTCAAGCTGTAGATGGTAAGGATCTACATTGGAGGGTTCTAGCTGTAGACAGGAACGATTTCCTATAGAGGGTTCTAGCTGTGGACGGGAAGGATCTCCTGTAGAGGGTTCTAGCTGTAGACAGGAAGGATCTCCTGTAGAGGGTTCTAGCTGTGGACAGGAAGGATGTCCTGTAGAGGGTTCTAGCTGTGGACGGGAAGGATCTCCTGTAGAGGGTTCTAGCTGTAGACGGGAAGGATCTCCTGTAGAGGGTTCTAGCTGTGGATGGGAAGGATCTCCTGTAGAGGGTTCTAGCTGTAGACGGGAAGGTTCTCCTGTGGAGGGTTCTAGCTGTGGATGGGAAGGATCTCCTGTAGAAGGTTCTAGCTGTAGACAGGAAGGATCTCCTGTAGAGGGTTCTAGCTGTGGACAGGAAGGATGTCCTGTAGAGGGTTCTAGCTGTAGACGGGAAGGATCTCCTGTAGAGGGTTCTAGCTGTGGATGGGAAGGATCTCCTGTAGAGGGTTCTAGCTGTAGACAGGAAGGATCTCCTGTAGAGGGTTCTAGCTGTGGACAGGAAGGATGTCCCGTAGAGGGTTCTAGCTGTGGACGGGAAGGATCTCCTGTAGAGGGTTCTAGCTGTAGACGGGAAGGATCTCCTGAAGGATCTCCTGTAGAGGGTTCTAGCTGTAGACAGGAAGGATCTCCTGAAGGGGTTCTAGCTGTGGACAGGAAGGATGTCCTGTAGAGGGTTCTAGCTGTGGACGGGAAGGATCTCCTGTAGAGGGTTCTAGCTGTAGACAGGAAGGATCTCCTGTAGAGGGTTCTAGCTGTGGACAGGAAGGATCTCCTGTAGAGGGTTCTAGCTGTAGACGGGAAGGATCTCCTGTAGAGGGTTCTAGCTGTGGATGGGAAGGATCTCCTGTAGAGGGTTCTAGCTGTAGACGGGAAGGATCTCCATTGGAGGGTTCTAGCTGTAGACAGGAACGATCTCCTATAGAGGGTTCTAGCTGTGGACAGGAAGGATCTCCTGTAGATGGTTCTAGCTGTGGACAGGAAGGATCTCCTGTAGAGGGTTCTAGCTGTGGACGGGAAGGATCTCCTGTAGAGGGTTCTAGCTGTAGACAGGAAGGTCTCCTGTAGAGGGTTCTAGCTGTGGACAGGAAGGATGGCCTGTAGAGGGTTCTAGCTGTAGACGGGAAGGATCTCCTGTAGAGGGTTCTAGCTGTAGATGGGAAGGATCTACATTGGAGGGTTCTAGCTGTAGACAGGAACGATTTCCTATAGAGGGTTCTAGCTGTGGACAGGAAGGATCTCCTGTAGAACGTTCTAGCTGTGGACAGGAAGGATCTCCTGTAGAGGGTTCTAGCTGTAGACGGGAAGGATCTCCTGTAGAGGGTTCTAGCTGTAGACAGGAAGGATCTCCTGTAGAGGGTTCTTGCTGTGGACAGGAAGGATCTCCTGTAGAGGGTTCTAGCTGTGGACAGGAAGGTTCTCATGTAGAGGGTTCTAGCTGTGGACAGGAAGGATCTCCTGTAGAGGGTTCTAGCTGTAGACGGGAAGGATCTACCGTAGAGGGTTCTAGCTGTGGACGGGAAGGACAGCCTGTAGAGGGTTCTAGCTGTAGACAGGAACGATTTCCTATAGAGGGTTCTAGCTGTGGACAGGAAGGATGTCCTGTATAGGGTTCTAGCTGTGGACAGGAAGGATGTCCTGTAGAGGGTTCTAACTGTGGACAGGAAGGATGTCCTGTAGAGGGTTCTAGCTGTAGACGGGAAGGATCTCCTGTAGAGGGTTCTAGCTGTGGATGGGAAGGATCTCCTGTAGAGGGTTCTAGCTGTAGACGGGAAGGTTCTCCTGTGGAGGGTTCTAGCTGTGGATGGGAAGGATCTCCTGTAAAAGGTTCTAGCTGTAGACAGGAAGGATCTCCTGTAGAGGGTTCTAGCTGTGGACAGGAAGGTTCTCCTGTAGAGGGTTCTAGCTGTGGACGGGAAGGATCTCCTGTAGAGGGTTCTAGCTGTAGACAGGAAGGATCTCCTGTAGAGGGTTCTAGCTGTAGACGGGAAGGATCTCCTGTAGAGGGTTCTAGCTGTGGACGGGAAGGATCTCCCGTAGAGGGTACTGGCTGTGGACGGGAAGGATCTCCTGTAGAGTGGTCTAGCTGTAGACGGGAAGGATCTCCCGTAGAGGGTTCTAGCTGTGGACGGGAAGGATCTCCTGTAGAGGGTTCTAGCTGTAGACGGGAAGGATCTCCTGAAGGATCTCCTGTAGAGGGTTCTAACTGTGGACGGGAAGGATGTCCTGTCAAGGGTTCTAGCTGTGGACGGGAAGGATCTCCTGTAGAGGGTTCTAGCTGTGGACAGGAAGGATCTCCTGTAGAGGGTTCTAGCTGTGGACAGGAAGGATCTCCTGTAGAGGGTTCTAGCTGTGGACAGGAAGGATCTCCTGTAGAGGGTTCTAGCTGTAGACAGGAAGGATCTCCTGTAGAGGGTTCTAGCTGTGGACAGGAAGGTTCTCCTGTAGAGGGTTCTAGCTGTGGACGGGAAGGATCTCCTGTAGAGGGTTCTAGCTGTAGACAGGAAGTTTCTCCTGTAGAGGGTTCTAGCTGTAGATGGGAAGGATCTACATTGGAGGGTTCTAGCTGTAGACAGGAAGGTTCTCCTGTGGAGGGTTCTAGCTGTGGACAGGAAGGATCTCCTGTAGAGGGTTCAAGCTGTAGATGGTAAGGATCTACATTGGAGGGTTCTAGCTGTAGACAGGAACGATTTCCTATAGAGGGTTCTAGCTGTGGACAGGAAGGATCTCCTGTAGAAGGTTCTAGCTGTAGACAGGAAGGATCTCCTGTAGAAGGTTCTAGCTGTAGACAGGAAGGATCTCCTGTCTTTGTTGGATCTGTTGTTGAGTTACTGTGTTCTGGATGTGTTCAGGATGATGAGGGTTCTCCAGCATGTTCTTCATCCTCCTTTGGACAATCAAGTCAACAGACTCCAGATCAGAACCAGAACAGAACCAGTCCTCCTTATCAATCTCTTCAACCTCTTCAGTCACTTGCGCTGATGCTCCGCCCCCAACAGGTGACTGCAGATGTGATCACACTCTTAACAACAGACTAATAAAAGATCTTCAACATTGAAGGATCTAATCTTCCTGAGGAAGTCCAGTCTGTCCCTTCCTAAAAACAGCATCACAGTTGTGTCTCCAGTTCAGTCTGTTGTCCAGGTGAACACCAGGTATTTATGCTCCTCCACCACCTCCATTTCTTCTCCATGATGGAAATGGGTGTTGGGATGTTGCTGCTCTTCCTAAAATCCACAATCATCTCCTTTGTCTTGTTCACATTCAAGATGAGATGATTGTTCCTACACCAGGACACAAAGTGGTCCACCAGTTCTCTGTACTTGGTCTCTTGTCCATCTCTGATCCACCAACACCTGCAGTCATCAGAGTATTTTTGTAGATGACAGGACTCTGACCTGTACTGAAAGTCTGAGGTGTACAGAGTGAAAAGGAATGGTGAGAGTACAGTCCCCTGTGGTGCTGATCACCTGATCTGATATACAACTCTTCAGTCTAACATACTGTGGTCTGTTTGTGAAGTAGTCCTTCATCCAGGTGATTGTGGAGTTATCCATCTGTGTCTTCTGGAGGTTTTTACACAGTAAAACAGGCTGAATTGTGTTAAATACATTGGAGAAATAAAAAACATGATCCTCACAGTGCTGCCTGCTTTGTCCAGATGACAGTGGGTATGTTGAAGCAGGTGTATGATGGCTTCTTCCACTCCAATCCCATGGTGATAAACAAACTGCAGTGGGTCTTCAAAACGTGCTTGTTTGCTTATTTAGGTGGACCAACATGAGTCTCTCCAAGATTTTCATGATGTGGGGTGTTCAGGGCAACAGGCCTGTAGTCGTTAGCGGCCAATGGATGAGATGTCTTTGGTACTCAAACAAGGCAGGATGTTTTCCATAAAACTGGTACCTTCTCCTGGGTGAGGCTGAGGTTGAAGATACGCTGCAGAATCCCACATAGCTGATCTGCACAAGCCTTTAGGACTCTGGGACTAACACCATCTGGACCAGCTGCCTTGTTCCTGTTCAGTCTCTCCAGCTGCGTCTTCACCTGACTGCTAGATACAGATATTTGGGAGACGGAGACAATGGAGACACCAGTTTCTTCTGATGTTGGAGATGATGGAAAAGCACCAGATAGAAGGTAGGGTCTAGTTTGCCTGGACGAACAAGAAAAAGAAAAGCAGCAGCAGCAGAACAATATTTTTTACTTTTTTTTTTAAATATTTCATTTCCTATATTAATCCCTCGTGGGGAAATTTGTCTCTGCATATGACCCACCGTGAGGTGAGGAGCAGAGGGCAGCTATATTGAACAGCGCCCAGGGTTCGGGGTTCAGTATCTTTCCCATGGAAACTTTGACACATAGCCTCATGTAAAAAAAATCTAATATAAACATGGCGCTAGAGAGAGGAAATATTGTTATTGAGGACGCCCCCTCCAAATTTAAGTCTTTTGTGTGACAGCATTTTCAGTATTGCTGGATACCCAATTACATATTTTGTCTTTTTTTTTTTTCTGAAAGGCAGTGTCAAATATTGTTTCATCTCGTTCTTGTGAACCTGATATTGTGTCTCATCTCGTGAGCTATGTGTATCGTCACACCGCTAGTATTTATATCATTAACCCACCTGGCTGTTAGTTCTTGTAACTGTTATGTTGTATACTATAGAGCTCTGGGAGTTAACGTCACTTCACCTGCCTGCTTCACCTGCTTGCTCTCAAAACTTCTGCTTTCTCAGATATTCTCTGTTCTCTAATATTTGTTTTCACTCTCAGATTCTCCATTTCTTGCTCACAGATTTTCTCCTCACACACAAACTGTATCTGCACGGATCAAAACTGTGCTTGTGAATCTCTATTCTCTGCTCATGGATTCTGTGTGCTCTCGCGGATCACCTAGCAACAATTTCAGAGAACAGAATGACAGTTCTCCTACTATGGCAGCCTGCTTTAGGGTGCATTTGTTTTCTGCTGTGTGTTAGCCTGCATCTACAGGTGTAGGGCAGCATAGTCTAACGGGAGGGAGATCGCCTTTTGTTTGGAAGACCGCAGGTTCGATACACGGTGCCAGCGGTCATAGTCTGTTGGGAAAGATGTCATCATCCAATCGGGAGATCCGAGCTTGATCTTGAGTCTCAGCAGACACCACGTGTTGAAGTGTTCTTCGGCAAGATACCGAACCCCACAATTGCCCCCCAGGCACCGTTCAAGATGGCTGCTGTCTGCTCCTCACCATAAGGTGAGGATGGGTTAATTACGGAGACGAATTTCCACACGAGGGATTAATAAAATAAATTATTATTATTATTATTACTGCATCTAGTGATGTTAATGTGCTGCCCACTGGATGAAGAGAGAAACAACTTAATGCATGAGGGTGTACGGAGTGCATATAGTTATAATTAATGTAGAAAACCATGTAGCTCAACACCTAATGAATGGTTGTTTTTATACAGGAAACACAATCTGTGCGGAACGGTCACGCTTACTGCCCGAGAAGGCAGACATGATAATCTTCCTAAACAATAACTGTTTTTGATTGGTCATGACTGCATCAGGGTTTGAGTTTGTTTTATTTTACTCCATATGCATCCATCTGAGCAGCTATTTGCTTTTTGACTGCTGCCAACTTGTGTTATTTCAGCAGAATTCAGTTTTACAGTTAACAGTAAGGGACACTCCCTTATATGGTGGAGAGCGGGGTAATGTGAGACACTTTTTAACGTGAGATACCACCTGTATCTAGGCAACAGAACACATTTGTGCCCATGTGCGGCTGTGGCTCGGTGGTTAGAGCGGTTGTCCTCCAACTTGAAGATTGGTGGATTGATCCCGGCTTCCACCGTCACATGTCGAAGTGTCCTTGGGCAAGACACTGAACCCCATGTTGCCCCCTGATCTGCGTATCGGGTTGTGTGAGTGTTAACCCCTACCCTCTCCCCCCGGTTTACATATCGGGTTGTGTGAATGGGTGAATGTAAAACCTTGTAGTGTGAAAGCGCTTTGAGTGGTCTGAATGACTAGAAAAGCGCTATACAAATACAGGACATTTACCATTTACCATGTGACCATTTTGTTTCCAAGCTCCGCCCATTTCCCCTTGGCTATAAAAGAGAGTGACCCATTTTAGCATGTTAGCATGTTTTTTTTCCAAAAAAATTTGTTTTTTGCATGTAAAAGTAAATTTTCTTGCTGGTAATTAATCAGCTGTTGTGCCAAAGCAAATTGATTCAGCCAAAATGACTTATACCATACCTGTTGATTAAGTACCAACATATAAAACCATGTGATGATGATAGCTGAAGGTTAGCCTGAACTGTTAAGAAAGGTAATTTTTTTCTAAAATGTGGGGTAAAGTGAGACAGTGTCTCGCCATCATACACCTGCTTCAACAAACCCACTGTCATCTGGACAAAGCAGGCAGCACTGTGAGGATCATGTTCTTTGATTTCTCCAGTGTATTTAAGACAATTCAGCCTGTTTTACTGTGTAAAAACCTCCAGAAGACACAGGTGGATGCCTCCACAATCACCTGGAATAAGGACTACCTCACAAACAGACCACAGTATGTGAAACAGAAGAGTTGTATGTCTGACAAAGTGATCAGCAGCACAGGAGCACCACAGGGGACTGTACTCTCACCACTCCTTTTCACTCTCTACACCAACCATGTGCAGAGAGAGGGGCGGAGGGTGCTTGGGCACCTGCCCCTTTCTTCCTGGGTGCCCCATGTGCCCTTTTCTTGTCACTTCTCTCTCTCTTTTTTTGTGTGCGTGCATAGGTCTGCCTGTGCACTGTGGAGGTTTATCTAGTACTGGACAATTAAAATGATCAAATATATTTAATGTTTATATTATATTAAATATTACTTAAAATACAACATTTAATGTTAATACACAAAATGTGTCTGTTTGGCTGACTAGATTAACCTGTTCTGGTAATTCTTTTTTTTATTTTACAATTGAATAAAGTCTTTGTTTAAATATTTAATGGAAGTTGAAAATGATTTTTAATGTAGGGTTTACATGAACCCATCTTTAAAAATGTTTTATTGTCACTTAATTGGATTTATGCAGCCCCACCCAAAAAATATCTCACCAGCTGCAACTGGCTATTATACACGTTGTGTTAAGTTATCTGGTAGCAACAGACGAAATGGAATAGATGAGCACGCCGCTAAAGCTATGGCTGGATGAAGATGTCACGGGTCTGTGTGTCTGTCCAGCATTACAGCAAAGTTTAATAAGTTCCAGGTTTGTCATTGGAGGACTTTTATTTCATTAAATCCATAAATGATACATATCCACATAATTATTGCGCAGTTCTAATGATGATATTATAAAACACTGTATTTGAAAGAAAATACATTAAAATATATTTTACATTTATACTGGAAAAATTACAGATTTTACTGCAGTAAAATTATTGTATTTCTACTACACACTTAAAAAGCTAATTGTCTTGTTCAAAATAGATAGTTCAACAAATTCAATCATTAAGTACATTATTTTTGTATTAATTTCTTATTTTTTTGTATTCTCATTTGTTAATTATAATAGAATTAGGATAAATAACAGGGGATGGGGAATAATTCTCGATCGGCACCATGATGCATTTTTTCTGGACATGGTCAACATAAAGTTTCTTTTGTAATTTGGGACAACACATGAAAAGCTATTTGCCTTTTCCTTCTCTTCCATAACAACCCTGTTTTGTCCTGTAGGTTTATCTTTTTACTGTTGTATTGTTATTATGTTAAATAACATTTATGTTATGTATTTATTGAAAAGCTCTATCACTAATCTTTGTATTTTACTATTTCATAACACTTATTATATCAGCTACCATCTCTCATATGGTCTTTTTAATGTCTAGAGTCACAGATCAACATTATCAGCAGCAGGAACAACAACCTGTCAACATCGTTCCTCATCAGGTAAAACAGAGGTTACATTTGCTTTGTGTTGTCCCTCCTGATGATGATGATGATAATGATAAGATTACATAATAGATTTTTGACGAAAGGTGGGTTGTTGTTATTAAACCTAGTTCTGTGTTCACCTTTTTAACTTTTGAGCATCTGCCCCTTCAAAGGTCTCTGCACGGCCCTGCTGTACACCTCAGATTTTCAATACAGGTCAGAGTCCTGTCATCTGCAGAAATACTCTGATGACTGCAGGTGTTGGTCGATCAGAGATGGACAAGAGACTGAGTACAGAGACCTGGTGGACCGCTTTGTGTCCTGGTGTGGAAACAATCATCTTATCTTGAATGTGAACAAGACAAAGGAGATGATTGTGGATTTTAGGAGAAGCAGCAACCTGCCAAAACCAGTGACCACCACAAAGAAGAAGTGGAGGTAGTGGAGGAGTATAAATACCTGGATGTTGACCTAGAAAACAGACTGAACTGGAGACACAAGAGATGGATATGCTCTTTTTAGGAAGGGACAGAGCAGACTGGACTTCCTTTGGAAGCTTAGATCATTCAATGTTTGCAGCAAGATTTCAAGTGTTTAGGAAAATAACGTGCTTAATTGACCAATCTCCATGATTCTGTTACTTGTCTGACATTTGTTCTGGAATGTGAGGCTGTCAGGCTAGCTGTTACAACATACACTATATTACCAAAAGTATTTGCTCACCTGCCTTTACTCATACTATGAACTGAAGTACCATCCCATTTCTAACCCATAGAGTTCAATATGATGTCGGTCCACCTTTTGCAGCTATTACAGCTTCAACTCTTCTGTGAAGGCTGTCCACAAGGTTGAGGAGAGTGTTTATAGGAATTTTTGACCATTCTTCCAAAAGTGCATTGGTGAGGTCACACACTGATGTTGGTCGAGAAGGCCTGGCTCTCAGTCTCCGCTCCGCTTGTTGTTGGTCAAAACTCCTTCATTCTCTATCTCCTGAATAAAATTTCTAATGCCAAGGTTCTATTTGAGCTTCTGGCTGGAAAAATAATTGAGTATTCTCCTGCCTTTGGTAATGAGGGCCTGACTAGACAAACCTTTCCGTGTAAACAAGAAAGGCCATTGCTCTTGAATTTTAGCTACTGAAACTGTGGGACAGCTGTTGATGAGCTGCCGTTGAGAAATGTATGTAAGGCGCATGAGATCCTCTACCTCAGGTCTTTCCACAACCATAGCTATCAACAAGGTACCAAACCATTTTTGAAGTTTCATCTCTCTCTGGACTGCAGTTTTCCTCATTCCTGGTTCTCTTTGGTCTACGAAGTCTGTGTGTTACATTATCCCGATTAAAGCAGTACTTAGGAGCTTTCAGTTTAGGTTTATTTTGGCGGCGCCACTGGACAAAAGCGGTATTATTTTACGTGAACGAAGCCTGCATTTCCCATGAGCACCAGCGCGTAGCGTCGTAAAATCCAGATACCCCGTCCGCCAGCAGTTGGATTGAACTACATTACATTTCAGTTTCCAGTGGCTGAGTGAATGAACTGTCAACCTGGTGGCCAGTTATTACTTCCATACAAATTTCCAAAAGCTGGCATTAGCATTTTGATTTGAGAATAGAAAGATACTTACTAGTCCAGCAGGAACAGAGCCACGACAGCATCAGTCGGAAATCCCTCCTCGACTTTGAGCTCACGCCAGCGAGTGAAAGCCGGGCCTATGTTGATTCTTGACTGTCCTTTTATCCGGTTACTCTCCCTTTTTCTTTTTTTTTGTCTCCTCAGACAAAACTTTTCGTTTTTTCGGGGCTTCTGCCGTGTTAGCTGCAGTTGCGCGTAACAGGTCGCATCGAGTTCCGTGTTTATGACGAATGGGGAAAGGGGAAGTGACGTATGCCGAAAAGCAGCCTATCCATTCGTAGTTTTTTGTGTGGCAGGGTTCCCACCATCCTCCTCAAAGTTGTTTAGTGCCAGTGAAAGTGATACAGACCCCCTCAAGCCATGACAGAGGTGTCATTCAACTTGTTGTAAGTCGCCATATAATCACAGAAGTTATGAAACTATTTCATGAAGGTTGAAAAGTTACTTAGTGTTGGTTTAACATGCTCAACTCTACATTTGATGCTTCTCAATAATGAATAATGGCCAGAACCTTGTCTTTCTCCTTTCTCAGTTAAATCTGCAAATGTTTGTGGATATGTATTTACAATGATCTTAGCAATCTCCTCACAAGCTGAACATGTAGGATTTCTGCAGTGAACTTGCATGGCCTCCACAACAATTCTGACCATACTCCTGTCTTCTGGATGAGCTCTGACCCCACTGGTAATCGCATCTGACAATCTAAGTGGAAATCTTTGCCAAGGAATCTGAAAGTCTGAAACCTATGAGCTGCAATGATACCAAGAGGTGGATGTTGAGGAAGGTGGATGAATTGGTTGGGTGACAGCAGGGAGCAGGGTAAAGGTCCAGAGTAATGGTGTCATTTAGTAGGTCCTCTGCTTTGTTGCGTTCTTTAAAAAGAAAAATAATTATCAAACCTAGAGTCTCTTCATCAAACATTTCCTCAATAAAAAAACATATCATTTCAGTTTGGATGTAGAGCAATAAAAAGGACAGTAATGGAGACTGTGAGGAGGAAAATATAAAGAAGCAATCTCACCACTGCAAATGAAGAATGAACTGGTCTAAATTGTATGTCAAAATTTCCAAACTTTGTTTCAAGACTACTGATGGAAGGTGAATGGTGTAAAATTTGGTATCCACCTTTAATGTTTTCCATGTTGATTTTAATTTTCTACAAGACAAAATAAGCAAGTAAAACTCTCTTCAATCAAATATTTTGTAGTTAAACATCCAGAATGGTATAGTGAAGACGAATTGGCAACTGATAGTCATAGAAACTAATCAGTAACCTGTGTGACTTACAGCTGATAAATAGCCAGATATACAAAATTTTCTCAAATGCAAGTTTCAGGGTTTTGTGAGGTTGTAATGTTGGACCCAGGTGCAGTGAGTGTGTGGGGGGGGGGCAACTGACAGTCAAGGAACCTAAGACACAATGCGGGAGAACAGAAAGTCACGTACCCAAAATAAAAGAAAACCCGGAACTACACGACAGGGACCATAACAGCAAACATGAACTCAGACAGGGGAGGAGAACTGAATAAGAGACAAAGCTAAACTAACACAAGACACAGAGTGATCACAGAGGTAGGGAGAACTCACAGATGACTAGAAAAAACACAACTACTGAAAAACCAAAAGCTACAGCATGAAATAAAACAAACAAAACCTCAGAACCTGACAGCAAGTAGTAGTTTACGTATTTGAATTGGTGTGAGAAAACGTTTGAGATCATATGCCTCTACTAACAGAAGGTCACTTTTTTGTTGGACACCAACGACATCCTTCAGGTGGTCTACAATGCACAATACATTCGGTCTCTCCTATTCTGGCAGGATGCATGTGATTTCGTCCTCAATTTCCATCACTGAAAAATAAGGGTAAAAATTAGGGCCGGGACTTTAACGCGTTAATTAAGATTAATTGATTACACAAAAATAACGCGTTAATTTTTTTTAACGCATTTTAATCGTGCTTATTTAAGCACCGCAGAACATCTCTCATGAGTTTCAGCGGACCGATTATACTGGAGCACCTACCAGCGTTCATTATTTAGGACAACAACAAACCACAGTGAACATGAATGAAGAAGCGACCGCTTTGATTGGCCCCGTGGATGGGAAGTTTTGTTATAAAAAATGACTGGATGGAAGCGTGGATAAGAGCATGTGTGCAAGCTATGCAGCAAGGAATTTGCACATTACCGCAGCACATCGGGCCTGAAGTATCACCTCAATGTTAAACATATAGCAGCTAGCGTGGACGTTAGCCCGACTCCGAGTACAAGTGTAGACATTTTCCACACTTAATGCACTGGTCTGTTGGACTTGGTTGAACAAAAATAAACAATATTTTGTTGCTTAAGCTAATGTGTATTCAGTCATGATTCAATGGTATACTAAAAATCTGTTTGAAAAAAATTCTCACTGTTCTCTGGTCAGATATTTATATGCGATTAAAATGTGATTCATTTTGATTAATTAATTACAAAGCCTCTAATTAATTAGATTAAAATTTTTAATCGAGTCCCGGCCCTAGTAAAAATATCATGAAGGAACTGAATGATGCAGGGAGACAACAAAAAGATTGGCCATGTTATAAAAGGGTGTTGGGTAATAATCCATCAGACTGTCAGCATTTACACACAAACTTCTTTCTGTGGGGCAGTGCAAGCAATGAAGTCCAAGGTCAATAAGGCGTACTGACTGATGTAATTCTAGCACAAAGTACAATTTATAATCATTAACCAGTATCACAACTATCTTCCCAAACACAATGCTCTCATCAGTGTGATCTACTACAACAACACGCCCTTTGACATATTTGGTGCCTTTTTAGACAACTGCTGACACATCTAACATGTTCTGATTATCGAAGTCTGCTTTTGCCACAGCATCTTGAATGGTGGAGTTGTAAAGATGATGACTATAACCATTCGCTTCTCCAATGATTTGAACTGTAGGTGGAAATAGTTGCCCTGCCAAGAGGTAGGACTGCAGTAGCTGATGCCGTTCTGCCAGTCTTGCATAAGATGACAAAGTTATGCACCTTTCTTGAACATTGTTTGAAATAAGAGTTCTTGGTCTCAAACCTAAGAGTCCATAAATGAATAAGTGGTCCAAAGTGAAGTATAAGCTCTGGATACTACTACTACTACTACTACTACTGTCATTTAGCAGACGCTTTTATCCAAAGCGACTTACATTGAGAGAACAATAATGGATAATGTGACAAATAATGGTGCTTTGCTTTCAAAGCCTTGTCAGGAAACAGAATGTGTCTCAGATATATATTTGGGGGGTACATACAAGTTCAACAATGTCTCTGAGCTTAAGACACAACTGTTAAACCTCATTATCCACAGGATCTTTTATCTTTTCACCAATGTACAGAGGTAAAAGTCACAGAAGACACCAGTTTTGTGCTGCTGAACCTGCCAACCTCTGTCCTGTTTTCACCTCACATGGCTTACTTAAAGCATCACTTCCTATGTGTTTGAACTTTGCAATAGCTCTATTTAGCTCATTGTATGTGAAATCCTTCTCAACTCGAACAAGGGTATCAATATACAGTGACAAGTCACTTGAAACTACTCCTTCAAATAAGTCATGGCCCAAACATGGAGGTAGCCCAGAGCACACATGGAAGTACTTCAGTGAATTGAATACAGAGTTAAATTGTATGCCAGTCACAACAGACTGGTCAGTTGTGGAGAGGATCTCTACACTATTTTTATAGTTGTCAGCAGTTCTTTTTTGGCCAAGTGCTAGTGGTTCTTTAATGAAGCTTTCCCTGTCAACCAAGCAGTATCTGCAAAAATGTTTGCTGTTGCTGAAATTCTCAGTAAAACCACCAATGCAGTGTGAGCCCAGATTGTCCCCTAAACTGCTTTGATCATGTTTCCATCCGCTGCCAGAAACCCTGTCTCTTCCAAATCTTTAAGGTCTGCAATAAGACTGAGAAAAACCTTGTTGTTCCCAAAAGTCTTGAAATTAGCTTCTCTGCAAAGCAGAACAAGTTGCATCGCATCAACAGAGGACCTGTAGTGCTGTACTGTTTGTGTTTTGTTTTGCCTGAACCTAATGGCCACTTCGAATGCATCTTGGTAGAGCATAAGGGACAGAGATGATGGATACTCCTGTAAAAGTAAATTATCTTTGACATTTTGACCATCTGAGACATCCTCTAATAGCATGTCTTTTGATGGAGTTTTGACTGTTTGTATTGTTCCTACACTATGGGTTGTCCTAGGAGAGATATTTGTGTTTTTTTAATTGGCACATACTGAAGAAAATGCTTTTTCCCTGTACTATCACATCCTAAATAAAGTTGAGAGGGATCTATGTAGCTGAAGTTTTCTTTGAAAAATGTCTTTGTTTTGTCTGACCTCAACACACCTTTATTGTACTGTGTTAGGAGGTCATTTTGGGAAAGTTCCTGAATAAGATTGTGTATATCTGCTTCAGATATATTAAATGCAGAAGGTTTGTCAGACAGTTTTCCAAGAATATTGTGCACTCCAGAGCTGTGAAGATCTTGGAATTCCTCTATGATGCACTGTATAGTGCTGGCTGGAAAGAGCATTTTAGCTTGCATTTTTAAATAAAACATTGCCAATCGATTTAAAAATGGCTCTTCATCATTGGTAGCATTCTGTAAATCTTTTTCTTCTAAGGTGTCCTGTTCTGTGTTCTGTCCATGTACCATGTCAATGTCACCAATTTCTTGTTGCCTTGTCTGTTGAACAGTCTTTGACTGCATGTGTTTCCAAGAAATATGACTAGAGAATGATGTTCGAACTCTGAAATATTTAGAGCAACCTTCAAATGGGCATAATACTTCCATCTTTAATATGGAACCTCAGATGGACACGAAGAGTTTTAAAATTTTGTCCAACATACCCACATCCAGGAACTTGACAGCTAAGATTTCCAGTGAACTTCCAGATCTCCTCCTCAGTGTTCTCCCCTCTTCTATGATTTCTGTGCATATGGGAACAAAAGGCAGTGAATGTTTTAAAAGTGGCATTACAATTCTCAATTCCACAAGAAAACATGTAGTTTGCCTTGTGTTTATGTCTTCTAACATGTAAATTGAACAATATAAATTTCTGGGCATGGAATCCACAATATTTACAAAGAAACATTTTAAGTATATCTTCAATAGTTTCCTATCCAAGGATATTTTAAGCAATACAACAAAACTACATAGAAAACCAAAAGGTACCAACTGAGGGTTTTACCTTAACATTGGCTAAATATTCACCTGAGGCTTAAACATACCTTAAATATAACATCCCCTCAAAAAAAGTAAAAGTAGTATAGCCTTCACATTGGCCTCAAAAAGGAAAATGATTTGAGATATCAAATATCAGAGATGAACCTCTCTAACTTGTTCTGCATGTCACAGCATTCACTGCCAGCAGCCTTCATCTGCAAACACTTACTGCCAAATTAGCTTTTTTTCACTCCTAACTTTATTGAAAGAAAATGTCATACACAAGACAAGTCAAGGAAACAAACTGACTTTGATAGCAGTTTCCATAACAGAAAATATGAAGCAAGTCCTTTTACCTTTAAACAGAGAAAAAAATAAAATAAAGATCAAGAGCAAAAAAATTAGTAACAGAAACATTTTGGCACAGAGAGTTTTCTTATTCATATCTGAGATGAGCTTGAGTGTTAGGGTTAACACGGAACTATTTTTCCAATTACATGAATGAATAGATATTTACATAGAATATTTACAAAATAATAACATCAGATATTTCAGGATCTATTGTCCATGAGGTAAAGAACATCCTTAAATGTGAAGGAAGGCGGCCTACATTAAGTGAAATCCAGCTTTGGATAGCAGACCAAATTACAAAACATGCTGACAATTAAAAAATAAATTATCCATTGTTTGTAGATCCTATTTGGTTTTAAGCATCACACCCGACTGCACTGGTAGCAGTAGAAAGTTATTCACCTTGTTTGTCAGGTTTTAAAACATTCGGGTAACTTAACTAAGGTTGTTTACACATTTATGGACAGTGACCATTTCACAGCATTTGCACGAACATCACAGCTATAGCTAGTTTAAAAGTCAAAACAAGCAGTTAAAAATACTTACCAGACTGACCAACTCAGGTTGCATTAGGGATACACATTTATAAAATGTTTTATTTCTTCTTGTCCTAAAAGTGCAAGAAAAATATCCAGGTTTTATTGCATCTCACTGTACATTTTACATCAGATGAAAGTGATTAATCTTTTCTCACTTATCTAATTCTACTTAGGGAGGGAATATCCCTTAAATGAGTCGGTCCTTGGCCCATTTCCTTAAGATTCCATCTAAATCCGTAAAAAGAATTTTTATATGCATATTGAACACAATAGAGAGACAAACAACACCCTAATTTTTTACGGCTGTAATTATCCTATAATCTTGTTGTGAAAACATACAAACAAAACAAAAAATGAGATTTTGAAATAGTCAATATTTTACGGAAAAATATCACATAAAATTCCTTACAATTATATAGTGGTAAACTGGTATCATGTCCGATTTTCGATAAAATTCTGTAAACATTTATCAATTTAAATCGCCCACTAGGCAGATGTTAATTATTGGCATCTAGGCAGTAGGACTGATACATCTGCTTACGTATTATTTTATTAATCTGAAATGAGTTTTTTGATATACAATGTAGGCTTTGTTAAAGCATTCAATCTTTTTTAACTAGACTATAATTAAAATATGTGCTTACATACTGTTTGCTTTTATAATATGTCAATTAAAACATATATTTTGCAGCATTTTCTCTTTTCATTGTGGGGCCTAGTGTTTATCTATGTTGGTGATCTCATAAAGAATTGTTAGATAATTCACTCTGAATAAGGATTTGAGTAAAGTATTTTAAATCTCCAGTGAAAAACCACAGATATTCAAATGGCGTTGACAGAAAAATACCAGGTGTACCAAATTGTTATATTTGTTGTACTTTCGCTCTGTTTCCTTTAAAAGAGTGACATACCATGAAAAATATGCGATGTTGTTGAATTTACTCACCATTACATGCAAATTACAGTACTACACTGCAAACACTTTTCGAGGTATTTTACTGTTGATTTTACAGTAAGACAGCAAAGGCTAACAGTGTATATTATTTTTGTAATTATATTTTCCCCTTAGGCACACCTGAACCTGGATCTTTGTTTGTTAACCCATCTGCTGATGTTACCCATATGTAATTGCATGATTTCTGTAATCCTAAGTCTCTAGAATTAATGACAGTTTTACAAGCACCTGAGTCACCCAGAAATGAAACATTTTGGCCATTTACTTCAAGGGTAATATAAGGCTTTTCTGTTAGAGCATTTAAGAGTTCCCAGGCTCCACAAATGTTAACAGTTTCTGTATGATCAGCAGGGCCAGATAGTCAATCATGATACCGATCCTCTGGGCCAAATGGGCCTCCATTCTTAGGAGCATCTCTGTTGTAGGCAGGTCTCCTCCTCTGCCTCTCCCCCCCCCCTCCCTCTTCCTCTACCGGAGGAGGGGGGGTAGTCCCGTACCATGTGACCAGGGCTGCCACAGTTCCAGCAGCCGTTGGTCTGCTGCTGTCTCCGGGACTGAAACTGAGATCTACCCTGATAAAATTTTAACAGGAAACTCAGTAATGTAGCTTAATTTGTCTCAAATAGTAAACTTTTATAAAAAGACTTTTTTAGAGTCATGATTTACACCTGTGCTATAGTGAATGTCAGTCGCTCGTCAAACTGTGTTTCAAAGCAGGAGCGTCTCCATCTGTCAATGGGATGCTTCTCTGCCCAAAAGTTATCTTTTGAACCAAAATAAGTCCTGGAACGTGACACGTCATGGAGCCAGAAAGAAAATGCAGGGTTTCTGTCATGTGGGACCATTTGATCTTATAAAAACTAAGAGTTTTTGCCGATAAGTCCTTGTTTCATCTGGTTCCTCTCGATTTCTGATAAATCTGCCAGAATTTCGGTCCATTTTAAAATAATTTAAATTATTAAGAGTGTAAAACACCGGTACGCAGTTCATTCAACCCTAAAATGGCAGAATCACAGGTAAGTGATAAGAATTAAGACTTTTCATAAGTTTTTCAGATAACACAAAAACTGTGAAAGTTATTTCCAGGATATCAGTCTCCATGTAAATGAGCTTAATTTTAAAGCTTTTATGTAACATTCATATGGTTTTATGTTTTACATTGATGCAGATTTTAATCTTTTCTTTTTACCTTTTACCAGAGCTCATTTAACTGTATTTTGAGATTCTAGTACCGTTATAACAGTTAGAACATAAATCAGTCTCCAATTGTAAATTCACCAACTCGCTTATAATTATAAAAAAAACGTCTATATACCAAAAAATCTTACAATTGTATTAGATGTTAATTCATCAATACCCTATTTTTTTTTAAAGAAAATTGTAAAAATTTAAAGTTCTATATTTTCTATACATTCTACATATGTAACTTTTGCATGTAGAAGATTAGGAACCAACTCATGTTCTTCATTTCAACAGATACGAATCAGAGGCCTAAACTTGGACTCATCTCACAGATTGCTGGAGCCATGTTTAACACTTTGACATCATGGATGAAACTCCAAGTGATCCAACCTTGGCTCCTCCAGGATCAGCTGGATGAGATCCTGTCAGTCACCTCCCGACATCTGATCAGACAGAACCAACTAAACATCACCAGAAAAAGAAACCAGGCAGAATCTTTCATCACGCTGTCAGAAAGCTCTACATTAGTGACTCAAACATGAGAAAAGAAAACAAAACAAAGAAACACTTCAGTTTACGAGTATGTGCTTTTAAAACAAACAAACCTGTGTTTTTAAAAAGAATGTGGTCTTTATTAAAATGAAGCAGAATAAACTTCACGTTTCAAGCCAGAACAAAGTGTCTGATGTTTCATCTCTACATATTAAAATCCATCAGTACAAGAACATTTTCTCTCCTGCTGCAGGTTTAGATCCCAGATACAATAAAACCTTTACTTCTGTTGGTGGACCACACAGATGAGCCGCCATCATCAAGAAAGAAACCTCACAGAAGTTCCTCAAAGTTCAAAACAGCAGCTCACAGCATCAAATGAGAACTGCAAACTATTCAGGTATTAGAGGATTTCTGTCTTATGAAACAGTTCTGACAAATAAAATCTGCTCCGTTAGCTGAAAGCACAAACTGAAAAACAAAAAAAAATCTTCAGAATCTTTTTCTCTTGAGGATTTCTGGTTTCCAGTTGACCAGGTGGATTTCTTCGGTCTAAAAGAAAGAAATGATACGGTTTAAAAAACAGGTGTCAACGTACGACAGTGGTCTGTTGAAGTAACCTCCAAACCTCTGAATTAAGGACTATACTAACTCAATTTCTGGATTGTACTCTGTGTTCTTCTGTGTGTAAGGGAAAGCCTGGTACCATGTGTGCTTGTCTGTGCTGTCTCTCTGTATGTGTGTGTGCTTCTGTCTGTGTAAGCAGCAGAAGGCTGCTCAGAGCTCTGTTAAACAGACTGAAAAGATTGTGTGGAGAGTCTCATATCCTTTATACATTTGGGTAATGAATGATTGGGAGATCAGGTGTCTGGGACGCTTATCATCCCAAACGATTAGTTGATTGGTGAACTCCATACAAACGGGTTGTCCTGATTCTTTATTAAGGAGCTAGGAAATAATAAGAATTTAAATATTTAAAAGGCCTGTATATTATATAATAATAATAATGAGCTCATATAAAAATAAAATCATCACTTGGAGGTGATGCGAAGAGCTACATAAAATTGATGGCAAATATAAAGTTATGTGTTATTAGTAGCAAAATAAACAAATATATAAAATATAAAACTAAAAGAGAATGATAATAAAGAAGAGAAATGGCAGAGCACATGCCACAAAAATAAAAGAAATATGTTAAAAGCTTGGATGAAGGAATGTGTCCAGAAAGTGAGGAGGAGTGTATAATGTTTATTGTGCTTACTGAGAGATGAGAGAAAGCAAAAGGGGGTCAAACTTTTATTTATTTTATTTTATTTTAACTTAAGTTTGAGGCCAAGCCACGCCCCAAACTACAGAGAATCTGGAAAATCTTTATACAACTTTTGTTCCCCCATGCCTAAAGCACTTACTGTGCAAGTTTGGTGCAAATCGGTTAAAATCTGTTGGAGTTAGCTCAAATGCGAGACGTGTTAAATCTCAAAATGTGCAGTTTTTCTAAGATGGCCGACTTCCGGTTGGGTTCCGGATATGGGTCCAAGAGACTTTTTTGTAGGTCCTGGTGTGCTCCATCTGTGTACAAAATTTCAAAATCCTAATTCAAAGAAGTGGGCGGGGCTATACATTTAAGCGTCCACAAGGGGGGGAAAGCCACGCCCCCCAGATTTTTCAACTCAGGTTGATTAAGGACATGACCATGATCCCCCCTATGAAGTTTTGTAGTGATCGGATCAGAATTGCAAAATTACTAGCAAAATTGGTGTTTTTTTTCTACGTCAAACTTTGCAATGAAGACCACGCCCTTTGCAGTAGCGAATTTATTTCTTCATGGAAAGTTAGACCAACTTGTTTTCTGCTGTCTGACACAATTTAGAAGTTGATTGGGCCAGGCATGCCAGAGAAACACCCTTAAATGGAAAACGTGACACTTCTGGCTCCTAGTGGGCGGGGCTAAAGTCTTGTCAAGATATGACAGTATAGTTTTGACCATGACCCTAGTACCATCAAGCATTTTCAGGAAGTTATTAGCATTTTTCTGTTTTTGGCAAGAAGCAAGAAACAAAAATAGGGATGAATAGTTTAGGAGTAACAGTTTGTTTCTTTATTCTGGGAAGCATCGCCATCTGGTGGGGGACTGAAGACACTATTGCAAGTCAGCGAGACATCTCTGATTCTACTGTAGAAATAATAGAGAGGATGTTGGAACAACAACCTCACAAGACTTCCTTTGAGTTGAACATCTGGTACAGATATGTCAAATACATAGCAAAAATACAAAATAAAACAGATTGTTAAAGTTGCACCAAGATGCCTATTGCTACTAAAAATACATGCATTGTTCCATGACCATGTGCTGATGAATCTTCTCTTTTTCCAGATATCTTGATTTCAAGAATGCATGCCAAACTATTGAACTAAACCATGAAGAACCTGACAGGGGACCATCTGGGACACACTCCATTCTGTTCTGGACGAAATTTCACCCATTTCTTGGCAATAAATCAGTCAGATAAGTCAATCTTGGGGCCAGTACATATTCCTGTAGGACAAAAATGTGTTTGTTATGAAAATAACCTCAGAATTAGAAGTGTTGAGCTTCAGTATATGGGAACTATGTCACAGAGTCATTGCTCAACTGTTTATGTTCTTTGCATCATCTATTCGACAAACAACACCTTCAACACTTCGCAGGCGCTTGATGGGACTCAGTGTAAACCCTTCTTCACCATGGGTCATGTCATGGGAACTCTGCCACAGGCAGATGTAATGTGGCTGTGTGGATCGTACATGTATGTGAACCTTCCATTGAATTGGAAATTTTGTTGTGCTTTTGTGATCCCTGCTGATCACACATTTACAGTTACAGCCAATCCAGCAACTCATCCAGAGAGGGAGCTGTACCCATCTCATGATGCTGTGTGGGGCACTGATGTTCCTACGGACCATAAGCTCTGGTCAACGGGCACTAAGGTGTTGTTTTCCTTGTTTCCTGGGGTAGGCACAGGGAAGCTGTTATTGCGAATGGAAACACTGAGTTACAGGTTTGGGGAATTTGTTAACAGTACAATAGCGGCACTGATGGAATGGTTTTAGATAGAGATGGGTAGATGAGGCCTCATGAAGCATTGTGGCACATTGCCCAAACTGTATTGACACTGTGTCGATACTGTGTTGCTGTGTTGGTCTAGTGACACCTGCTGGATCCTAAATATCACTGAAGGCAACCTAACCTGCAGATTCAGTGAACTAAATACAAAATAAGACAGTTTATGTAATTGTGTTTCATATTGTAACCTGCATTATTTGTGTTATACAGTAGTCCCTCGCTATACCATGATTTTTTTATTTTAATATTGTATTTTTTACAGTGCGTTGTGTTCTGTATCCTGTGTAAGGGAAAACGTATTATGAAAGTTTGCCTCTTCAGTATGTGTTATTCGGGGCACCACCTTCTTTCAAAGGAATTAAATATTAGAATATTTAATCAGATTATTTCAGTCTCATAATATGAAGTCGCATGTCCGTCCAGATAGTGACTCAAATCACACATAAAAACTCACTGAATCGGCCAATTAAAATTAAGGTGAATATTTATTGAACAACAAGGAAGACAGACCAATAAACAAACAAAAAAATAAACAGCTGAACATTTAATGGAATTAACGATGCTACAAACAGGAAATTACGTCAGACTTAGTATGTTTCTAGAATGCGTGGACTTTCTAACGTTCAAGAATCTTAAACACTAGTAAGAGTGGGTGAGGAAACGGAAAATACTCTTTTAACACGGAAGATAATTTTGAATCTAAGGAAAATTGTAATTTTGGAGGGAGAGAAAGGAAGGAAAAAATGGAGGCATAGATTTCACTTCCGAGCCACCGAGACACCAACACAGATGTTTTCAATCCTTTGTCATGGATTAAATGAAATCGATCTCTTACTTCTTTTGCAGCACGGCGGAGAGTTTTCGCTCCTTTTAGTTCCAGAGAGGTCCGTCGACTCGAAGAGACTCTACCTCCGAGTGTCGAAACTTTGCCTGGGGTTGATACACGGCTGCTTTGCAAGCAGAGTAGAGATCAGGTCGCTGTTGGTGCTCGTCACGTGTCGAAGGCCCACGGAAGGAATTCTGGGATCTGTAGTTTCTTCCTCCAGCTGGCGACGTGAAGTCTGGATTTTGTGGAATTAAACTATTCAAACAAAATACTTTGCCTGTTTGAACGTGCGTCGAATTTAAAGGAAAATGAACTTTGAAGATCAAGAAAATCGCGCATTAAACGAAAGCTTAAGTGTCAAATAAACGAGGAGTTTGTTAAAATAAAATCAAGAAAAAGGTTTTAAACTCGCAAAACAAGGTAAAAATGATAAAAATGAAACGGAGGAAGAATAAAAAGAAGAGAAAAAAGTAAGAAGGCATAAAAAAGGTAAAAAGTTTAAAAAGTGAGAAGAGTCAAAAAAGTGAGCAGTGACCCCTCGGTAAGGGTCAATTATAGACTCCTACGCCTGCCTCTAGGCATGACTATCATGGGCTCTTAGCCAATGAAAAATCCGTTTTGGGGAATTCGAATTTTAGGACGGCCCCTCGGGTAGATTTACAGATTTTATTATATCAAATAAAAACGCTTGCTCATCCACTCTTTGTAAGACTAACATTATCATCAATTTTATCTTTTAACAAGAATTAATGAACAGTGTTTCCTTATTCTAATGACATATTACTTTTACACTATCAGTATTTATTCCTGAGTAGTAAAGAAGGGATTTGCAGGTTAATTCAATATATCCTAAGATCTGTAACATGTTTAATCAAAGCATTATTTTAAATCAATTTAGATTACATTGCTCTTTATAGCGACTTACTGAAGAGAGTGATTTAAACACATTTCGTTTTATGCACTGAACAATGTATCACTAATTCATGTAGAAATACTCTTCTCAAAAGAAGAATGTTCCTTAGACATTTACTGTGGAGAGGACCTTTACATCTGGAATTTACTTGCTTATTATCAGAGTTTCACTGAATATAGTTTTCAGATATACATCAAATCATTTTGTCACTTTAGTTAAACTGGGTGAACATTCCTTCAGAGCAAAGATGCTGGGGTGATACCTGTAAAGAAAGGAGTGATTGAATTAGCTGTGATCACATTAAAAAGTTCATATGTATCGTATATTGAAGCAGTCTGAGATGCTCAGATCCAATCATCGGGGCTATTTAGCTGAGACTTTGTTTTAACATCTGTTGTAAAAAGAGGGGGTGTTTTGGGGTGAAACTGGAGACGTCCCGTCTCTGCTGACACAACACAGGATGCTTTGGCATGCGTTTATCCAAACACAAAGAAAAGGTTTTCCAAACACATTAGCATGTGCTGTAAATTATCTCGGCAGGGTATGTGGCTTCAAAAGAGGCTTCCAGACCAGGTTCTGCTAAAAACTGTTTTCACAGTGGGGGGGGGGTTGACAGACTTTTGAGTGAACAGTAAGTGTCGTAAGTGTTGAGAATGACACAATCCATTCACAGAGAGTGGAAATCCTGGGTCGTTTTTATGATTCTCAGGAATGTGAAGCTAAGGTCCTCACATCACAGAGGGAGTCACTGATACACACACTCTCCTCCAATTTAATTAATCAGAAATGAGGCTGTTGATGCATCCTACACCTGATTGGTTGTATATAGTTGCAAGCTCTTCCGTGACTTGTCTCCTGTACAGTAGTACAGAAAAAGTTGCGTTCAGCTTCCCAAATTTACATAAATCTTCAACCGCAAGCAGTCTAACCCCAAAAAACCCACAATATTGTTCTGTACAATTCACCTGCGGTAGCACCCAAAAGGCAGAGGAAGAAAACCATCGCACAAAAAGTTGGACTTATGGTTATTTTGAGAGTGTTTAAACAAGAGAGAAAAGTAAAAATGTCAATGTCTGTCTGAAAAGGTGTATAAAGTGTGTAATGAGGAGTTTTACTTAAAATATCTGTTATTTTGTAAAAAATAAAGCTGACTATTTTGCGGATTTCCCCTATTGCAGGTTATTTTTGGAACGTAACTCCTGCGATAAATGAGGGACTACTGTGTTTAAAATATATCATAAGAAATAATGTGAATTAATAATTTAAACTCTTTTAAAATGGACCGAAATTCTGGCAGATTAATCAGAAACCGAGAGGAACCAGATGAAACAAGGACATTTTGGCAAAAAGTCTTTGTTTTTATAAGATTAAATTATTCCACACGGCAGAGACCTTGCATTTTCTTCCTGGCTCCATGACGCGTCACTTTCCAGGACTTATTTTGGTTCAAAAGATAACTTTTGGGCAGAAAAGCATCCCATTGACAGATGGAGACGCTCCTGCTTTTAAACACAGTTTGACAAGTGACTGACAGGTGAAACAGCAGCTGTATCGGTCACGTGACTATTTCTTAAAGCAATACGCGCACTGATACGGGGTTTCGCTGTTTGAGCTAGATACATGCGTCGACGCATCACTAGCTACGTTTACATGGGCACATTTAATCGGAATAAACGCCCAATCGGATAAAAAAGACGTCATGTAAACATGTCAACCCGAATGTTTTGATCTGATGCAGCCTGATCCGAAAGAAATTTACTTCCGATCGAGAGGGGTGGTTTTGTCCGATCTTCATTCGGATAGACGTGCATGTATACACCCATTCGGAAAGAAAGGGTGAAAAGAGCCCTTTGCGCATGCGTACAACTTCAGCGTGACGTCTTTCCACTTTCGCAGACCCAAGTAGAAAACATAGCGGGAAGTAAACAGAAGTGGTCTGCTGGTGCAGTCATCCTGTCATCCTGCTCTCCTCTCCTGTGGTGGAGGAGCAGTAGTAATACGTATTCAGCCTCTAGCTTGGTTAATGCGACCAGTAAAAACCCAAACATAAAGGTAATCACCTGCAGAAGGTCCATATTGGGGATAACGTGAGTCAGCTCGAGCACACGATGGGGCGGGAAAGACGTGCAGAAAGGACGGAGTTTGTTTACTTTTTTTTCTTCCCCCGGAAAGACAACTCGCTGTGCGCATGCTCAACTCATTTAACCTGATTGAGTGCTTGGTGCATGTGTACTCATGGCATGATCAGATCATTTCAGTTAGTGTCCATGTAAACAGGGATTTGGGAATTCAGATCGACCAAGATTTTAATCAGATTGGGGAAATTTGGCGCATGTAAACGTAGCCAGTGTTGCTCTACCCATCACTAACAAATAGAAATGCAGAATTGTGATTTTTTTCTTTACTTTACTTTACTTGGGGCGGCTGTGGCTCAGTGGTTATAGCGGTTGTCCTCCATCTTGAAGGTTGGTGGATCGATCCTGGCTTCCACCGTCACATGTCGAAGTCTCCTTGGGCAAGACACTGAACCCCATGTTGTCCCCCGATCTGCGTATCGGGTTGTGTGAGTGTTAGCCCCTACCCTCTCCCCCTGGTTTACATATCGGGTTGTGTGAATGGGTGAATGTAAAACCTTGTAGTGTGAAAGCGCTTTGAGTGGTCTGAATGACTAGAAAAGCGCTATACAAATACAGGACATTTACCATTTACTTCATGTCTGTGCGTAACTGAAGTCCGATTTCTACACTGTTTCAGTTAATTTTCCTATAGTTTATTTTGGTTTGAGACAATCAAATGAAACTATTGGAAAATTAACTGAAACTGCAGAAATTGGACTTCAGTTATGCACAGAACCTAGAAACTATAAAAATGATTATTAAATTTCAATTTTGCAAGAAAATTTTTGACTATAATTAGCCCTTATACAGAGGTCTCGTGGACATCAATACTAGACATTAAAATAGGCGTTAAAAAAAATATTGTCTGGCATCACATCTGCACTTTAAGGTGACCAAGTAATGACGTGCAAAAATGACGTATAAAAGAAGTTGTTTAGACGTGACTTTGCTCGTAGGGGTGGTGCCAGGTACCTTAGCCTAAGTGCAAGAGTTAAGATTAAAGTATGTTTTGATTTGCAAGGACGAGTCTATCTTTGTTCTACAAATGTGTTTTATTTACAAGATTATGATATGAATAAGATGAAACATTGTTTTTATACATTCTTGATTGTCGTTTTCTTACAAGTCAATCGGGGACAAGTCCATTTTTAGCCACTCTAAAGTAACCCTATTCAACTGGATAAAGTTTGTGTACCTGTTAATTTTTATTTTATTGTATTTTTTTTTCTATTTAGGGTTGGTGAATTTTTTTGTGACACTTGAAGCTTTTTCGTAATTTCATATTGCCTACACTGAATTGCCTTCATTCATATCAAGTCTAGGTCAACATAACACTCAGAGAACAATGTATTCAGTACAGTAGCTTTATGTTAAACTGATTAAAACTTTAGATTTTTTTCATGGATAGTACACAAATTTTGAAACATAACTTTTTGTATAATTTATGCTTTTGAAGCCTTTGTGGACCAATTATTTTACAGTTTGAAAAGCTGCTTCCTATTAACACTTTTCCACTGAAAACTCATCTGATACATGTTTACACATTACATTAACAAACTGGATTGAACAAAAGTAGGCTCACGATAAAATGGCACACTGACTCAGAAGCAGTTAAAGACTATTGAGTCGTCATGTCTAGGTTATTTTATATATATCTATCTTAATTGAAACTTTGGTTGTTTGATCCCTTATTTATGTTATGTTATTTATGTATGTTAAGGTTCTCTCAAGGACAGTTACGTCAAGTTGACATGCTGCAAGATGGCATCACAGGAAGTTCCACGTCACTCACAAAGATGGCAAAAACTATTTGGGATGTCTGCATGGCTGCAATGGAAAACTTAAGAAGGAAATCGGAGCAGCGCATTGGGGGACGAAAGCAGTTCATTGTAATAGAGTAATTTTCGTTGTAAGAGGAAGGTAAGTGAATTTATTGTATTTATAACAATTAGATGGCATAGAATTATGTGGGTTATTTCAGTCACTTTTAAAGAGGCCATTTCATACAAATTTCAGGACTTTGTGGTTATTTCTTAAGTATTAACCAGTAATATGAAACATTTTATATCTAAAAAACGTCAGGAAACACTGATTAACAGACCTTTCAATCTGTCTGCATTAAAATTCGGGTGGTTCCGGCTTGTTCTGTCAGGCAGCTTCGGCTGCTTCAACAGCAGCTCGTTCACATTCATTATTCGAATTTGCTGGACTCAGATTGGCTAACAAACTAGCCTATGAGAGCAAGGTATACTGTTTCCTGCCCTGCTGCACATGGCAACGTCAGGCGTTCCTCTCTTCCTGTTTGCTACGTGTTATGCTAACAGCTTTTAGCCAGCAGCATGCTAGGCATGGTTTCAACTGCAGGAGCTGATGAATACCATAGGGGAGACTCCAACCAGTTTTAACCTGCCTGTTGTGACCCTGGGGTTGGGTTGTTTTATTCTGTTCTTCTATC
Source organism: Pachypanchax playfairii (assembly GCA_006937955.1). Classification (NCBI taxonomy): domain Eukaryota; kingdom Metazoa; phylum Chordata; class Actinopteri; order Cyprinodontiformes; family Aplocheilidae; genus Pachypanchax; species Pachypanchax playfairii. The sequence continues at coordinate 123,573 of SSNP01000386.1, read as the reverse complement.
TGTAGTTTTGTTTCCTTTGGGTTTAGTTATGGGGTTGTTTTTTTGGGGTTAATTGTTCCCTCCTTCTTTTCCCCCCATATCCTCCTCTGTTCCCACGTCTTACCTTAGTAATTAATCTCCATCCCTGCTCGTGTCTTTCCTCGTCTCGCCCCCCGTTTTGGACTTTTACGTCTTCTTTGCCTCCCATCTGGTTTACAGGGAGTTTGTTTTCTTTGTTTGCTGCCACGTCAGCCTTTTACTTTTGTTATTTAATAAAATGTTTTTAAGTTTAGATTCTGGCTCTCGTCTCCTGCATTTGGGTCCAACTCACAAACATTACAAAATGTGACACTGCCAGCTGGTGTTTTAGCGTACGTTCAACTTGTGAAGAATGTGGTGAAGATGTGTGTTTTACATGAGAAAGCTGTAGCATAAAGGAAACACATGTCACCAGATCTTATGTTGCATTTACACTTATGAAAGCCTCTTAGTGCAGTTAACAATAAAAACACAAGCTGTTCAGGAGTTCACAGTCTAGAACAGGGGTCTCAAACTCCAGGCCTCGAGGGCCACTATCCTGCATGTTTTAGATGTTTCCCTGTTTCAACAAACCTGATTCAAATCCTCTGTATTTCAACAAGTCCTGCAGAAGCCTGTTAACGACTTGTTCATTTGAATCAGGTGTGTTGAAGCAGGGAAACATCTAAAACATGCAGGATAGTGGCCCTCGAGGCCTGGAGTTTGAGACCCCTGGTCTAGAAGGTGTGTTGTTGTTACTCCAAGAGATTTCCACTAGATGGTGGTGTTGGATTGGATTTGTCCACATGAAACCAGTTCAACTTAGCTTTTAATTTTAATGGTAATATTATTTTAATAGTGATGTATTTTATATGTATTTATATTGATGTATTAATGGTTCTGGTTATATCACATGTTCTGTATCTTATTGGGCTGTGCTTTGCTGTGTGAAGCCTTAGATTAGTTCATGTAAACTTGATGATTCTGGTTCAGACTGATGAGAGAAGACGCCTCGCACACATACAGTTTTATTAGAATGGAACAAAGTTTAAACAAAATTTGAACTCTGCACAGGTTACAGTGAGTAACCTCAGCAAAATCTAATATACTCATGATACTCTATCTTCTTTGTTCCATCTGATACAAATATGCACAAATTATGTCGTCTTTTATGGGGTGGCTGTGGCTCAGGGGTTAGAGCAGTCGTCTTCCGGAAGGTTGGTGAATCGATCCCGGCCTCCACCATCACAAGTTGAAGTATCCTTGGGGATGTGACACTGACCCCCATGTTGCCCCCCGATTTGCACACCAGGTTGTGTGAGCATTAGCCCCCACCCTCTCCCCCTGGTTCACATATCGGGTTGTGTGAATGGGTAAAACTTGTAGTGTGAAAGCGCTTTGAGTGGTCTGAATGACTAGAAAAGTGCTATACAGGACATTTACCATTTTAAGTGTCCAGGATGGTTATTTCATTTTCTTTGAACATATGACTTTAAACAGTTACCATACACAAGGGGAGGCTCTTAAAATTAGCATGTTGTGACTGATATATTATTTATTATGAAAATAACTGTAGTGAAATTTAATGTAATGACCATTAATAGCAACATGTAATTTTTTAATAAAGAAAGGACAATTTAAAGAGGCCATTTTGCACAAATTTCATGTTTTTGTTGTTATTTCTGAAGTATTAACCTTTAATATGAAACATTTTATATCTAAAAAACGTTAGGAAATACTGATTAACAGACCTTTCAATTTATCTGCATGAATATCTGTCCAGCTTCATACTGCAACTCATTAATATTCATTATGTTAATTTGCTAGATTCTGATTGGCTAACACACTAGCCTATGAGAGCAAGGCATACTGTTTCCTGCCCTGCTGTGCATGGTAACAGCAGACGTAGTCTTTTCCTGTTTGCTACGTCTTATGCTAACAGCTTTTAGCCAGCAGCATGCTAGGCGTGGTCTCAACTGCCAGAGCTGATAAATACTATTGAGCAAAGGAGTTGTGACAAAACATACAGGCCATTCGAACTCGGGAGAACTCGGGTTTTATCACGACCTGTGTAGTTTGAGAGATAAAAACTGAAAGAGAAGTAAGTTGGTGACCTGTTTTCACACCCAAGTGGGTGTGAAACTAAAATATTTAACAGAAACCTGAGAAGAAACGTTTTTAATGGAAGGGCCTCTTCAATGTCAGAAGTAAATAAAAAACTGAAAACCAGATTTTCTAATGGGGAAGGAGATCATCTTCTGATTGGGAGGTCAGGTTTGATACCCGGTCCCAGCGAGCTACGTATTGAAGTATTCTGTGCAAGATACTGAAACCCAAAACTGCCCCCCAGGTGATGTGTAAAATGGCTGCCCTGTGTTCCTCAGGGAAGGATCAAATGCAGAGAAATAATTTCTCCATGAAGGATGGATCAATAAATTACCAATAAGTGAATTCCCTTTTTGGCATTAAAACAGGAACAGAAATCTCACACACACAAACTAACCCTAAACAATAAAACATTAAAGAATTGTGCACTCATCCCTCCGTGCTTCTATCTGTGCTTCTCTCTTCAACTTCTCCATCATCTCTTCCAATTCCCTTTCACGTTGCTCTTCAAACTGTTTCCTTATTTTTTCAATCATTCTCATTCTTTCCTCTTCCTCTTGTTTCCTTTCTGTCTCCCTAATTTCTCTCTCTCTCCTCCTTTCCATTTCGATCTGCATCTCCATCAGTTGTCTTTCCCTTCGTTTCTCCATCTCTCTCTCCCTTTTTCTCTCAACCTGGAGCTGCTGGTTCCTTTTCTGCATCTCTTTCTCGTACTTTTCCTGTATTTTTCTCTCCAGTTCTTCTTTTTCTTTGCGTATTTTCTCTTCTTTCTCCTTCAGGATTTGTTGCTTCTTCTCCTCAATCACCCTCTCAGCCTCTTGGAACATCTCATTGGTGTAGTGGCTTCCTCCATTTTTCTTCACAATATTTTGGATCTTCCTCAGCAACTCAGTGACCTGAGGCTTCTTATCCTTCAGCTTATTGTTGAAGACGTGATACTGCCCGTTACATCTGGCCACAAGTTCCTTTAGCTCTGAACTTTCGGCCAAGAATTCTTCTATGGTGTCTTCAAGGAGATCTCCATGAGTAAAGAGAACCATGCTGTATCTGTCTGCAGCATCTCCAAAGACTTCTTGAATCCTCTGCACTGTCTGCTTTTCCTCTTCAGTGAATCTGCCCAGTGCGATGACCACCAGGAAGATATGGGGTCCAGGAGCAGCAAAGGAGATGCACTGACTCAGATCCTTGCTTGTTTTAACTTGGTCAAACCTTGTGTCGAACAGGCCTGGAGTGTCGATGACTGCAACCTGATGCCCGTCCACCTCAGTGTGGTTTTTGGAGCAGTAGACAGTCAGGGACTTGGCACCAAACTTGGACTGAAAGCACTCACGGCCCAGAATGGTGTTTCCTGAGGAACTTTTTCCTTTTCCAGTCTTTCCCACCATCACAATCCTCAGCTCATCATTATTAGGTTCTGTGAGAAAAAAAACATTTTGACATTTTTATCCAAAGAAACTTGTGAGAGACAACATTTTAAGCATCCGTAAACTAAGTGTTTCAACAGTTTGTTAATTGTCACATCTACTGAATTACAAGTACAAGTTGAACAGTTAGAGAAGTGCAAAGAGCTTAAATGAGAGTTGTATTATTGTGCCAGGGGCCTAAACCTCGATTTTATCCTAAACCTCTTTATCTATTTGATGAAGATTGCAAAAATTACAAGACAGCTGCAATGTATAGTGGTGCTTCACACTCAACTGTGATCACCCCTGTGCACATTTGCTGAAGTTCATGGCTTAAAGAAACCAACAGAACCAAATTATCTGCAAAAAGCAGAGATGAGATCCTGAGGTTCCCAATCCAATCACCCTTCTTGCCACAACTATGCCTTGAGATCATATCTATGAGCACCCCAAACAGAATCAGTGACAAGTGGCATCCCTGGTGAAGTCCAACTTGCACAGGAAACAAGCTTGACTTAGTGGTAAGAATGTGGACACAGCGCTTGCTTTGGTTGTACAAGGACCAGATAGCCTATATAGTTGGCTTGAGACCCTTACTGCAGGCAGCTTTTAAACTACTGTGATTTAATTCCCCCAGGTCCTTGGGCTCTGCCTCCACAATGGAGAACATGGTGACTGGGTTAAGGAGGTCCTCAAAGTGCTCCTTCTACTGTCCCATTGTATCCCCAGTCTGGGTCAGTAGTTCCCCACCCAAACTAAACACAGCCTGGGATGGGCTCTGTTTTCCCTTTCTAAGTCGACGAATGGTATGATCAAACCTTTTTGAGGCCATCTGAAAGTCCTTCTCTTGGTCTAGTAAGGGCAGAGGCTGATTCCTGTGTCCCGGAGTCACTGAGCCATGGCCTGACCCTGTACTGGGGGGCAGGGATGGCATGCTGAGTCCTTGGCTCCTTGGCCTGTGTCATCTTGGGATGCCCTCCTGCTGGGGCTGGGGGCTCCTCCGCTGTCTTGTTGACATCTGCTTGGGGCTGCTGTGCATCCTGGCACTCAGACCAGGTGTGCTTTTATACCCATTGAGCTGGGCTGGTGGTTATTTAATATCACACTCTTGACATTGTACCTTTTCCGTGCAGTAATTCTATGAACAGACACAAACTGTCAGGAGCTCAGCTGTTGTGACAGCCACATCTATAAAAGACTCATTCACTCACCTGGCAAGTGCTCAGTCATACTTCCAGTTTGCCACGAGCTCCTGTCAGCCTCTGTGGTACAGTTATCGTCCTTAGTAGTCCAGTTTGCTCTTCAAACCTACTTCCATCCAGCTCACACGAGTTAACCCCGCTCCCCGTTCGCTTCCCTTCCTGGTAGCGAGCACCATCAGATCCTCGCTCCACCTGTTACCTGTCTCGCCTCCCAAGTCTAACTCCTGCATATTCTGTCAGAATCCCGGGTGTGGACCGCACTCCCTTCAAGACGCTCCTCTCCACCGAGCGTCTCCTGACAGAATGACTGAACCCACTACAAGCAGTCCAGCGAACCCAGAAGTGGAAGCACTTCGAGTGGAAGTGACGTATCTCTGGGGGTCATGGATCGGCTCGGGAGTAAACTCGAAGCTCTGTCTGAGGCTCACTTGCAGTTCCAGTTCCGTTTCGGCACTGCACCTCCAGTCAACACCAGCCAGAGAGCCTAAGATCTGCCTGCCTGACAAGTGGAACAGAAGAGATGGCAAGCCAGATGGGTTACTGGCCACACTGGACATGATTTTTGAGTGCCAACCCACCTCCTACCCCTCCTCTGCATCACGAGTGGCACTGTTGACCTCTCTGCTAACCGGTCAAGCCCAAGACTGGGCAGCTGCACTATATAATAAGAAGTCTGAACTCTGCAATTACTACACTAAGTCCGTATCTGAACTCAAGTTTCAAGTTTATTTATTTATAAAGCGCCAGTTTATGAGAAAGTCATTTCAAGGCACTTCACAGAAAAATCAACCAATTAATAATAAGACATTTTCTATCTAAGGAACCAGCCGATTGGGCTGAATTGTTATTTCAGCACAATCCCCCATCCTGAGCAGCATGATTGGAGACAGTGGAAAGGAACGACTCCCTTTTAACAGGAAGAAACCTCTAGCAGAACCGGCTCAGGATGGGCGGCCTTCTGCCTTAGCCGACTGGGGTCTGAGCTGACAGGAAAGAGACACAGACAAACACCGATGGATTTTGGCCAGTCGTCATGTCTATAGAAAGATAAACAGAGAAACAGTTAATGGCAGCAGTAACAAGCAAAGCAATAACAATTTGATAGCTCTAGTGGGAATATTTCATTGTTTGTTTATGTGAGATACACCCTCCTCAGAGGCAGCCAGAGTACAGAAAGACAGCAGAGTGAAGACATGTGGACAGTATGTCCTCCAGCAGTCTAAACCTATAGCAGCATAACTAAGGGGAAAGCTCAGGAGAACCCAAGCTAACCCTGACTATAGGATTGTGTAAAAAGGAAAGTTTTAAGTCTATTCTTAAAACTACACAAGGTGTCTGCCTCATGGATAAAAAGTGGAAGCTGGTTCCACAGGAGAGGAGCCTGATAACTAAAAGCTCTTCCTCCCATTCTACTTTTAGAAATTCTAGGAACTACAAGCAGACCTGCAGTCTGAGAGCGAAGTGTTCTGTTAGGAACATCTGGAACAATAAGATCTAATATAATTAATATAAGCTGGAGCTTGGTAGTTCAAGGCCTTATACGTCAAAAGTAAAACCTTAAACTTTATTCTAGACCTTACAGGGAGCCAATGAAGTGATGCTAAAACAGGAGAAATATGGTCTCTCCTTCTAACTCTCATCAGAACTCTGGCAGCAGTATTTTGGATCAGCTGGAGGCCTTTAACAGCACTATTAGAACATCCTGATAATAATGAATTACAGTAATCAAGTCTAGAAGTAATAAATACATGAACTAAAGTTTCTGCATCTCTTTGATTCAAAATGCTCCTAATTTTAGCAACATTACGCAGGTGGAAGTAAGCCGTCCTGGTAACAAGCTTTATATGAGAACTAAAGGACATGTCCTGGTCGAAGATAACACCCAGGTTCTTTACCTTCTTGTTGGAGGCCAAATTAATGCCATCCAACGTTGATGACTGACTACACAACTTGTTCCTAAGATTCTCAGGCCCAAAAGTCACAACCTCTGTCTTGTCTGAATTTAAAAGCAAAAAATTAAGCGTCATCCAACGTTTTACATCATTAAGACAAGCTTGTAATCTCTGCAGCTGGTTGGTCTCATCAGGCTTCATTGATAGATATAACTGAGTATCATCAGCATAAAAATTGAATTTTATACCATGTTGTCTAATAATTTTACCAAGCAGTAACATATATATAGTAAAGAGGATTGGTCCAAGCACTGAACCCTGAGGAACTCCATGACTGACTCTGGTATATGAAGAAGATTCATTATTTACATGAACAAACTGGAATCTTTCAGTTAAATATGATTCAAACTAGTTTAATGCCGTTCCCTGAATCCCAATATCATATTCAAGCCTCTTTAATAGGATCTTATGATCTATAGTATCAAACGCAGCACTGAGATCTAACAGGACAAGTACAGACACAAGTCCACTGTCTGAGGCCATGAGAATATCATTAGAAACTTTCACCAGTGCTGTTTCAGTGCTATGATGATCTAAATCCTGACTGGAACTCTTCAAAAAGATTATTACTGTGTAAATGATCACATAACTGGTTTGCAACTATCTTTTCTAGAATTTTTGAGATGAAGGGTAAATTGGATATCGGTCGATAATTACCTGGAGATCCTGGATCAAGATCAGGTTTCTTAAGTAAAGGTTTAATAACAGCAACCTTAAAGGCCTTAGGCACATATCCATTCATTAAAGACAAATTGATCATGTCCAGTATCCATGTGTTAATCAATGGGAAGACATCTTTAAAAAGTCTGGTTGGAACAGGATCCAACATACATGTAGATGGTTTAGAAGAAGCTATAATTTGTGTTAACTCATTAAGATCAGCTGGACAGAAACTGTCTAAACATGATTCAGATTCTAAAGCTGCTTCACTGGACAACGAACCAGAGACAACAGTGGGAAGGACATTATAGATTTTTTCTTTAATTGAATCTATTTTATTAGTAAAGAATTCCATGAAGTCATCACTACTGAGGGTTACAGGGATACATGGTTCAACAGAAGTTGGGTTTTTTATTAATCTGGCTACAGTACTAAACAGAAACCTGGGATTGTTCTTGTTCTCCTCTATGAGGGACGAGTAATACTCAGTTCTAACCCTGCGAAGGGCTCTTTTGTATACGAGCAAACTATCTCTCCAAGATAAATAAACTTCTTCTAGCTTAGTGGAACGCCATTTCCTTTCTAACTTTCTTGAAGTTCTTTTTAGCATACGCAGCTCTAAATTAAACCAAGGAGCACGCCTCCTCTGGCTGATTACCTTCATTTTCAGAGGAGCAACTTGATCCAATGACGTGCGCAATGAAACTGTAAAATTGTCAGTAAGATCATCAATTCGCCAGTCTGCAAAATCTTTGTAGCTGCTCTCTGTTATATTATTCTTTTGGAATAAACATAAAGTTAATGGAATAGATTCTTTGAATTTAGTTACAGCATTTTCTGATAAACATCTATGGTAATTAAAGTTTCTATCTGGAGCGGTGAGGTCCATCATTGTAAACTCAAAGGTTATTAAAAAATGATCAGACAAGACAGGGTTGTGAGGAAACACTATCAGCTGTTCAATCTCTACGCCATAAGTCAGAACAAGATCAAGAGTATGATGACAATAATAAGTTGGTCTGTTTACATTCTGAGAGAAACCAACTGAATCCAAAAGATCATTAAAAGCTATATTCAAACTATCACTTTCAACATCAACATGAATATTGAAATCTCCCACTATAAGGACTTTATCAGATTTCAATAATAGTTCTGATAAAAAGACTGAAAATTCAGACAAGAACTCAGAATAAGCACGTGGTGGACGATATACAACAACAAGTAAAATAGGTTCCTCTGATTTCCAATTTGGTTGAGAAATGCTGAGGGTCATAAATTCAAAACAATTATAACTAATAACTGGTCTAGAGCTAATTAATAGACCTGACTGGAAAATAGCTGCTACTCCTCCTCCTCGACCTGTTGCTCGAGGAACATAAAGATTAAGGTAGTTAGAAGGAGTTGATTCATTAATACTAACATGATCCTCCTGCTGCAGGTTTCTGTTAGACAAAATAGATCAATATGATGATCAATTATCAGATCATTAACTAACAGAGATTTAGATGAAAGAGATCTAACATTCAGTAAACCACATCTAATGGTTTTATTTACAGGTTTTATATTAATAACTGTTTATTTTAATCAGATTTTTATTATTTACTTTTCTAGAACAAAATATTTGTTTATTTAATTTGAACCGTGGTTGAGCAGACACCGTCTCTATAGGAAAGTGGGAGGGTAACGACAGAGAAGCTGCAGAGAGGTGTGTAAGACTACAACTCTGCTTCCTGGACTGGACCCTGGATTGTCACGGTTTTGGAAAAGTAATAAATTCAGCCATATTTCTAGAAAGGAGAGCTGCACCATCCAAAGTAGGATGGATGCCGTCTCTCCGAATCAGTCCAGGTTTTCCCCAAAACGTCTGCCAATTATCGATAAAGCCCACGTTGTTATCGGGACACCACCTAGACAACCAGCGACGAAATGAAGACATACGACTAAACATGTCATCGTTTCTCAGATTAGGGAGGGGACCAGAGAAGATTACGGAGTCCGACATTGTTTTTGCAAAGTTACACACCGAAGCAACATTAATCTTGACCTCCGATTGGCGTAACCGGGTGTCGTTACTGCCGACGTGAATAACAATCTTACTGTATTTACGCTTATCCTTAGCCAGCAGTTTCAGGTAGCCTTCTATGTCTTCGCTGGTGTCTCTAATGCCACGTTTCGGACTACGGAGCTGCCAATAACCAGAGTCTGTTTCTCAGCGGGTGTGTCGCTGAGTGGGGAAAAACGGTTTGAAACGTGGACGGGGCAATGGTGAACCGGGGGCTGCTTAGGACTATGCTTCCTTCTGACCGTCACCCAGCCGGCCTGGGCTCCCGGCTGCTCGGGATTTGCCGGAGGACGGCTAAGGGGAGCTAGTCTCAGTGGCTCCGTGCTCGCTAAAGGAACCTGACTAACTGCTGGAGTCTCAAAAGCACAGAGCCGTGATTCCAAAACAGACAGCCTCGCCTCCAAAGCTACAAATAAACTACATTTGTTACACGTACCATTATCAGTAAAGGAGGCAAAGAAATAACTAAACATCTGACACACAGACCAGGTCAAGGCAGGAGACGGTGAAAGAGAAGCCATGCTAAGCTAAGCTAGGCTAGCTAACGAACAGTATTATAAAAATAAAAGCTAAGAGAAGTTAAAACCAAAGATTCCCTTAAGACAGGAGTGCAGAACAGCTAAGAGAGTAGTGCTTATGAACTACTAAGGCAAAAAATGACAGTAAATCAGTGGAAATCCGAAAAAATTCCAATAGAACAGACAAAACAGCAGCCAAACAGTGCAACCGAGACAAACAGGAACTGACACAATACATCTTACCGCGAGATCGCCAGATCTCGTGAAGCTCCACCACTCCGTAAGACTTTCGTCCCGCCTCACAGTGAGGTGGAAGCTGAGACTCAGCTCCTGCACCTACCTCAAAGGCAGCTGCCCGTCCATCGCTACGCTGCCAACTTCTGAACCCTGGCAGCCAAACTCAACTGGGCGGACACGGCTCTCCGCTCTATCTTCCTGGAAGGGTTGGCTAGCTACATCAGGGACGAGATGGTCGGCAAAACCAATCTTAAGAGCCTCGATGAGGCCAGCGAACTGGCTCTGGAGGTCGACCAACGGGTGCTGAACCGACCCAGGGCCGCCCATCAAGCAGGGGGATGGACAGTCCCCTCCTCCCCTCGGGGCCGACGGAGTCCTCCTCACCAGCCGTCCGGGTCCGTTCCACCAGAGGAACCCATGCAGCTGGGTCATCTGCCCCAGGAGGAGCGGAACCGCCGGTTCCGGGAGGGGTTGTGTGCTTACTGTGGGTCCTCTCAACATCACCGCCCACAGTGCCCCCTCCGGCTGGGAAACGGGCAGACCAGGTGAACGTCGGGGGAGTTTCACCTGGTTCCGCAACACCGGCTCGTTTTGTCCTTCCTGTTCTTCTCATCCACAAGGTGTCTGGCCAAGCTACCGACTCTGCAGCGCAGCTCCAGACCGCCCTTTCCCAGCAGGGGATTCTTCTGGGCAAGCATGACTCGGTGTTGAGGGAGATGGCCCATCAGCAGACCACGCTGACCGAGACACTGGGCCGGCTAACCCAGCAGCTGGTGGAGCTCACCAGCCAGGTCTCAACTCTGTCGGTTGCCCAGCCTCAGCCCCGAATGGAGCCCCAGCCCCAGGCGGAAGAACCGCCGTCCACATCTTTCCGTGAAGTAACGTCAACCCAGAAGCATACTCTGGCGACCTGAACAAATGCAATGATTTCCTGTTTCAATGTGGCATCCTGTTTAACCGCAATAGGCATGCTTTCAGATCAGACGCTAGCAAGACCTCCTTAGTCACGGGCTTGCTACGCGGCAAGGCGCTCCGATGGGCCAACGCCTTCTTCAGCAGCCGCCCCATGGAAGTAACACCCTACGAGGAGTTCATAAAGGCCTTCAAACTCACCTTCGCTCCCACTGATAGCAAGAGCGACGCCACAAGGAAGCTCCTCAGGCTCCGACAGGGCCGTCAGATGGTAGCGGACTTTGCCATCGACTTCCGCACCGTCGCTGAGGAGGCGGGGTGGGAAGACACCACGCTTCGAGGGGTGTTTCTCGAGGCGCTCTCCGAGAAGGTCCAGGACGATCTGGCAAGCCGTGACAAGCCGAAGACCCTGGACGAGCTGATCCAGCTTGCCATCCGGCTTGACAATCGGGCCCGAGACCGCCTTAGCTCCAGAACCTCTTCCTCCAATCCTCGCTCCTCTTCCTTCCCGACCCGGAAGTCATCGCCCCCGCCGCAAGGAGATGACCCTGAGCCCATGCAGTTAGGAGGCGTTCGCCTGACCCCGGAAGAGAGACAGCGACGTCTAGTGGCGGGGGTGTGCCTGTACTGTGTGTCCTCCCGTCATCTTCTGGGTGCCTGTCCCTCGCGGCCAAAAGACCCCTCCCGTCAGTGAGACTGGGGGTCCTGACGGGTAGGCGTTCTAAAAGCCTCCACCTCACCGTGCCCGTGTCTCTGTCTGCTAACAGTCACAACCCCGTTCACACCTCTGCTCTCATTGACTCAGGTTCCGAGCAGAGTTTTATTCTTCCTGACCTCGTGCAGCAGCTTAAATTAGCCACTTTCTGTCTGAACCCTCCTGTCAGAGTTAATGCATTGGATGGAAGCACTATCACCACCATAACTCACCAGACCGAGACTGTTAATTTAGTTGTGTCTGGCAATCACCATGAGACTCTGCAATTTTTTGTTCTCCCCATGTCTGAGGTTCCCGTTGTTTTGGGCTTCCCCTGGCTCGAACGGCACAATCAACATATTAACTGGGCTCATCGCCGTTTTGGCTCCTGGAGCCCGTTCTGTTTAAAGAACTGCCTCTTGTCCGCTCTGCCTTCCTCCTCCTCAGCGGAGCCGGCCGCCAGCCAGCCCGACATCTCAAACGTGCCCGAGGTCTATCATGGCCTCCGGCACGTATTCAGTAAAGACAGGGCTCTGTCTCTTCCACCGCACCGTCCTTACGACTGTGCCATTGATCTCCTGCCCGGGGCGCCTCTTCAGCCTGTCCAGGACCGAGTGTGAGGCCATGGAGACCTATATCAACGACTCTCTCAAAGCAGGCATTATCAGGCCCTCGTCTTCCCCCTTCGGTGCCGGTTTTTTCTTCGTGGCTAAGAAGGACAAATCCCTCCGGCCCTGCATAGATTACCGAGGTCTGAATCAGATAAGAATAAAGAATAAATACTCTCTCCCTCTTCTGTCTTCAGCGTTCGAACCGGTTCAGAGGTCCACCATCTTCACCAAACTGGATCTGAGGAACGCCTACCACCTGGTCCAGATCTGTGAGGGTGATGAGTGGAAGGCGGCATTTAAAATGCACATCGGGCACTTCGAGTACCTGGTGATGCCGTTCGGCCTCACCAATGCCCCTGCCGTCTTCCAGGCTCTGATCAAAGACGTCCTTAGGGACTTCCTGAACCGGTTCGTTTTTGTTTACCTGGACGACATCCTCATCTTCTCCGCCGACCCCACCGAACACCGGCGCCACGTCCGCCTGGTGCTGCAGCGCCTGCTGGAGAATCGGCTGTACGTCAAGGCGGAGAAGTGTGAGTTCCGCGTTCCATCCATAACCTTTCTTGGCTTCATTTTAGAGGGTCGACAGCTCAGACAGGACCCACAGGACCCTCCCGGAGACAAGTGCAGCAGTTTTTGGGATTCACCAACTTCTACGGCCGCTTCATTTGGGATTTCAGCTCCATCGCTGCTCCGCTCACCGCACTCACCTCCGTCAAGACGGCGTTCCGTTGGACCCCTGAGGCGGAACGTGCCTTCAAAGAACTGCAGCAGAGGTTCGTACAAGTACCCGTCCTTATTCATCCTGATCCCTCTGCTCAGTTCATCCTAGAGGTCGACGCCTCCGACATGGGTGTGGGAGCGGTCCTGTCCCAACGCTCGGCCGAGGATCATAAGCTCCACCCGTGCGCCTTCTTCTCCAAGAGCTTTTCCCCAGCCGAGCGGAACTACAACATCGGGGACAGGGAGTTACTGGCGATCAAGCTGGCGTTGAAGGAGTGGCGTCACTGGCTGGAAGGAACTGAGCAGCCGGTCGTTGTCTGGACGGACCATAAGAACCTCGCCTACCTCCAGTCTGCTAAAAGTCTCAATCCACGCCAGTTCCGTTGGTCTCTGTTCTTTTTACGCATTAATCTGTCTATTTCTTACCGTCCAGGCAGCAAGAACATCAAGTCGGACGCACTATCTCGCCTCCACCAGCCGAACCAGCCCAGTGACGTCACCAGACCTATTCTCCCGCCTTCTTGTTTCGCCAGAACTGTCACATGGGAGCTGGAGGCCGCCATCCAGGAGGCTTTAAAGATGGAACTGGATCCAGGAGGCAGACCCTCCAACCGGCTCTATGTACCCGCCGCGGTGCGATCCCGGGTGATCCAGTGGAGTCACGCTGCCCGGTTCACCTGCCACCCCGGGATCAGCTGCACCGTGGCCCTGCTCCGCCGGTACTTCTGGTGGCCGACTCTCAACCAGGACGTGGCGGAATACGTAGCTGCCTGCGCCACCTGCAGCCGGAGCAAGACATCGCACCGCCCACCTGCTGGTCTCCTCAACCCTCTGCCCACACCGTCCCGACCTTGGTCACACATCGCCCTGGATTTTATTACCGGACTCCCCATCTCTAATGGCAGGTCAGTCATTCTCAGCATCATCGACCGTTTTTCTAAAGCCTGCCATCTTGTCCCTCTTTCCAGCCTACCCTCCGCTGCTGCCACCGCCCGGCTCCTCATCACCAACGTCTTCCGGCTCCACGGCATCCCCAGCAAGATTCTCTCTGATCGGGGCCCTCAGTTTGTGTCCCGTGTCTGGAGGGAGTTCTGCCGAGCGCTGGGAGCACAGACACGCCTCTCCTCCGGGTTCCACCCCCAAACCAACGGGCAGTGTGAGCGCTTGAACCAGGAGGTGGAGAACATGCTGCTGTACGTCTGTGCCCAACACCCCGCGTCGTGGAGCCAGCACCTGGCGTGGGTGGAATATGCCCATAACACACACATCTCCTCAGCCACTGGACTCTCTCCTTTTGAAGCCTCCCTAGGCTATCAGCCTTCTCTGCTCCCTTCCTCTCATCCCGACCCAGTCATCCTCTCCGTACAATCTCACATCCGCTCCATAAAACGTGTTTGGGTGAACACGACAGCTGCCCTCAACCGCACCGCCCGCCAGAACAAGGCAGTTGCCGACAGGCAGCGCATCCCAGCTCCTACCTACCGTGTCGGCCAGCAGGTGTGGCTTTCATCACGGGACTTCCCCCTTAAGTCTTGCTCCCGAAAGCTCTCGCCCCGGTACCTGGGGCCTTACAAGATCGCCGCCATCATCAGTCCCACCACTGTCCGTCTCTCTCTTCCCTCCCATTTCTGTGTCCACCCTGTCTTCCATGTCTCTCTCCTTAAACCTTTGTCTTTCAGCCCTTTGTGTCCTCCACCTGACCCTCCGCCTCCTGCCCGGATGATCGATGGGCATCCTGCATACACGGTCCGGCAGGTCGTTGATGTCCGTCCTCGGGGTCGTGGCCTTCAGTACCTGGTCGACTGGGAGGGTTATGGCCCCGAGGATCGGTCCTGGGTCCCTCGGTCCTTCATCTTGGACCCGGACCTCATCCGGGACTTCGACCGCTCCGCCGCCTCCTCGTCTCCTCCGTATCCTTCCACTTCTGCTTCATCCGGCCGCCTGCCAGGGGGCGGTCGTTGGGGGGTGGGGTACTGTCAGGTGTCATTCTGCTGTGTGCGTGTGAGTGTTTTCACCTGTGTTTTCAGGGGCGTGGCAGCCATCATCGACAGGTGGATCCAGTTCCATCATCAGCCTCTGAGCTTAAGAGAGGAGTGGTGGCAGAGAGCAGGCGCCAGATTGTTCCACTCTGTTCGTGGTATATGGTCAAAGCTTCAGTGAAAGAAGTACATTTGCTGCTTTGCTGTACCTGAAGTGTTTGTGTCAACCGTTACCTGTGCTCCTTCCTAGGACTCTCCCAGCTGGACCTTCCTCGTGCCTCGGTTTCCACACCGTGGTCCTCCCTGGGTCCAGCCTCTGTTTCTGGCAGCTCCCAGGCTGCTTTCGTCCCCATCCCGGACCTCCTCGGCGGTTCCCACACCGCCTCCGTCCAGGATCGCTCCAGAGACGGTTTCCACACCGGTCTCCACCCTGTCTCGCTCCCCACCTCTTCTGGCCTGCCTCCGCACCATTCCTCCAGCTCCCGGGATCCACCTGTTCACCTCTGAGTCAGTCTGTCCGCCCTCTACCAGCACTCACACGCCACCCTCAGCCGACTGGCACCTGCTTGCTCCCTGAACTCCTGCAACCCAGCAAACAGTAAGCCTCACACCTTTCAATATAACTCATCCAGCAAAAGTGACGTTACTAACCTCTCCTCTCCTCCATGTGCTCAGTATTCACCGTCGCTGCCTGCACAGCTGTGCCTGCTCCCGCTGAACCTGCTGAAGCAGACTTGTTTTGTCCATCTTTTAACTGTGACTGTTGAACTGAGTGTTAATAAAACCTCGTTGTAAATCACCTCCTGTGGTCCCTTGGTCTGGAGTCTGCAGCTTGATTCAGAGTCCTGTTCTCAGTGTTAAAAACATGACACAAGGGGCATTCTCACCAATGCTCAGCTCTTCTTGACACTGGAGCAGCTGAGAACTTCATCTTGACCCGTCTTGCCTCGGAGCTTCAGTTGCCACTCACCCGGCTCCAACCGATTCCCGTCGCCTCTGTGGATAGCCACCCTCTCCAACCCTACCCTGTTTGCCACCGCACCACTCAGGTCAAGTTGCTGATAGGAGATCACACAGAACTGATTCACTTTTTAGTGATCTCCACCAGCGCCCCGATCCTGATTTTAGGCTATCCCTGGTTCGAAGCCCACGATCCGCACATTTCCTGGTCTGCTCGAGAGGTCCTGCAGTGGGGTCCGAGATGTCAGACCCACTGTCTGGTGCACCGACCTGAGCTTCTGCCTCCAGCGGGTCTTACTGCGGCTCCAGCCTCTCTTGAGGGCATTCCCCCCACTTACAGTGCTGCACCCATGCATCGACTACAGAGGTCTGAACAAAATCATCATCCGGGACAGGCATCCACTTCCACTCCTCTCCACCGCCCTAGACTCACTCTCCCAGGCCACCGTATTCACCAAACTTGACCTCAGAAATGCCTGCAACCTTGTCAGTATCCGAGAGGGTGATGAGTGGAAGACGGCGTTCAGCACCCCCACAGGCCATTGGGAGTACCTGGTCATGCCTTTCGGAATGTGTAACAGCCCAGCAATGTTTCAGCGCTTCCTTAATGATGTGCCTGGGAGACATGCTGGGACACAGGGCGTTCATCTACCTCGACAATATTCTCATTTATTCTAAGTCTGAGGCAGATCATGTGCGCCACGTCCGAGAGGTCCTCCAGCGTCTCCTTCAAAACCACCTCTTCTGCAAGTTGCAAAAGTGTGCCTTCCATCAGCGTTCTACCACCTTCCTGGGCTACGTCATTTCATCAGAGGGCCTCACCATGGACCCCCAGAAGGTGGCTGCCGTGACACAGTGGCCCATTCCGACCTCCCTCAAACAGCTCCAGTCCTTTCTCGGCTTTGCCAACTTCTATAGGCGTTTTATCAGGGACTACAGCTCGGTGGTGGCACCACTTACCTCCCTTACCAAGCCAGTCAATCAAGCCCGACCGTTCTCCTTACCCCCGGGGGCAGAACAGGCATTCCATCGGGCCATTCAACTCTTCACAACGGCGCCAATCCTGCTTCATCCCGACTTTACCAGACCTTTCACAGTGGAGGTGGATGCTTCTGAGGTAGGCGCCGGGGCTATCCTATCCCAGCCAGGACCAGATGGGAAGCTGCACCCCTGCTGTTTTTTCTCTCGGAAGTTCGACCCGACCCAACAACGCTATGGGGTCGGAGATCGTGAGCTACTGGCCATTAAATGGGCGTTGGAGGAATAGCACCATTGGCTGATGGGCATGCAGGAGCCGTTCATGATCTGGATGGACCATCAGAACCTGATCCACATCAAACACGCAAGAATGCTCAACCCTCGGCAGGCCCGGCGGGCGCTTCTGTTCGAACACTACAACTTCCCTATCGCCTACCAACCGGACTCCAAGAACGGCAAGGCAAACGCCCTCTCTCAAGTGCATGCGCCGCAGGGTCCTCCGGCGTTGCCAGAACCCATCATTCCTCCTGCTCGCATCCTGGCCTCCCTGCAATGGACCCTGGAAGCGTCCATCCAGCGGGCTCAGGCCTCGGAACCTGCACCGGCGGAAACCCGACCCAATCGCCTCTATGTTCCTACCAGCTTCCGTCGCCGGTTCGAAGAAGACACTGGACTTCCTTCGCCGGGTGGTCTGGTGGCCCTCCATGAGAGAGAATTTGTCGAGGGCTGTCACATCTGCGCCCGTGCCAAGGCCGGTTCCCAACAACCAGCCGGATTGTTGCAGCCTCTTCCGGTTCCGAACCGGCCATGGACCCACATTGGTATTGACTTTGTTACCGGGCTCCCCAAAGTCAACGGGTTCCACACCATTGCCACATTCATCGACCGCTTCTCCCAGGTGGCCCACCTGTTTGCACTCCCCGGGTTGCCAACAGTCCAACAGACGGCGGACCTCCTCCTCCGGCATGTGGTCTGACTGCATGGGTTCCCCAGGGATGTGGTCTCCGACCGGGTCCGCAATTCATGGCTAAGTTCTGGAGGGCGTTTTGCCGCCTGGTGGGGGCGACGGTCAGTCGGTGCCAGTGTTGCCAGTGTTTCCTCTCTGGGACCCCTCTGCATCGGGGGCGGTGGTCGGCTGTGGCTTCCTGGGTGCCACCAGGTAGTTCTTGGGTGGAGGTGGGGTACCAGCCCTCCCTCCTCTGGGCGCACAGGGTCAGTGCCTTGGCAGCTGCTGCTGATCTGCTGCTACCGATGTGGATGACTCCCATCATGGCATTTCCTGGATCATCTGTGCTCAGCCCGCTGTTTTTGTAGCTTTTAAGTGTGTGTGTGTGTGTATGGTCGATGGGTTGGGTTGGGAGGGGGGTTATATTTTTGGTTTTTAAAGGGGGGGTTGGGGGGTTGTGGGGTTATTTTAAATCTGTAAAGCACTTTGATAAACTGTGTTTGAAAAGCGCTTTATAAATAAAGTTTTGTTTTGTTTTGTTTTTGCCCCTGCAGATTAAATACACACACCCCGAGCTGCACCACCATTTTGTAGTAGTTTACTTTTTATAAATGTCTCTGTGAAAATGTACGTTTGGCTTCAAGAGATCCGGGATTTATTCACCATTTTATTCAGGCAGCTTGAGGGGCGACACTCATTGGGAGGGTGCTAGGAAACTGAGGTAAACTTCTTGGTCGAAGAATAACTTGAGACAACTGAAGGACGAATTAAGACTATATAATACCAACTGTAACATTGTGTCATATATGTGCCTATCCCAGACATTTAAAGCTATAAAATAGCATGATAAGGGACATTTAAGACTCCTATAAAGGCTAGCAGTTAGCTTTTTCAGCTCACTGACCAGAGTTTGCTTCTCGCTAGCACCATTTCGGAACTTGAAAGAAAAAAGAAAAGAGTAATGTCTTCTGAGGCGAGGCAAAGAAAGTGTGAGCAAGACTGGAAAAGAGGTAACACCAGAGTAAATATTGGCAAGGCTACACTTGGAATGACCTGCAAAGCTGGTGTTCTGATGATTTATGCTGCCCTGCTGGTGCACTGGTGGTCCTTGGGGTTCGGGGCTTGGCCCTTGGAAGTGTGCTGGCTCGCTCCCAGCGGCATCTTGTCGGGGCCTGGTTTTTTGTCTGGAGGGGTTGTGGTTTGGGCCGCGCTGTTCTTCTTGGGGCTCCTCTGCCTTGGGAGGTCCTTGGGTGTCCTGGGGCTCGGTCTCTCGTGGTCCGCTTAAGGGCCTGTGAGATGGAGCTGTGGTTTTTTTGCACTTCATTATTAAAATATTCAATGTTGAAATTCTTCTGCACTCAGGTGTTCACTTAGTAGTATGTGCCCACATGCAACTTGTCAACCCCCCCACCGTTATAACAAACATTGTGCTTATCCAGACTCAGAACACAATTATTTCACTCTTAGGAACAGTGTTATATTTACGAGGTTGAGAGATGGTGAACAACAGGTGTTCACAGACACACTAACTTGGGCTGAAGCTGCCACTGTGATATATGAGAATCCTTATGTTGTGTAGGGACACTGAATGCAACAAAAAAGTGAAGCTGTAAACTGAAAAGCAGTTGCCTGCAGAAGATGGCTGTATAAAGACACAGTTCGAGAACTTTGTGTTATTTCTTTATTCTGCTTCACGTTAGATGATGTTACAGCCACTATAAATATTGTGTGTTAAAGGTACAGTATGTAGAATGTTACAGTGAAACACTAACCCAACAGTTTAATGTTCCTCTGATGATGAAAGTAAAGTTATATTGTAACAGATCTGGATCTCAGTCAGCTGGGTGGTCTCTAGTTTCTGTTCCAGGACAGAATCATTGTTTACAATAACTATTCCACTGGTTCCATAGTGAATCACATGTCAACCTGCAGGTTACCAAGTCTTCAACACAAGCAGCTGGAATTTCACAACTACCAGCAGCAAAGAGTAAAAGAAGCAGCCCTGAGGTAACTTGTAGTAAACCGAAGAAACCACCACATCCTTCCCAAAAACTGAACTAATACAAGAGAAACTAAACCAGGATCAACATTGGAACTGGCAACCCAGCAGAAACATCAGGGAGGGGAGGGGGTGGGGGAACTACAGGACTTGGATCTGACCACAAGGTCTAATTCTTACAAAATGCACCTTTAAGCAGTGTGTCATTACTCGTGTTTTTTTTTTTACCTCTGCCAAGGAGGTCTGAGTCTGTCTGTCTGTTAGCAGGATAACTCAAAAACTAATGGATGGATTTTGATGAAATCTTTAGAAAAGGTCAGAAATGACCCAAAGAAGAATCAGTTAGATTTTGGTGGTGATCCGAATTACTGTCTGGATCCAGGAATTTTTTTAAGGATACGGACATAGTACTTAATATGTCCACTTGGCGGAGGTCTGCGCTCTCTGACTGCTTTTCTAGTTTATTTAAGTGACATTAACATTGTTATATGCAGGTTGGTTGCTCTGTTTTTGTTTTTCTTTCTTTGACATTTTTTTTTTGTTTTACATGTCTGAGAGCTCCACTGAAATATGTAAAAAAAAAAGTGAAATCAATGCCTTAATAATTTTAGCATAAAAACAGTGTTTGGTATTTTACTGCAAAATCTGGTCAGAGTTACTGTTGGCATAAAAAGTAAAGTAATTTTAACCACTGGATTAGAAAAATTACAACATAACTGAAATCAAGAGTTAAATTTTTTTGGTATTAACCAGCATTGTTCTATACAAACATGCTTAGTCCTCATTTTACTAATATAGATCTGGTCTGGAAATCAAATTAACTAACAAGAATAATATATTAATAATATATTTACATTTTATTTAAATTGATACTTAATATTTTTAAACTTTACTCACTGCAGTATTTGCTGGCCATTGAATCTGGTGATGAATTTAGATTCTGCTGCTTCACTCGACAATGAACACCAACTAATTCATAGTGAAAGTGAAACATAACTTCAGTCACGTGGTTCTAAGGGGGAACATACAAAGATCACACTGTTTCTTCTTGCAGCACACTTATTAATAACCCTCAGAAATTAGATATTACCATTGCAATATTACCTTTAAAAAAGCATTGCAATTTTTCTATGTAAATAAAAAAATACTAAAAATAGCTGATTTGGCCTGTTTGTTAATCACCATTTCATTATCAGCATTTCTTCATCTTAGGTATAAAACTCTGACATGCCTCCGGGTTTATTGCTTACACAATCCCAACCCCCCACCGACCCATTTCTGTGAAAAGCTCTTCTTGTGAACTGCTAGGTTTCCTGCCTGCTCCTCCTGTGTAGCTGCAGCTCTGTGTCTTCCTGTAAACAGAGTCTGTAACTGCAGTCTGACTCAGCTGTAACAGGGTCCAGTGTTGATGCTACTACTCAAATTTAAATCCCCTTGAAAATCTCCAAATCCCCTTGTTCTGGTGATTCACAATAAATGTGTGGCACAAAAATCTGAGTTAATTTGGTATTGAAGTGTTAGAACTTTGTCATTTTTGAGCTCTGTATCTGTGTATTTGAGATGTGAAAAATTAACTGAAGATTCTGAAAACACAGATTTGATTAGTCAAGCTTAATGATTATATTCCATCATATGAACCAGGCCTGGACTGGCCATCTGTCGTACCGGGTAATGCCTGGTGGACCGACTCGCACTTTTGGGCCGGTCCAGACTGGGCTGTCATAATTAACCCCCCAAATACATTATAAATCAATTTCATCGATGGCAATGGCCCATTGGTTGAATTCCTTGAAGGACAGTAGGCTCATCCAATAAAAACCCTCCCTGCATGAGCAAGCTGGAGAAAAAGTGATTGGGACGGGATAAACTGGAAAAACACACGGGACGCAGAAACGCTGCGAGAAAAAGGCTAAAATGTTGCAAAGGAGGCAGTAAATGTGCCAAACTGATATGCTTGCCACCACAAGTTCAACTACAGGTGCAGGACAGGTGAAGGAGAGGTAGAAAAAACTTTAGAAATCAGACAAAACTAATAGTTTAAAAACTATAAAACTGATTAGAGACACACACTGAATAGTATCTGAGGAAAATGTTAAAAGGAACAAAGGAAAATATTACAAAACATTTTATTCAGGTTTGATTTAAAATATGTAAAATAATCGAAGTATATAGAGGTATTTGTGATTTGTGGACAAAACTACTAACCTGGGTCTGCCAGATCATTGTATGTATCATGTCGAGTTTGTGGGTTTGGAAAACTCCAAATCTCACGAGAATCTAGCTTACAGCACAAGGTTACAAAACTATCTCTTTTCACACAATCTGTGTTTGTGTGTTAATTGGCTTTATAGTCTTTGTTTTCATATAATACTCTGTTTAGTCTTGGTGTCTAACTCAGTCTTATTTATACAGTATGTCTATAGAGTTCCAGTTTGTGTGTGTTACAGCTTATAGTTATTATTAGTGAAACATTGATGGGACAAAAGGAAGTGACATGAGCTCAGTGCAGGTTTGGTATTAAGGACCCAAGCCCAGGGAGTGGACGACAGGACTGAGTTAAATAAGACGAACAAAGACTAACTGAGGAGAACTAACTTAAATACAAACTAAACTGATTACAAAACTCCTGAAACGATAAGCAACGGGGGAGAACACTGGGATTAGAAACACAGGAAATACACAGAAAGTTGACACAATAAAACAATCAAGGAACCTAACACAAACGGAGGGAAAACCGGAAATACAAGTACTGCGAAATAAAAGCAGAACATGAACCTATGATTGGACAGGGGACAAAGAAGGAGAGGACGACCCAACCAAAACCATGAGGGAAAGCAAAACCACCGAAAAACAAAACACTCCAATAATACTGAAACAAAACCCTAAGACTTAACAGTAAGAACAGGATATTATAAGTTATTGTCTCTCTGTTGACCTAAAAAATATTTAAACTTAGTTTATTAAACCCAACTGATCCCTGCTCTTTCTTTCTGTCTCTGTATCATTGTATTTCTGTTTTTCATTCTTTCATGAGTAGCTCTTTATGTTACATGGATATTTGGTCTTATTTTCTACTGTGGGTACAAATGATCCCAATAATGATTCCAAAATTTGCATACCTACTGCTTACCAACTAAGGAACTAGTGAGGAACGAATCATGGATTAAAGATTCATTAATCATTACCTAAGCTTCACCTTACATCGGACTGGTTAGCTCCTGATTCATGAATGATTACTTAATGCTTGATTTGTCATAAAATGACTAGTTACCTATTTAGGCACTAATGATTCATCAATGAGTCACCTACTGATGACTCAGAATTTATTCCTTGATGATGAGTATTGTTGCAAGGGTAACATATTCGCAAAACACAGTTTGATTTGATTTGATATGCCTTTATTGTCCCACGGGGGGAAATGAAATGGAGATATAGAGAACAGCTTGACAGTCACTCTCCCGGCAGCCAGGCCCTTGAGGCTGGTGCACATTGCTCAGGTCACCCAAGGTCACACAGGAGAATACATACATACATACATATACAGTACATAAGCAAGCCTATGTGCCTAACCTATGTGTTAGAAAAAAGTTGAATGAGACTACATCAGGTTAGAGGAGTTAAAAAAAGGTTCCTTACACCCAACAGGGGGGGGGGGGGGGGGGGGGGGGGGGGGGGGGGA
>SSNP01000386.1:56171-99945 GCA_006937955.1 Pachypanchax playfairii | reverse complement strand
GGGGGGTTGCGCTGGATGGAAGCACAAAAAAACACCCCGGGGGGGTAAACAGATACCACGCACACACGGTGAGGTCATTGAGGGGTGTGTCTGCGATGTATGACTATGTGAATGTGTTGCAAGAATGTAAACACTTTCGCTGAGCAACGCTCTCAGATGTTTTTTTCAGGAAGTCGTTGACCTTGCGAGTCTTTACTCCAGCTCCAGCATTTGGAGTGAGAAGGGGAGGGGAGGGGAACCAAGTGTCCCATCTGTATTCTCCTCAAGGGAGTTTAAAGTGTTGACCTTCTGCCCAGCCAAAACAAGATAAGACCAAGTTAGAGCAGACTGCAGAATTCAGCAGAAAAAGTTCTCATTCAGTAGCTCTGCAGGACTACAGTAAAACCTGATGATTATTCATGAATTATTACCTAATCAGCAACTTACTATTACTTAAGCTTTGCGTGACCCCTGAAGTAAAGTAAAAACCTTTTTGGGTGTTGCTGCATAAATCCAATTAAATGACTGTCAATAAAACATTTGCATAGATGAGTTTATGTAAAACCAATGTTTGAAAAAAATATTTTCAATTTCTATTAAGAATTTAACAAAAAATTCGCATTAACATTTTACATTAACCTAACTCTATGCAGTTTAGTCTTTTACTTTAAAGTGCAACTAACCCCCAAATCAACTTTTTTTTGCTGATAAACTGTCTAAATGGGTGTCTAGTAGTCTTAACTACATGTCCCTGTCATTATTTTGATATTTTAGTGCATATTTGTTAAAATCTTAACTTTAAGCCCAAAAACGTCTGTGTGGCTCCCTCCTAAGGTTAAACAGTGTACTGCATTCAAATTTCGCGTCCAATTTGCTGATTGGCTCTGAGGTTCTGAAGATTTTGTGACGTGGCAGCTCTGCCGCTGCCGAGTATAAAAACGGCTCAGCCGTAGACACGCCTCGTATCGAGCTGGAGTTTGAATAGAGAGAACTGCAAACGTCTTCGATTTTCAGGTTAGCGATTTGATAGCACAGCATTTAGTTAGCGTTATTAACTTAGATTTTAGTTCCAATATTTAGTGTAGAAAATTATATGCCGGAGTTTGCAGACAACATTTTACCCGCGATTCCTTCACCAACTTGCTGGAGCATGAACGAGGCTTTGTGAAGAAGCTGGTTCTGAAGAGGGAGACTGTCCCGTTGCTTTTACACGGCAGAGCTAAAGGCCACCGAGACTGCTGCCCCGCCAACGAGGATTTAAGGCACCAGTCTGAGGTGAGTGAGCAAAATAAGGAGCTAAAAACTGCTAAGAATTACGTTTTACCAAGGTTGATTACAGCAGTGATAATAGCAGTGTTTGTGGTTTATACCTGCAGTGTGAGACACTCGTATATTACCTTGTTCTGTCAGCTTTGAATAGTATCTAGTATTTCAGTCATGCAACTGCTAAATTACAATATGAACGAGTCTGGGCGTTATGACACTGAGCTACAAAGGTACAGGCATGTTATATCCACTATCCACATTGTGTTGATATTTTATACCGGGGTGCTGGTTTCAGGCCCGGAGTGGCTAATCGGGAGGACCGGGACAATTCCTGGTGGTCCGGTGATCGCTCCCTCCCTCCCTTTTTCTTTTCTTTTTTGCGGGCCGGTGTTTAGTCATGTTTCTGTGTTGATCACGTAACCTACGCTGCTACCTGGTCCTGGGCCGTCTCCACTGTCGGCTCTGTTTTTTTTTTGTTTTTTTTTCTCTCAGTAGCACCTGACGTAACACGTTAGTGAGCTCGTCCAGCTGTGTTTACAGACGTAGAGTAGAAAGGTGGTGTGGAGAAGGCTGGATTTATAGAGAAAAGTTCTGGAAACGCAGCTAAATGTGCAAAAAATTGGCAGCTTTTCCATTAAAACAAGCTGCTGTTACAAACAGCAGGCTTGAGTCAGAAGCAAGATCCACCAAGCACCAGCCATGAACCCACAATTGGGCAGATAGTATTACCCACTGACTGAATATTAATATAATAAAGTCTGGAGGCCTGCTAAGTATCCTCAGATGCTGGACAATTCAGCACTACATTTGTGAAACTGAATTGATCAGAATTGTTTGTAAAAAGGGAGCTTGTACTGAGTTATGACCTAAAAATATGATGCAGAGCCAGGAAGTGATGAGGAGATGCTCCTGTCAGTAGGCTGGTAGGAGCAGGTGAGCTGTTGGAACAGAGTATGTGAACTAGCAAGCATTGGATAACCACTTTCTATGAGTCTGTTGATAGTTTCAATCACACTCAGTCACAGAATATACATTTTTTTCTTATCCTCATCAAATATTGCTAAATCAATTACAGTGAATTAAGGCTTTATGTAACAGTGTACCATTGTAGATTTAAGATGTAAGGTTAAGATTTGATGGTTTTAATAATAATAGGTTGTGATCTAAAATGGGCCGGTCTGAGACGTGGAACTCCAGGGCTGAAGATGAGTCCCACTCCGGCCCTGGCTGGTTCTGTGTTGTACTGTGTGCATGGTAACATCATATTACACATGATTTATATTGCCGAACCCATAAAACTAATTAGACATGTATGGTTGTGCTGGTTGTTCAACCTTGTGCTAATATAAATGTGTGTTTTTTTTATTTTTTATATATATATATATATATAGCCACCCAAGCCAGAACCCCAAACCGGAGCGTGTCCTGTGCTACAGAGGGCTTGATTACAATCCCTGAAATTCCTCAGTCCAGCTCCACACCTCTTAAAAGACAGAGGTTTGATGTGTCAGACCACAGCTTCCTTCTGGAAGGAAGTACAAGCTATGTGGACTGTTCAAGGTAAACAACAAATTATCTATAAAACAATTATGTAATTTTATGTATGGTGTTCTGTTATTAAACTATCATACTATTAATTTTTATTTTTACTTTACTTTAGACTTCAGGACTGAATATCATGCATTCAGTAAGCTGACGTGCAACTGGAACAACTGGGAGGAAGTGAAACAGCCAAATTCAAGATTTTTCTGAGAGAAGCCAGTCCTGACTGCAGACTTTACCTGTCCAGGGGAAGATAGAAGGAAATATATGTTCTATCATATGTAAACCTCTGCTTTATATGTCAATACAGGATGTTATGACCATGGACTGACCAAGGTTTCTCCAGTACTAGCTGATTATATTGTCATAAAAAAAATGTTTAGTGTGGGGCTGCATGTGTGTACTGTTGAATCTGACATGTTAAATGTTGCCTCACGCATAAAAACTCACACAGTTTTCAGAATTATTAAGAATTACGTACATTTTCAATACATTCTCAGGTGAGTCATTAGTGACTGATCAGGTGTATAGATATTTTATGATGGATCAATCATTAAATAATCATTCATGAATCAGTAACTAATATATTTGATTTTGGGGTGAGTGTGAAGCTCAGCTAATCATTAATGAATCATGAATCCATGATTCGTTCCTCACTAGTTCCTTAATAGGTAAGTAGTAGGTACGCAAATTGTGGGATCATTATTGTAAAGTGTTGCCAAAACCTTTATTGTCTCTCAGTGGGGCCATTTTCTTATTGCAACAGCAAAAGTCACAGAACAAAACAAACCAACAGGAGTAAAACAAAACAGGCAGAAACACACAGTGAGATTTATCTTTATCATCAGATGTTATTATTAACAAAAGCCTCCAGATTGAGGGTAAATGAGAGTTTTATAAAGTCAAAATTAGAGAATCACATATCAAAACTTTCATGACATTTAAATCAATATATTGAAGCTGTAGATGACTCTGACATTAAACAACTTACTTAGCAACAAAACAAACATTTAATAAGAAAAAAGTAAAAAAGAATTTACTTTCCAGGATTTATTTCTTAGTTATCATGTTTTGAATTTTATTTTGAAGGGCGTATCCTGCTTTTCCAGCTCTCATAACTTTATTTAGAAGAAAACAAGCCCTTAAAAAAACTGACAAAGTGTTTACCAGCTTGTATCAGGTGATAAAAGGGATTATTTTCTTCAGCTTGAGTTCTGGCCTCAGCTTCATACTTAGACTGCAGCTTGTTTGTTTGGTCCTGAATTTCTTTCTCATGTTCCTCCTTTAATTTATTCATCATGTCTGCTATTTCTTTCTCTCTGTTCTCTCTTTCTCTCTCTCGTTCTACTGCTCTCATCTCCATCTCCTTCCTTCTCTCCTCATTCATTTCCTCTCTCACCCTCTTCATCTCTTCTTCTCTCTCCTTCTTCTCCCTCTTTCTCTCAACCTGGAGCTGCTGGTTCATTTTCTGCATCTCTTTCTCGTACTTTTCCTGTATTTTTCTCTCCAGTTCTTCTTTTTCTTTGCGTATTTTCTCTTCTTTCTCCTTCAGGATTTGTTGCTTCTTCTCCTCAATCACCCTCTCAGCCTCTTGGAACATCTCATTGGTGTAGTGGCTTCCTCCATTTTTCTTCACAATATTTTGGATCTTCCTCAGCAACTCAGTGACCTGAGGCTTCTTATCCTTCAGCTTATTGTTGAAGACGTGATACTGCCCGTTACATCTGGCCACAAGTTCCTGTAGCTCTGAACTTTCGGCCAAGAATTCTTCTATGGTGTCTTCAAGGAGATCTCCATGAGTAAAGAGAACCATGCTGTATCTGTCTGCAGCATCTCCAAAGACTTCTTGAATCCTCTGCACTGTCTGCTTTTCCTCTTCAGTGAATCTGCCCAGTGCGATGACCACCAGGAAGATATGGGGTCCAGGAGCAGCAAAGGAGATGCACTGACTCAGATCCTTGCTTGTTTTAACTTGGTCAAACCTTGTGTCGAACAGGCCTGGAGTGTCGATGACTGCAACCTGATGCCCGTCCACCTCAGTGTGGTTTTTGGAGCAGTAGACAGTCAGGGACTTGGCACCAAACTTGGACTGAAAGCACTCGCGGCCCAGAATGGTGTTTCCTGAGGCACTTTTTCCTTTTCCAGTCTTTCCCACCATCACGATCCTCAGCTCATTGTCGTTGGTCCAGGTGGTTCCTGTGAAGAAGATCATTTATTCATGTAAACGTGAACAGGCTACAGCAAAGCTGACCAACATAAACTGAGACTATAAGGGTTTCATATTTTTTCAGGCTTTCCTCCTCATGGAAAAACTATTTAATACGTATAAACAGTTTTTGTACCAAACAAGAAGGTTTTAGAGTTTTTACTCCAGTTAACTCAAGCTTTTTAAAAGCACTTAAACTCAAAGGATGAGCCAGTGACATGATGAATATGCATCATTTGTTGGAGATTTGAACAAAATGGAAAGTGATACTTGTTAGCAACATATTGTAAGAAATACTTAAAAGGTTACGTTGTCTGTTATGTATCAACACAACATGGATTCATTCATTGTGTTTGAGGCTTCACAGATTTGTGAAACAGAGTTCAATAAATTCCAAATAGTTTAACAAAAGAAGAATAAAGACTAAAACGATCTGACTCTTCTGAGTGATGGATCAAGACTTTAGTTCTGACAGAATTTAAGGTCAATAATTAAACAAAATCTCAGGTTTTCTGTTGCCTCTGTAAACAGAACATACAATATTCTACTGCAGTTGTGCTGAAAGAAGACTGAAAGACTGAAAACACAAAGTGACTCAGTGTAAATGTTTGTAAGTGATGAAATAAAGCAGCCAGTTCCTGCTGGAGCAGCTGCACAAACTGGACCTCACAGTGGTCTCTGTCACACAACATACACTTTACTTACCAAAGTTGCTGGCCATGTTTGGGTTGAACATGTTCAGGTCCTTGATCAGATGAAGTGAGAGGTGCTCAGCTGAAGTACAGCAGACTGCATGAAGCTTTAATACAGACCCACAGCTGGCTGCAGACCACACCCACATACTTTCACTTTCACTTTCAGCTACAGACTGATGGCTATGTGGTGAGTCTTACGTGCAGAACAAACTGTAACCCCCTTTATGTGAAGTACCTGATTTCCAGGAAACAGAAGAGAAAGTATCAACATTTCGGGACTCGGACTTTGATCTTTTTAAATCCTCTGTGACTCAACTGAAACACATGGTTACGTTTTCTCTGTCTCTTAGGAAAAGCTTGTGTTCATTGAACACAAATACAAATGTGAAGGTTGCAGCACCAGCAGAAAGGTCTTTGTGGTTTTGAATGAACCGCAGAGTGAGAGTTCATGAACATGTCTTCTGACCAAAGTGTTTTTCATCCACAGAAATGTGTCAGAAGTTTTCTAAAACAAGTATTTCTTAGTCTTTGGGTCTAAATTCATACACAAGGGAATTAATGTTTTTACTTTAATGAAAAACAATCATTTTAAAAAAATTAATAAAAACACACTAGAGGCTCTTTTCAGCCATGTTTTTTATTATCAGATGATTGACCACGTCTCAAGATCTTAAAGAT
Organism: Pachypanchax playfairii; assembly: GCA_006937955.1. Taxonomy (NCBI): domain Eukaryota; kingdom Metazoa; phylum Chordata; class Actinopteri; order Cyprinodontiformes; family Aplocheilidae; genus Pachypanchax; species Pachypanchax playfairii. The sequence continues at coordinate 93,579 of SSNP01000386.1, read as the reverse complement.
CCCATATTATGCGCTTTTAACACATTGTATCATTTCTTTTACCTCTCAATGTAAAAGCCCTGCATTGTTCAAATCAGCCCTTTTTGAAAGTGCAGCTGTTGTTATCGTCTCATCTCAGCTGGTTTTACAGAGCTGTGTTTCAAGTGGGCAGGGCAGTTGGGAGCCTGGCAGCTCTAAGCCCCGCCCATCTCTGTTCCCTGCACGTGTTTGTGAGACATCAGAGATTTTAGCAGTTCTGGTAAACAAACAGCTGATTAAACTGGAATTAATGATAAGCAAGTGTTGCAGAGCCAAGAAATTGACTTAAAATGCGACTAAAAACTTTGGACTGCGGAACTTTGAGCCTGAAGACTCTAACAGCACGTTATTGAAAGGTTAGTCTGACATTTACTCATGCATCGGTGTTGTTTTGCTGCATCTGGTCGAGATGTGGTTCTTCAAGCTTACCAGTTTGACCCAGAAAGGGATGGAACAGTAGTAGAACTTCTTTAGGAGCAGCTCCGCTCAGCCGCTAGCCTTGCGCTGCAAGACGGACTCTTCCAAGATTTGGAGTTTTCCAAACCTACGAAAATCTGTCTTGTACGTTTGCACCAATCATGTGTTAGTATTGTGCTTTGGGGGGGGTGTTCAGGTATGATTGGCAACAAGTGCCCTGGCAGACAAAGCAAAACAAATATGGCTGCGCCGGTGGATGTACACATAAAACCGGATATTTAATCTGTTTTAAGAGAACTAGAGACGATTTCTTCATTGAAAAATGAGCAAAGGGAAGAACTTTGTGCAATTCTTGATGGTAAAGTTGTGCTTTACTTTTCTTAGTGGTAACGATGTGTGTGTTTTACTACCGAATGGATTTACAAGAGCTTGATTTACTGTGATTGGCTAAAGACAAATCATCAAAGGCAAGCACTTGCTGGTGCATCCTCCAATCAGATTAAAATATTATATCAGATGTCCCTAAATTATATGTGTGTCCCCAAATCGAGAAGAGGCGGGGCTACTCATACAGTAGATCTGGCAGAGCCAGGTTACTCATCAACATCTCGGCTCCGGTTTTTCTTTGGAGCAACTTGGCTCCAATAACAATGTTAGCTCTTCATTAGTAGCAGCTCAGCTCAGGTCATTTTTTGCCAACTGTAGCAGGGACATTACTATCATAAATAAATTCAACCCATGCTGCTCTTCTGTCCTCTTCATCTGGGACCTGATGAAGTGTTTTTTGCTCTTCTGAGCAGCAAACAAAAACAACATTTTGTGTGGTGAGTTTCCTAATCTGAACCAGTGGTTTCAAATCGGTAACAAAATTGCGGGTGTCCAAAGAAGTTACTGGTGGGTGGAGAAAGTTCTCGGAAGGTGTGTGAACCCCCTCAAAGCACAATTCCCTCCCAGCTTGTGAGGTAGAAAGCTGGGACAATTTTGAACAGCACACATATTAGACTGAATTCAGAAACTCACTACTGGGTGTGAAAACTCACTCAAAACAGCACAGATGTTTGTTTTTTCCAACTTTGTATGCATGTACATGCACCACAGACACACAATAACACCCAGAAAAAGTTATTTTTTTAAATAATATGGGACCTTTAAACAAAAACTGTTGTTGTTTAAAATCAGCAAATTAAAGTTAGAATGTCCATCAGGGTTCCTCCAGCTCTGACGCGCACGCGCACACACATACACAGAATGATCAACACAACAGATACAAAGACCTGCTTTACATCTTTAATGTTCCAACCATATGAAGAAAACACAGAATAAATATGGCAGAAGGAATGAAATGTGTGTGACGATGGAACCACACACTCACAGATGGATTCATGTTCAAAATCAAGTGACACAAATTGAAATAAAGCACCAGGTAGTAAATGTCTGGCCTGATCACAAGGTGCTCAAACGCAAGTGCAAAAATAACAAGCCTACATGAAACTAGGAGGGTCTTCTTTCAGTTCCTCTCAAAACAACTGATATCAACTAGTGTTTCTCTCTCTCTCTCTCTCACACACACCCACATTCACACACACACACACGCGCACCCACATTCACACACACACGCACCCACATTCACACACACACGCACCCACATTCACACACACGCGCACCCACATTCACACACACACACACACGCACCCACATTCACACACACACACACACACACACACACACACACACAGCTATAAAAACATACATCTGACACTGTCACCAATCGTGCTGCTCAGGATGGAGGATTGTACTGAACTAACAATTCAGCCCAATCAGCTGGTTTCTTAGAAAATGTTTTATTATTAATTGGTTGATTTTTCTGTGAAGTGCCTTGAAATGACTTTGTGATGAACTGGCGCTTTATAAATAAATAAACTTGAAACTTATTGTAATAAATATTCATCCTGCAGTGACTGTTAGTCCAGTGGATTTAAAACCATGTTGGGAGTAAACCACCACTCTGATGAACCTTCATGGTAGTTTCTGTTGTGGTTCCAGCCTTTTTAACTATAAGCGGCTGTTTACAGTGTAGGTACAGTGGGGCAAAAAAGTATTTAGTCAGCCACCAATTGTGTAAGTTCTCCCACTTAAAAAGATCAGAGAGGCCTGTAATTTTCATCATAGGTATACCTCAACTATGAGAGACAAAATGAGGAAAAAAAATCCAGAAAATCACATTGTCTGATTTTTAAAGAATTTATTTGCAAATTATGGTGGAAAATAAGTATTTGGTCACCTACAAACAAGTAAGATTTCTGGCTTTCGCAGACCTGTAACTTCTTTAAGAGGCTCCTCGGTCCTCCACTCGTTACCTGTATTAATGGCACCTGTGTGAACTCGTTATCTGTATAAAAGACACCTGTCCACAACCTCAAACAGTCACGCTCCAAACTCCACTATGGCCAAGACCAAAGAGCTGTCAAAGGACACCAGAAACAAAATTGTAGACCTTCACCAGGCTGGGAAGACTGAATCTGCAATAGGTAAGCAGCTTGGTGTGAAGAAATCAACTGTGGGAGCAATTATTAGAAAATGGAAGACATACAAGACCACTGATAATCTCCCTCGATCTGGGGCTCCACGCAAGATCTCACCCCGTGGGGTCAAAATGATCACAAGAACGGTGAGCAAAAATCCCAGAACCACACGGAGGGACCTAGTGAATGACCTGCAGAGAGCTGGGACCAAAGTAACAAAGGCTACCATCAGTAACACACTACGCCGCCAGGGACTCAAATCCTGCAGTGCCAGACGTGTCCCCCTGCTGAAGCCAGGACACGTCCAGGCCCGTCTGCGGTTTGCTAGAGAGCATTTGGATGATCCAGAAGAGGATTGGGAGAACATCATATGGTCAGATGAAACCAAAATAGAACTTTTTGGTAGAAACTCAACTTGTCGTGTTTGGAGGGGAAAGAATGCTGAGTTGGATCCAAAGAACACCATACCTACTGTAAAGCATGGGGGTGGAAACATCATGCTTTGGGGCTGTTTTTCTGCAAGGGGACCAGGACGACTGATCCGTGTAAAGGAAAGAATGAATGGGGCCATGTATCGTAAGATTTTGAGTGAAAACCTCCTTCCATCAGCAAGGGCATTGTAAATGAGACGTGGCTGGGTCTTTCAGCATGACAATGATCCCAAACACACCGCCCGGGCAACGAAGGAGTGGCTTCGTAAGAAGCATTTCAAGGTCCTGGAGTGGCCTAGCCAGTCTCCAGATCTCAACCCCATAGAAAATCTCTGGAGGGAGTTGAAAGTCTGTGTTGCCCAGCGTCAGCCCCAAAACATCACTGCTCTAGAGGAGATCTGCATGGAGGAATGGGCCAAAATACCAGCAACAGTGTGTGAAAACCTTGTGAAGACTTACAGAAAACGTTTGACCTCTGTCATTGCCAACAAAGGCTATATAACAAAGTATTGAGATTAACTTTTGTTATTGACCAAATACTTATTTTCCACCATAATTTGTAAATAAATTCTTTAAAAATCAGACAATGTGATTTTCTGGATTTTTTTTCCTCATTTTGTCTCTCATAGTTGAGGTATACCTATGATGAAAATTACAGGCCTCTCTGATCTTTTTAAGTGGGAGAACTTACACAATTGGTGGCTGACTAAATACTTTTTTGCCCCACTGTAGTTCCAGGTCCAGATCCTGGTAGGTGTCATGAAATCTTAAGTAACTGCAGCCAGTAACAGAGAAACGACTACAACTACAAAACATTGTCCAGGTCGTAACCAGCCAGAGTCCATTACACCAGCTGCTCACTTTGAAGCTCTTCATCACCTGACTGCTTTAGGCGCCGTATGCATGAGTGAAGCTGGTTTAAGACTGCGCCTCAGGTAGGGACCGTCCAGGCTCGCACGGCACAGACGACCCCGTCACTACTACTCTGTTTGTGTCGTGACACAGGAGCCGTTTGGCTGCGGCGCCTGCTGACGAAGACGTACCGCTACCAGTTATGGTACCGTTCAGGTTCCGATAAGGCCGTTGCCGGGGTAACGAAGACCTTCGACGAGAAGCAGGCACCGCAGCTGAACCACGGAGGCACACTGATGGGAAACTCAGGCCCACTAAACAGCAACCTGGACAGGAAATGACCTCATCTTGCTCACAGGAGCTAGCGGGGTCACAACACGGGACCTGAGATCCGATGTAACCATTAGAGCGCTGTCCTCCACCCAGCTGCACTTGCTGGCCAATCACAAGAGCTGAGCCGTTGTTGTTGTCCACTTGTGGCAGCGAAGGAAAAGATGGAAGTCTGTTGGAGATGGGAAATCTCCAACTACTAGTCCGTAAGGAGGAGCAGGACGCAGAGGTGACCAGGGGTTTTATAGGAGTTGAATTCAGGATCTTCTTTGCTGGTTCTGGAGACTTAGTACAGTCCATAGGTTCAGCTAGACAGACACTCTCTTCATTCTCCTCCTCCTCTTCGTCCAGCCGCCCAAGAGAAACCATCTCCAGCTCTAAGGGAAGACCTGAATCCTCTTCCATCACCTCCTCAGTCTTCAGGATGTCTCTTTGTTCAGTAATGTTCATATCCTGCAACATTCCATCCATTCCCTCTGACTTCCTGTCACTTCCCCCACCCTCACCCTCACCCTCACCCTCAGTCCCCACCGTTTCACCACCCTCCTCCTGCTCCAGCTCGTTTCCACAAGCATCACCTGGAAATGCTGCAGTTCGGCTGATCTCTGGGGTGCAGGGTAGTGATTGGCACCTCCTTGGTGGTGCTCGGATCCCCGATGTTCCCTTGAGCAGGTGGGGGGAGGCACAGGGATCACAAAGTGCTGGCAGAGTAAAGGTCAGAGAGATGACGGACTTGCTAGGCGTGTCCAGGAGTTTACATCGCCCACCGTTCAAGTCCTGTCTAAGAGAGAAGGGGTTGACCCGCGCGGGTGTCCCGAGGAGCGGAGGAGTGCGGGATGCAGGAGGCAGGACGTCTGACTGGCTCCTGGCCAGGCCTCGCTGTGACAGACTGCGGTCTCCGTGGTGACAGGGAGAGCTGCGGCGCCGGTACGGGCTGACATCTACCACCACTGGCTCTGAGCAGCAGGAGATAGAAGACAAATGCAAACAGATGTTAAAACTAAAGCTTCTTACATCAACTGAAAGCACGAAGCAGAGAGACAACAGAGGAACATTTCCTACTGATTTCAGATAAAATACATAAACTCTGATGTAATGTTCCTGAACAATTATCTTCTACAGTCCCTTCATTTTGTTTTGGTAACTGCAGTAAAAACGTAAAAAGATTCATTGACCATGAAAACATCTTCAGCAGTTGGGCTGACATTAATATCATTATTAGTTCAGTAGTTATTCATGAAAATCATATCATGAAAATAATGGCAGTTTTTATTGAAGAAGCCCTTCCATTAAAACAGTTTTTCTGAGGTTTCTGTTGAATATTTTAGCTCCACAGGTGTTCTTACCTTCATAGTGGGTGAAAACAGATCAACAACTTCTCTTTCAGTTTTAATCTCTCAAACTACGCAGGTGGTGATAAAACCCGAGTTCTCCCGAGTTCTAACGGCCTGTATCTGTTTCATCACGACTCCTTTGTTCGTTAGTATTCATCAGCTCCTGCAGTTGAAACCACGCCTAGCATGCTGCTGGCTAACAGCTGTTAGCATAAGATGTAGCAAACAGGAAGACACGACGTCTGACGTTACCATACGCAGCAGGGCAGGAAACAGTATACCTTGCTCTCATAGGCTAGTTTGTTAGCCAATCAAAGTCCAGCAAATTAGAATAATGTGTTATAGCCCGAAGCCTGACGAATTTTAATGCAGACAGATTGAAAGGTCTGTTAATCAGTGTTTCCTAAAGTTTTTTAGATATAAAACCATATTACAGGTTAATACTTAAGAAAAAAAAACACAAAGTCATGAAATTTGTGTGAAATGGCTTCTTTAAAAACATTCCTGGATCCAGATGGTGATCCAGATCCCCCTCAAATCTACCCACTTCTTCCTTGGACCATTTCTGACCTTTCCCAAAAACTTAATTAAAATCCATCCAGAACGTTTTAAGTTATCTTGCTAAGGACAGACAAATGCTGGTGAAAACAACCTCCTGTCAGGGGTAATAAAAGTAAAAAAAACTTTATTTATTAAGTTTAAATACAATCTGAAAGAGTTTATAGTTTTTAAATTGTTCCTTTAAGGTTTAACTTAACCCTAAAATCAACTTTTTTTTCCTGACAAACTCTATAAATGAGTGTTTAATAGTCCTGTCTACATTTCTGGGTCTTGTTTTTGGTATTTTAGCACATTTTTATACAACTTTTTATTTTATACCAAAAACCGTGAGTGAAGCGCCCTCTTCAGGTTAAAATGTTACACTGCACTTGAATTTGAATCAGGCATTGCTATTGGCTGAAACCTTATTTTCTGTAAAAGTGACGTCAAGATTGTGACGTTATGGGATATAAAAGAGCTCGGTCTTCGCCGCTCAGTACTGAAAGAGTTTAAACAGGAAGTGAATACGACCGTTATGTTTGTGACTATGAAAACATGTTTTTAGCACATTTCGGACGGGTTTTCTCTTCATGCTGAGATACTTTGATTTATACCTTGGACACCTCTCTGAAACATGCTTTTGTGCTGACGATAATGTGCAGCGGTCGCGCGCGCAGCCTGATGAGGCTGAGTCACAGATTTTACACAAGCTAATCAAAATTTAGCTTATACTTTGATCAACAACAATATACCATGAAGAGACAAGTCTCATTCTATGCTGCCTAAGCCGCTGCAGTATGAATCATCGGCTTGAAACGGTAGTGAAGCTGCACCTGTTTGCAGAGTCCCACGATGTAACTGAAGCTAATAGCGTTGGCTAACAACAATGTACCAGTAGAGAAGAGCCCGATTCTATCCCCCCAATCAGCTGCAGGGCGAACTATCAGCTAAAACGATATGGATCAAAGCTGCTCGTCTAGTTTACATATTCCCTCATTTCACCTGTCCCTCTCTGGAGTGGCTGGCCTGCATGTTAGTGAGACATGTCAATCACAGCTCAGCCTGCCACACCCCCTGTCCGCCAGCCACTCCCCTTTTTCATGCATGTTTTAAACTTCAGACTGTATGGGCGGGGGGGCGGGGTGTGTTTCGTTTAATAAACGTGAGCATCCAGGAGAACATCCCTGCAGTCTGTGGACTTTCTCTCAAACCTCCCAGTGTTTTACCGAGTGTAATGGACGCCTTCTCATCTTCCTCTCCCACTACGGCCTCCAGCGTGAAGACGATGTTGGAGAACGAGGGCCGCCACTCAGAACTCATCTGAAGAAAATAAAGATGTTAGAAACATGTTTTTTATGTTTCTCACTCCAACATCAATTACTGAGAATAACCTTCACTTACGTTGCAGCAGGTCACAGCCAGGCTGAAGAACGCAGCTGGACAATCTCCTATCAAGTTCTGGAACGCATCCACGTCCAGGCCAAAGTCCTGCATGAAAACACACACAGACATGAACACACACACACACAGACACAGACATGAACACACACACAGAGTTAGGAACTATTTGCTACAAATTGGGGACCCGTTTGAACCCGAACCAACAAACTGAAACAAACTCTCAGAGTTTCTTCATACAAGTTAAACAAGCTTCTTCTCTTCAGACTCGGACTCTCGCTGCCCTCTGCAGGGGAACAGTCTCATCACACATTTCTACTTTCACACAACTTGTAGACTATTTCATTTTAAATTTAAAGAAACCTGAATGCTAACCAGAAGTACCACTTCACCTCCGGGTGGCACCTTACAGTCCTGCTCCTCAGGGCCACCATCCAGCAGCTTTTAACTGTTTCTCTGCTCCCTAACCATATTTAAAGGTTGAATTATACTCTATTCGGCATGAAGTCTGGGAATCAACCACTGGTGATTCGGGTGTGTTGCTGGATGGTGGGCCTGAGGACCAGGACTGGACCCTTCCATAAACAGACTCACAGTCTGAAACTTTGAAGTAACTGAGATGATGGAGAACACTGTGTGTCCTGCATTATGTCTGTTACAAACATATGAAGGATAAACTGGATAAAAACTGAGAGTATCGACACCTGACTGAGGGAAACCACAAAGACACACAACATGAAAACCAACAAATCAACAGAGAACACACCCAAATGTTCTGACTTCTGGTGTCTGGGTACAGCAGAAGTCAGGAGGAAGAAGGAGGAGTCACTCTGACTCTGAGTCCTGTTCTCGGGTCCCTTCAGTCGCCTCTCAGCTGGAGTATTTACAAAGTGTAAGTGGTGCTGGATGAGAACGAGGGGTGTACTACAAACAGGATTAATGGCTTAGTCAGTGTTCAGTCTCTCACAGGTGGCTGTTTGAACCTGCTAAATCGCCATGGAAACATACGTTCACTGTTCCAGAACACGTTATGTTCAAATCTAATTCTATAATGGTGCGTTTACCGCCCAGCGCGTCCCGGCAGCAAAATGCTCACACGGACGAAAGTTGCTGCTTAAATAAAAACACAGCTGCTTGCACACTTTGCACAGTCCGCGCGTCACGTCAATACATCACGGGCGGGCGGGGGATTTCTCTGTTGCTATAGTTATTTACAACATGACGGATCATGTCGAGAGAGTGGCTTGGATTTATTTAATAAAAAAAGCTATTTCACAACCTTCGCATTTGTGGAGGTTGTGGATACACCCCAGTGAGGTAATCTGAGTTTCATAGAAATGAAGTATGAAACTGTTTACCTGGAACTCCAATATCTTCCTCCAGATAAGGTCCGATCTCTTCCTGTCCTTACTGAAATACGAAGACGGGTCATATAATTCGCGGTGGTTACAAACAGCAATAATCAGTTTCTCCTCCATTTTGAAATTAATTGGAATGACTGGCAGATCTAGCCGTTGATGACGTGATCAGTGAAAAGATTCTCTGATTGGTTGCTGGTGTTTTTTTTAAAACAGGTGTTTTAAAAAGTGTTTTCATGTATTAAAGGAGAAAAACTCTCCAAAGCAAAAGGAGAGAGGAACCGGTGTCATGTACAAAACTAACAGAACTTTATTCTAAGTTCAAACTAGCTCAACCCAAAGTCAGTTAGTATCCAGGAACATGTTTTCTTGGTCTTTAAACTAAGTCCCCAGTTTCTTATTCCCTCATCAGGACCAGCACAAGTACCCACAGAACCTGAGACCCACTGCAGGCTCTTACCTCTGTCCTTGGTAGGAAATCTGGATCAGCTTCTATCCGGGCAATGATCTCACACAAGATGATGCCGTATGCAAACACATCAACCTGAGCCGAGGAGGAAATGAGCAGGTCAGTCCCAACATGTTTGGTTTCATTTCATTTTAACACAAATAAAAACATTCTGAAAACCTTCTTTAATGAGGATAAAAGCTGCATCTTTCACTCTCCTGAAGCAACAGGGTTCTTTAAAGAGCCATTGCTGGAACTGGTGTTCTGCAGAAATATGTTACCTGTTGAGATGCGCTACAGATTCCTTCTGCACACGTGCCGTTCTACAGTCTTGACTTTATTAAAAGAATTATTGTTTATTTTTGTTTCTATATTTTTCCATAAATACATTTTATCTATCAAATAAATTCTCCCAGGACAGAAACACTAAATATGATGTTATTTTTACTTTCTTTACATTGTCAGAGCGACAGGCAAATGTTTGGACACACCCAGAGGAGAAGGACCCAACAATAACCGATAAGGACCCAGAGGGCTTTTATATAGAAAATATCAGGGAAGGATCATAAAAATATGTTTAAATAATTAACAGGAAACACTCACCATAAAGAAGAATACTGTATAAACTTCTAATAACATCTTGTTATGAAATAAGTTGTTAATTTGTACTATGGAGGTATTTTTCATCAGGGCAGCATAAATCACCAGAACACCACTTCCTGCTGCGACCTGAATTACTGAAGTTATTTAGTCTATTGTAAAACCATCAGAGTGTCTAATATGAAGTTGAACATGTCTTGCGGTTAGTTTCCACTTGGACAAGTTTCATAACTGTAGATTAAAGTTGTAAAAGGTATTTAGTACTGCTTTAAACAGCTGCTGGCAGCTGAGAGGGGAACCTTTACTATGTCTGCTGGTTTAGGGTGAAAGTGAAGAAACAACAGGGGTTTTATCCAGGGTGTGTAACACAGTAATGCTGGAGTGCTAAAGGAGTCCTGAGCTCCAGCTGCACGAGGTCGTGTACCTTCTCATTATACAGCTCTCCTCTGAGAACTTCAGGGGCCATCCAGTACGGAGAGCCCACGATGGCCAGGGGCTTCTTCTCCATGCCCTCACTGAAAAACAGACAAGTCAGGGGCTCCATCACAAGTTAACACTTCAGGTTTACCTGTCTTACAATGTGTGCAGTGCTGAGCAGAACCAGAACCAGAACCAGAAGCTAGAGGTTTAAACACAGTGAGGTCTGTGGGTTTCCCTCTTACCTGTAATCAGGGATCTTCTCTGCCAGCCCAAAGTCTCCCACCACTGCAGTGAACGCTCCATTCTCACAGCGAACCAGACAGTTCTGAAAACAAGAAACAGAATCTACTGTCACCTCTGAGCAGCGATCCCTGACGGGCCCCTGGGGGCCAGACAAACCCCAATGAACTATACAGGACTAGATCAGAGTTAACGTGTTACTACTAGGCAAAGAGCTTTCAGCAGCTCATGTCCTCAACATGTCTCTCAGTCTTAACAGTTTAACCCAGACCTAACAAGACCCTGAACCACAGTTCCACTCTTTAACACTAATCCAGGAAACAAGTGAACTTGCAGATGCAAAAACTTATGGTGCGTTCACACCGGCCACTTTGTCAACGTCAAGCAACACTGATAACGCTCCAAATTTGACGTTTGAAGTTGAAGCTCATAACGCCTGCCAGTCAGAGCGCATAGGCGTTAAAGCTCGTAAAGCCTGACCGAAAGAGCGCGAAGGCGGGGCTTCCTTTGTTATCGGATGTTCGGAGCTATGGCGGATCATATTGAGACAGTGGCTTGGATTTATTTACTTCATAGATCTAGACAACGTCGACGTCGGGTGCATCAGCACCGTTTGTGGATACACCCCATTCTTCAGATGCGTTCTGAGTTTGAGGAGTTTAACCATTTGCTCCAGGAGCGTTTGGATGAGGTTAATTTATCTTCCATTTTGGCTGATCCAGCTTCTTTCTGGCTACGTGCTGTGACGTCTTACGTCACTACGATGAGACGCTCTGATTGGTTGACATGCCGCTTCAAGAGCGTTATCAACGTCAAAAGTTCAGCTAGCTGAACTTTGACCTTTTCTAGCTTTTCAAGCGTCAACGCCTGAAACGCTAGAAAAGCTTGAAAAGTTGCCGCTCATAATGCTCACAAAGCGCCGCAGACATGACATACATGACATCCGATAACAAAGGAAGCCCCGCCTTCAGGCTCTCTTTCGGTCAGGCTTTATGAGCTTTAACGCCTATGCGCTCTGACTGGCAGGCGTTTTATGAGCTTCAACTTTGAACGTCAAATTTGGAGCGTTATCAGCGTTGCTTGACGTTGACAAAGTGGCCGGTGGAAACGCACAATTAGAAAGAGGTTTTTCTCTAGTATAATTACTCTGAGAACGTTTTACAGTACACAGTTAACCCTATAATGTCCCTTGTATCATATTTGCTACATAGTTTTGATCATTTCTAACATGGTTGCTCCCAGTAAATGATCCACTTGCCTTTTTTTTCAGGTTAAATCATCATTATTATATGGATGAATGTATTATTATTAACTCATTTTTTATATTACAATTAAACCGTAAAAATGGCCAATGTAATAAATGTGATACAAAAAATCTATTATAAATAACATGATACAGCAAAAAACGTTTGTGAATTTTGTTCTAAGGCTTCGTAAACATCTCAGTTCCAAATAATCAGAATTTTCTGGCTATTTTTTTTATAAGTTGGGTCTTACAGGGTTAAATCCTGCACACATACACTGTATCCTTCATAAATCCTGCTCCCTTCACAGTCATCACTACTTCTTGAGAGTTTTGAATCCTCTTACCTTGGAAGTGAGGTCTCTGTGAAAGATGCCCTTGCTGTGGAGATACTGAAGCCCTCGAGCGATGTCCAGAGACAGACTTATCCTCACACACCAAGATAGGTACAGGTCGCTGTCCAACAGCTGCTCCAGGTTCCCTCCGTTAATGTACTACAGAGACAGAACAGGGTTTAGGTCCATGCACACCGGAGCTGAATCATTAGCCACATTCACTATGTTTTGAACTAACATGGAAATTTAAAAGACCGCAGCTTCAGTTCACAGGCGCTTCTCTGTATTCTGAGTGATAAATTAAACCCTTTAATTATGTATCAGATTAACCCAATGAGACAAACATGATCCAGAAAACAATAGATCTATAATAACTCCATCCAAACTCACGCTGATCACCAATCAGCTTTCTTTTCCTTTAACAGTAGATTGTTTATTTATTTGGATCATTAGTGGATTTCCTATTAGTAAACCTGTATGTTTGAATGGAGCAGAAGAAAGGAAGCAGAAATGGTAAATGTCCTGTATTTGTATAGCACTTTTCTAGTCATTCAGACCACTCAAAGCGCTTTCACACTACAAGGTTTTACATTCACCCATTCACGCAACCCGATATGTAAACCGGGCGAGGGTAGGGGCTAACACTCACACATCCCGATACGCAGATCGGGGGGCAACATGGGGTTCAGTGTCTTGCCCAAGGACACTTCGACATGTGGCGGTGGAAGCCGGGATCGATCCAACAACCTTCAGATTGGAGGACAACCGCTCTAACCACTGAACCACAGCCGCCCACGAAGTACAGTAATCAGCATGATGAACATAGAAGAGGTCCACCTGTACCTCAGTCAGAGCGTGGAGCTGGCCTTCATGCACACAGACTCCAAGAAACCTGAGGAGACAGCAAGAAATGGGATGAGCATCTGCAGGTCATGAGCCACCACTTAACACCACTGCAGCCTGCACCCAGCATGCACCTGTGAAACCACCACAGGTACTAACTCGAATGGCTTGACTCTGGCGCCCCCCTGTGTTCCTAAAAAGCAATGCAGCTGTGTAAAAAGACCACAGAGCAAAACAAGATGTTTTCCTCCAGAGCAAATTTTTAATTTCAACTAATCAGCTTTGAATCATTATAGTCTGCAAAGTGAAGACTGCATTTGTCATGTATACAGTATATATGTGTACATCAATAAGTACAGACTGATTTAAGAGTAATGCTACTGAACGTTGCTTTATTTCTGAAAAAGAAAAACTGATGCAAGCGGACGTTGAGCAGAGATCAAGCAGACAACAAACAGACTTTCAAGATTTCAAAGTGTTATGTATCAACAAAAAAGTATTCCAATTGTCTTTATTGGGTTCAAAATGAGATTAATACAAGCGCAGGTATGAGACCAGGACTCGCCAACCTGGTGACCCATGGACCCATGGACCACTCTCGCAGACCTGTTCTAAAAATAACACAACTCACCAGTAAAATGTCATTTAATCCTGTAGCTCTTCCCCTTTGATTGCATTTAAATTGATAAAGATTTTAAAGTGGCAATATCAAATATCAAAATGACAAATATCTTGTTTATATCTATTAGACTCACAACTGCCCCAGGGAGGCTGTAGTCATATCAGGAAGGAGGTCCTCCTCCAATTGGGAGAGCGGAGTTTGATCCCGAGTCTCAGCAGAGGCTACGCGTTGAAGTATCCTTGGGCAAGATACTAAATCCCGCAACTTCCCTCCAGGCACTGATAATATCATTGTGGACACAAACAAATAATGACACTGCTTAACACACAACATTCCTAGTGGCAGCTGCAGCCCAAGTCAGTGAGTGTCTGTGAATATCTGTGTGCACACCTGCGTGCATGGACGCGCCCTTTGACCATAAGGTTTCTCCATAAAATTGTTTGACAGTGGGTGTGGGAAGCCCCAGCCCCGGCCCCCAGACCTCAAAGCAGACCACAGGGCTGACTTGTGGCTTCAACATGTAAACATTAAACCCTGCTTCATGAGCACTCAGCAACATGGTGGCCGCTCGACTCAGATTTTAGACTTTGTCCAGTTCCAGAGTCTCTATTTAAGTGTAAAAGAGCATAAAATGTGTGAAATTGTTTCCAGGTGGTCAGAAGCGGGTGGAGTGACTTAGTTTAACAGACAAACATATAATAAAATCCATTCAGAACAGCAGAGCCCACTTCAGACCCCGCTGCTGAGTAATATATAAGTTCTGAGAGTCTCTCCAAAAATAAATTGAAGTAATTTGTCCCACAAATCTAGATTCCGGCATTGAGGAATTCCAGCTGGAGCAGTAGCACAACAATGCTGATGGTCCGCCATGTTCGCTACTGAACAGCTGACTGACTTTCCTGGCACGGTCTCAACTGCACAAACTGATGAATATTAAAGGTGGTATATGGAATATTTTCATAAAAAGCAATGTTTTTAATAAAATAATACCTCCACGGGGTGTTTAGAGGGTTGTAGAATGAAAATACAGCATTTCCTTTAAAAATTATATTTGAAATAAAATATTATAAAATTTTAATTTTGACGGGTACGATGTTGGCATTTTGTTTACATCTACCAGTCAATAGCTGGCAGAGCAGTGGGAATCATTTTGGGTTGCCTAATACTGTAAATAATCCAGCACAGTGAGGCTGGTACTGTGGAGTCTGCAGGTCAAACAGCTGGAAGCACCGGGGACATGTAGTGATTATATACCTTATTTGCTTGCCATACACTGTAAACCCAAAAGTTCAGCTAACCCATAAGAAATCTGTGCACTAAACTCAAAACCAGCTAATGAATCAACAAAATGCTTAAGTTTTAAGTTCTCATAACTCTTTTAAGTTATTTTTAATTTCATGTGACTCAATTTTTCTGAGTGAACATTTGCGTCTCAAAACATTTCAGTGAGCGGACGTACGTAACGTAGCGTCGGGCTCGAAATTCAAAATAAAAAATGGCTACCCTTTGGCGACCGAGAGGATATTCAACGGAGGAAAACTTTTCACTTTGTTACTATGAGTAAGTTACAAAACTCAAGAGAATGTAAACATATTCATATTGCTGTTAATAAAGATTTGTAATGGTTCCTTTGCTTTTATTTTTGTTCTTTATAAGGCGTTACCTGTTGCACTAATGTTAGCTAAACGTTTTCTGTATTTTAAAATAAACTTTGAATGAACTTTGCTGTTCTTTCTAATAAGTGCTTTAGTTCAGTCAGTAAAAAGTTAAGAAAACGTCGGCTATAAGTCATCAGGCTGACATTAATTGAAGTTAATACGTGTTAGACCTTTAGAAGCTGCTGCTAGTGCTGACTAGACCAAACTAGAAGCGTATCGGTATAAAATGATATAATTTAACAACAGCTGGCACTGCATTGTTTCTAAAACACGCCATACAGGTAATTACTACTAAAACAGGAGTTTTAAACCATTTCCAACAAGATTTATAGCAGGAATGTCGGATTCCCTTTCAACCTGCATTAGGTCTTAACTGTATCGTGGAGCAGAAATACACATTTATTTCTCATTTTGAAAATTAATGACCCATTAACGCATGACTTACTAAAAGCAGCAGTTTGTATTGGTGAGTGTGTTAATTTAAAATGTTTTAAAAAGCAGCATTTGATGATATTCTTGTTGAATGGTTTAATGTGATTTTTCTCTTTGTTTTCACAGGACCAAACTGTGTGTTTTGCCACTACAGGAATTGAAAGTATGTGTTTAATTTTAATTTTGGATTATTCTTTTAAGTAATCAGCTGAAGTTAATTTCCTGCCCAGCTATATTACACACAGGTAAAAAATGTTAGTTTTGCTGCTTAAAGTGTTTAATGGGTGCATTATGTTGAAAATTTGACAATCTCTATACATTTATGTGTTTGTATCTTTGCAGGTGTTTACAGAGTTCCATCACATAACAAGTGTGAACATACGTTAATACATTCTACACCTGACAGATGCACACCTGACCTGATGACCTGACCTCACCTGTACAGAGAGAAGGCCTCATGGACAGGCAGGACAGCAGACGCATTCTGAGACGTCTACAGGATTTATGATCACCATGTGAGTTTAAGCTAATGTGAGCACAGTAATGATTATTGATGTTCATTTTATGATTATGTAAGTCAAACAGGCTTGAAATGCTTGTAAATATTTTTATAATGATTTTTATTTTTTCTTTGTCAATCTAGGAACAGCATGAGGTCAACAGGAGACATAATCTGGCCATTTGTGCACTTCTGGTGTACCTAAGATAGGATGACTCCAA
Organism: Pachypanchax playfairii; assembly: GCA_006937955.1. NCBI lineage: Eukaryota > Metazoa > Chordata > Actinopteri > Cyprinodontiformes > Aplocheilidae > Pachypanchax > Pachypanchax playfairii. The sequence continues at coordinate 76,818 of SSNP01000386.1, read as the reverse complement.
GTTCTTCAAGACCTGAATGTAAGTGCACTTATAGAAATGTCCATATTTGATGATGTGTAACATGCAGTATGGGGCACATACTTTTAATGCCTCTTTTTAGGTTGAAATCAGTGTTAATTTCGTTGACTAAAATATTTCGTCATAATTTTAGTCACGAATATATTTTTGCGGACGAAAACGAAACTAAAATAGACGGCCCTATTTGAGACGATTATTATGACCAAAATTATGTTGATTTTCGTTGACAAATAAAAGACGAGACGAAAATAGACATCGACGAAATCCAATCAGAGGAAAAGAAAGATGCAGAGAGGATTCAGTCAAAAAGCTAACAGCTGGGGCCAATCAGAGCTCGGCTTATTGAGCGGTGAGGAGAGGCTTCTGTAGTTGTTTGAGATGCTCCAGAGAAAACGCCAGATGAAGTGTAGAATGGTAAAAAAATGTCCTTAATGCAGTTGTTAACCCTATAATGCCTCGTGTATCATATTTGCTACATAGTTTTGATCATTTCTAACATGGTCGCTCCCAGTAAATGATCCACTTGCCTTTTTTTTCAGGTTAAATCATCATTATTATATGGATGAATGCATTATTATTAACTCATTTTTTATATTACAATTAAACCGTAAAAACGGCCAATGTAATAAATGTGATACAAAAAAGCTATTATAAATAACATGATAGAGCAAAAAACGTTTGTGAATTTTGTTCTAAGGCTTCATAAACATCTCAGTTCCAAATAATCAGAATTTTCTGGCTATTTTTTAATAAGTTGGTTCTTACAGGGTTAAATTAATACTTTAGAAAATATACTTATTTTAGTCGACTAAATCTACAATTGATTGTCGACTAAAATTAGACTACAATTAAACCTAGTTTAGTGACTAAAATTGAAAAGAATTTTAGTCAAAAGACTATGACTAAAACTAAATCCAAATTTCTTGCCAAAATTAACACTGGTTGAAATGGATAATAGGTTATTTTCTCAGTATAATAAAATGAGGTATGCACATGAAGGAGTAATTGAAGGCCTCCTCCCAAGAAAAATCAACAGTTTGTTTTATTAAAATCTGTTTATGTATTTGAAACCAATATGAGTCTTCACCTGTCTGACTTAGAAAAATGATGCTGACATTGTTAATGATTTTAAATTTGATTGTTTGTATTTTGCAGCAGGAAGATGAGCCAGACATTGCTGACAGTCCTGTGGGTTTCCTTATTGTGGTCACTGACAACACGACCCATTTCAGCCCCAAAAACATTTCTGTTGCCATCGCTGATGAAATGATTGTGAGTGATCTCCCGAGGTTGACTGATAAGGTGGTTGACAGTTTTTCACCTTGGTTCTTTGGGCTCTTCTGTCCAGTCGAGCATCAGAAATCTTGGTGTTTGGTTTGACCAGTCTCTGTCTCTGGACAAACATTCAAGACTTTTGGTCAAAAATTGTTTTTATCATCTAAGAAATATTGCAAAATTGAAGACAGTTTTATCTAACACTGACTTGGAGTTGGTGATTCATGCTTTTATTTCTTCTCGTTTAGATTATTGTAATTCTCTTTTTACATGTTTTAACAAAAATGCTATTGATCGTCTTCAGCGAGTCCAAAATGCTGCTGCGAGACTTTTAACCGGGTCCAGCAGGTGGTCACATATCACGCCAGTGTTGTCTTCTCTGCACTGGCTCCCCATTAAATTTCGAATTGATTTTAAAATTCTTGTTTTGACCTTCAGAGCCGTGCATGGGCAGGCTCCAAAATATATTTGTGATCTCCTTCACTTGTACAGAACCTCGACCAGGTTCTGTACGACCAGAACCTCCTCATGGTTCCAAAAACTCTCTTTAAAACCAGAGGAGATGGATCCTTTCAGGCCGTGGCTCCAAATCTGTGGAATGCCCTACCTTTGCCCCTTCGTCAGGCTGACACTGTTGATTCTTTTAAAAGGCAGCTGAAGACACTTTTATTTGGGCTTTTGGTTGACTGGACTTTTGGTGTGATTATTATTCTTTTTATCTTTTTACTGTTTATGCTGATTATTGAATTAATTGTGAAGCACTTTGTGATTTTTGTCTGTGAAAGGTGCTATATAAATAAAGTTTATTATTATTATTATTATTTATATTTTTTCATCAATAAAATGTTAAGACATGAAAATGCTTTTTACATTTTTCTAAAGCCCTGAATGTCTCACCAGTTTGATGTTTGAAATACATTTCAGTGTCAGATCACTGGATTTACATTGTGATGTTGTTACATGGATCTTGATTCAGATGTTTCAAGTTTGTTTAATAATAAAAATTATTTGAACTGTAACAGTGAAGTTTTATTTGTATTTGTGTACAAGTGTGTGTGTAAATTTTAAGTTGAGCAGTAGTTTGTCATATATAGTGTTTGAGGTTGAATATGAGTAGATTTTCAACATTAAATATGTTGTGCACAAGTAAATCCATTGAGTTCATTTAATGGTAATGAGGTTCATTAACTCCACTTCAGTGAGTATTCAGGAATGAAAATACCAAAAAACTAATGAATTTGACAGAAAAGAGTGAGTTTGCTAAACTTCAAAAATTAAGTTGAAATTGGCAGAACAACTTTAATTTAATAACTCTGCTGAACTTAAAAAAATTGAGTTTACAGTGTAGGTGATTCCTCTGGGGTTTACCATGTGACGAGCAAGTTCTGAGTGGAAAGTTTTAATAGCAGCTATTAGCAGCTAGCTAACACGTAGCTATATGCTGCTGAAGTGGATGAGCGCTTTGGGCCACTTTTTCAACTGGAAGACACACCACGGAGGATTTTATTGCTTTTTTTAAATTTTAATGGATAAGTGGGGCGTGCAGGATGGTGTGTGAGGAGGAGAGAGGATCTTAAGAGGGACTGCAGGAAGTTTTGTAGCTGCAGTGCAACTATGAACTCTTTCCCACAGACTGAATCGATGACTGAGTTTCAAACAGGTAGGAACTGCTTTTATCAGAGTCAGTGTGTGATCAGCAGGGCTGAAGAGCATGATTAGTGAACTGAACTCTTGATATTTTATTGTCTTGCTCGGATCAGAGGGGGTTTGGTGAGGAATATTGGTCGACCTCAGCATCGGAGCCCGCGGGGAGGGGGGGTTAATGAGCCTAGCACCCAGATGGCTGAAGGCTTTGTGCTGTGTTATTGTGTTCCGACTTCCATATACCACCTTTAATGAGCAAAATCAATGTGACGTCACACTGATAGGGTTTCCAGACTCGGGTATTTTTCCTTGAGCTGCGTCGTTTAAGTGATAAAAACTGAAAGAGAAGTTATTGTAACATTTTTACACCCAGCATGAAGGCAAGAACATCTGTAGACCTAAAATATTCCACATAAAACTCTGAAAAAACGTTTTTTATGTATATATATGATTGTAAACTTTAAAAAACTGAGGCAACACAGTGAAGAACAGTGGAAAGGAATTCTGTAAGACCTTATGAGGACCAAAAGAATTAAAAAAATTTGGTCTGAAAAAAAATCTGTAATAGGCTGACCTTACCTTTTCCATTGACTCATTCAGTGCCACTTTCAGATTTCATATCTCCCTCAGTACCAGAGATATTTAACATTTTTACTGATTTTTGAAGGCCCACAGAATATTTTCTCCTATGACTGTGAATTCTGAAACCATCAGCACAAAATTTAGTCTTTCTTCTTTCAAAAGCAAAAAAAAATGTTTCTACCTCTTTCTGTTATTTAGTAATCTGCAGTACAAAAGAGGAACTTTTGTGAAAATCCACACGTTTCAGGACTAAAAGCTGAGATAAAGAGCGTTTTGTGTAAAGTGGTTTTTCAAGCAGATCAGTGACTTTGATGTAAATATTTCATGTTACAAGGATTCATGCAACATCTGAACTATGTTTTACTACTATGAAAGTTCAAAAACAACAGTAAAAAAGTACTTTTGATAGTTTATTTTATGTCTAAAAATAGTCATTTATAGACAATATCAACGTTTGAATAAAATATAAGAAAAAAAGCTGCAAATTTCTGATTCAGATACTGTGTGTGTGTACGTGTGCGCGCATGTGCATGTGTGAGTGCACATGCTTAGTCAGTTTGTTCCCCCCCAATGGCCATTCCTTTGTTTATCAACACTTACCGCGTGTTTTATGCAGTGAATCGTTCTTTATTTTGCTCCCTGCTGCCTTTAGAAGATCCTAACAGGAGATACTGGTCGGATAAATCCACCTCAGCTTCACTAGAATCACCAGAAGAACCTCAACATCAGGCTGAAGACATCACAAGTCCGAAAATGACGAGCTGGATCAAAAACCGCACCACCTTCATCACAATAGTTGTTCCCGGTAGATACGCTGGAGGGATTTTATCCATGTAATAAACTCCACCACCTTCTCAATTCCATCAATTCTATACTAGTTTGTAATAACTCTGAACAACCGGATCACTTCACAGCTGTGGCTCTGAATCTCCCTTCTGCATTCATTGTCTGTCTCGTCCTGAGTGTCTGGCTCCTCCCCTGCTGCACACCCATTGTTACACGGTAAATAAAGGTGATCTCACCAGAGAAGTGCACCACTGCCCTCTTCTGGATCATATGACTAAATACAGCCTATAATGAGTTCAAATTCAGCGAGCAGCTGCCCCAGAATGCTTTGCAGGATTTAAGCCAATAAAAGCCGTAGATACATCTAGACGTCAATGGCACTGAGCGTTCAGATTCAGTTTGACGTCTATAGATGTTCATGGCACTGAATGAGTTAAGGTGTATAACAATAAAGGAAATGTCTTACGTGTTTATTGACATGAAGGTCACCAACTGACTGAACAGATGAGCAGAACACTGACTCACTGTAAACTCTGTCACCATTCGGAGCACAGGTATCAAACCTAGGCCCTCAGGGACCACAGTATTGCATGTTTTAGATGTGTTCCTGCTTTAATTCATCATGTGTACACCTTTATGGTCTGATGAAGAGGTGACTCAAAAATGTGAATCAGGTGTGTTGCAGCAAGCAACATCTAAAGTTACAGGAAAGTGTTACAGATTATGTTTTAACCAACCTGAGTATGTTGGGATGACAAAGCCTGTTCATAAGCTGCACTTCTCGTAGCATGTTCGCCTTGTTGCTTGCAAGTGTATTCATTTTTAGTGCCATCACCTGTCCCGTGATCCGATGCTGCACCTGAGGAGAAAACAAGAGAGAACTTAGAGGGAAGGAGTGCTTCATCCAATAGAAGAGTTACCCCAGTCCTGGTCTTCAGGGCTCACTGTCCTGGACAGAGCTGCCTGTGAATATGCAGGTTGAACTGTACCCAGTGGAAGGGAGACCCCCGGTGGGAGGGGCAACCTGTACAGTCTTAGACGTCCCTAATAAAGGAGGTTCTGCAGGTGGAGACCACAGACTCTTACTTCCTGTTTCTGGATGATGTTTTGGTTACTTTTGAATGCTGGTGATGCATCACTCTAGTGGTAACATGTCAACTCTCCCAATTTTCCCAGGAGACTCCCAAATTTCAGTGCCCCTCCCCAAAATCTCCTTAGGCCACCATTCCTCCAAATTTCTCCCAATTTCCACCGCACGCTGTTTCTGACCGGTCATTAATAACTGTTACACCTGAAAGTCATCACCATCTGTCGTACAAGAACAGATTACTACTACTACTACTACTACTACTGTCATTTAGCAGACGCTTTTATCCAAAGCGACTTACATTGAGAGAACATACAAGCAAGAAATCAAAGAGAAGGAAACAATATAAGGAGGCGGACTGTTTGGAGTCCAGTTTAATTCCGACGCTGATACATCAAGTGTATCAATTTTTTTTTTTTTTTTGTAGAGATAAACTCCCAAATTGCTATCATAAATCATAAATCAATTCCTCCTTAAGACTGAAAGTGTTCTTTAAAGAGGTGAGTCTTAAGTCTGCTCTTAAAATTAGGGATTTTTTACTAGGGATGTCCCGATCAAGATTTTTTGACCTCGAGTACGAGTCTGAGTCATTTGATTTTGAGTATCTGCCGATACCGAGTCCTGATCCGATTTTACATTCAAAAAATGAATAAAAAGGCACAAATAAACAGATCCAGGGTGTTTCTTATGTTGTATTTAATTCACCTTATTTTAATATTTAGCTGCAGGGACAGGACAGCCTGTCCTGGGACGACAGCCGGTTGCGGCCACTCCAGCACGTCCTGAGATTTCCCCTGGGCTTCTTCATGGTGGGGAGTCATGAAGTTGTTACTTGTGTGTAAAAACGAACATGACGAGAGCGCATTTCTGTACTGTGAGCATGCAAACAGTCCGAACTCACACAAACCTGTGGACGGACATTACGTTACTAAATAAAACGTAAACATAAATCAGCTGATCAGAACAGCAGACACTGCAGAAAGAGTGACATGATCATGGGATGTCTTCTGCATGCAGTAAGTGATCACCTCCACTACATGAACCAGTTTAAGATAATATCATAGGGATTTAATATGACTATAAACTAACACCAGAACTCATGCTAACGCGGCTAGCGAAGCTAGTGGAGCTAACGTGGAAACATTCTCAACACAACATCATCCAACGAGCCAATTAAAAAAGCTTACCTCGATGAAAATATACACATCGAGGCTTTTATAAGTCCTCATCTTCTCCACTGTTGTGTAGACTACAGGACTGTTAACATTCACATTTTCACACACATTGCGGTCGGTCGTCATGAAAACGCGTCCTCTCTTAAAATGGCGGCTGCGGGTTGCAAGGGAAACTGTCCTGGAAAGGTGTATAGATGCGTTAAAAACTAATAAGAATATATATACATATATGTCTGAGTCCTGATCGATTCCGACCGAGTCTTAAACTACGTGATCGAGCCCGATTTCCAATCACGTGATTGGATCTGGACATCCCTAATTACTATTACTTTTTTTTTTTTAACAGTGTATTAACCAACACAACATTTGATGGTAAAACTGTTGAGTGCTTTATACTGCAAACATACACTGACAAATATCACAGGAATAAAAAAACACAAACAATTAAGTCATTAATCAAGTTAACGAGCTGTAATAAATGAACCAGCAGTAGATAGAGATGGTTAAAAGGGTATTTACTGACAGATGTTTCCTTTTGTGTGTTACATTTTTTCCTCTTGATGTGCTATCTGTTACTGTTAAAATACACCTACTAATCAAAATGATACTGTTCTGAGACTTTTCATTTCTTTGTCATTCAACAAACTTACAAAATCTGCGAGGGGTCAAATAATTATTTCCCCTACTGTACATATATATTAATTATATTATATACTAAAATTATACCCGGGACTTGGCAGTAGAAGATGATGAACATGATGGAGAAAAAGAAAATTGGTGGAAAACGGGTCAGTGTTCTAACAGACTTCATCCAGAGTCTGAACCTTCAAGTGGATGCTCTGGTGTTTATGAGTTTGTGTGTATTAATAGAGTGGGACTAATAGGATTTCCCATCACCCCTCCTGATCTGCACAAATCGCCTTGAGGCATGCACACACACAGCCGGGCTCACAGGAAGTTCTTCAGATGGACACATACTCCACCATGGATGAAGGTTGGACTAACTGGACTTTTCCAGACTAAACCTGCTCCTTCAGCCACATGTGATTCCAGACAGATGATAACAGTAAATAATCAGCTTAATTAAAGACCTGACGCTGTACAGCAAAGTTAAACATCGGAATTCTGCTCTGACCAGCTCAAACTCAGGGACTAACAGTTTACAATACACGTCTGTTTCTTACGGTCTGACTTCATGAGGAGAAGGGGACAGACATCTGTAAAGTCTTTAATAGTAAGTAGGTTGTAATAAATGGGCTGCAGAGCATCTGTCAGTACAGCTCACTAACCCTCCAGCAGGAAGTAACAAGTATCTTTACCTCCACCAAAGGAGGTAATGTGTTCATTAGGGTCTGTCTGTCTGTTAGCAGGATAACTCAAAAACTAATTGATGGATTTTCAGGAAAGGTCGGAAATGACCCAGGGAACAATCTATTAGGTTCGGGGGTGATATGGACCCAGGAATTTTTTTAAAGATAAGGACGTAGTACCTAATATGTCCACTTGGCGGAGGTCTGCGCTCTCTGAGTGCTTTTCTAGTATTCTATTATTCAGATACTGAGGGTGCCTGAGTGACCTCTGCATGCACTCACACGTGCGCACACACCTGCACTCTCACAGGCACACCCAAACATATCACACATACTCTCTCACACACACATACCCACATGTGCACACATACACTTGCTACAGGAAGTCAGAGAGCATGTGTGTTGGGGATGTCAAACTTCTTATGAATTATGAATGTGTGAGCTAGATCAAAGAAACATCTGGCCTTGTAAACTGATGCATCGTTCAAATCAGCCGAGATGTGGTGATGTTTAGAGTCATTCTATGTAGACTCAACAAATGCCTCCCACATGACCCCCTCAGATTTTTTTGCAAAAAATTACGTTTGATGGATATTCCTAGTAAGCAAAATTCAAAATATCAGATCTCTACTTTGTATACTTTTTGCACAAAATATCTCTAAATGGAGCAAAATGAGGCTGTTGTTGTGCTGCTTTGGGTGTCACTGTCTGAGTGATCAGTTCAAACTGAAATATTTCCAGATAAGTATTCTAACTTACAGCATTGTTACCTTATTCATAACATGATGCTGGTTTTCAATGTATAAACTTCAGACTTGGTAAATGGTCTAACATGAACCATGTCTTTCACACTGCATGATATGATGCACATTTACATTAATTTTTGGGACCATATTTCCCCTGAATGACACCAGCTATCAACATGAAACTTGGTTTTATGGAAAGAGCATTCTTATTGACAATATATATTTTAAAATGCCTTATTATTTTGCCTTGTTGTTCTGTAATGATTTTTAAAAAATCATCAGCTCACTAATCATGCTCTCCACCCCAGCTAATCACCCTGATTCTGATACATGAAGACTCCTACCTGTTTGTAGCTCAATCATCGATTCAGTCCATGCAAAGAGCTCATGTAGCTGCCCCATATCTTCTCAAGCAAATTGAAACTTCCTGCAGCCCCCCCCCCCCCAGATCTTCTGTCCTCCTCACAGCATCCTGCAAGCCTCACTTCTCCACCCAGTCATACAATCCTCTGAGGTGTGTCCTCCAGCCAAACCCGCAGCAAGGACATTCCCACACTTCAGCCAGCTTCTGCTCTGTGTTAGTGCGACCTGCTAATAAAGACCTTTTCACAGATCCCTGCTCGTCACATTTTGGGAAATCCCCTATGGCAAGCAAATAAGGTATACGTATAATCACTACATATACCCGGTGCTTCCAGCTTCTTGACCTGCAGACTCCACAGTACCAGCCTCACTGTGCTGGATTATTTACGGTATTAGACAACCCAAAATGGTGCCCGCTGCTCTGCCAGCTATTGGCTGGTAGATGTAAACAAAATGCCAACGCTGTGCCTGTCAAAATTAATATTTTATAATATTTTACTTCAAATATCCTTTCTAAAGAAATGCTGCATTTTCATTCCCCTCTAAAACACCCCGTGGAGGCATTATTTTATTAAAAATATTGCTTTTTATAAAAATATTCCATATTGTACCTTTAATTACTGTAATATTTGCTATTTTGAACTCATATGCCTGAAATAGTACAGTAAGTACAGGGTGGGCCATTTATATTGATACACCTTAATAAAATGGGAATGGTTGGTGATATTAATGTCCTGTTTGTGGTACATTAGTATATGTGAGGGGGCAAACTTTTCAAGATGGGTGGTGACAATGGTGGCCCTTTTGAAGTCGCCCATCTTGGATCCAACGTTTGTTTTTTAAATAGGAAGAGGGTCATGTGACACATCAAACGTATTGGTAATTTCACAAGAAAAACAATGGTGTGCTTGGTGTTAACATAACTTTATTCTTTCACGAGTTATTTGCAAGTTTCTGTTTGTTCACAGCCATTGACATGTTGAAGAGGTTAACATGTGAGGAGCGGATCGAAATTGTGTTGATATCTGGTGAACTCCGTAACCAAGTCATTGCAGCACATTGCAATGCAAGACACCCTACAAGACCACCCATCTCCCATGCTACAGTTAGTAAACTGCTTGCTAAGTTTTGGGAAACTGGTTCAGTGTTGGATTTGCCAAAATGTGGACACATGAAAACTGTCACTAATGAAGAAACATCAGTGGCTGTCCTAGCTTCATTCAGCAAGAGCCCACAGTGTAGCACTCGCCGCATGTCACTAGAGAGTGGCATTAGTTGAACATCCCTTCGGCGGATATTAGCTACTCACAAATGGCACCCTTACAACCTCCAGCTACTGCAGCATCTCAATGAGGATGACCCACATGGACACACAGAATTTGCAGAATCGGCAAAACAAAAATTGGAACAGGACCCTCAGTTCACACAGAAGATTTTGTTTAGTGATGAGGCAAACCTTTATGTGAATGGTGAAGGCCTCAAGGCCACTGGATATTTGAAATTGCTTCATGATGTTGTATTTCCCTCTTTATGCACTGAAGCTGGCACGTTCCCAGTTTCCTGGAAAGTGGATTGGTCATTGTGGCCCAGTTGAATGGCCCCCAAGATCCCGATCTGACCCCATTAGACTTTTATCTTTGGGGTCATCTGAAGGCAATTGTTTATGGTGTGAAGATACAAGATGTGCAGCACCTGAAACTACGGATACTGGAAGCCTGTGCTGGTATTTCTCCTGTGGTGTTGCTATCAGTATGTGAAGAATGGAAGAAGAGGGTTGCATTGACAATCCAACACAATGGGCAGCACATTGAACACATTTTATAAGTGGTCAGAAACTTGTAAATAACTCATGAAATAATAAAGTTACGTTAAAACCAATCACACCATTGTTTTTCTTGTGAAATTACCAATAAGTTTGATATGTGACATGACCCTCTTCCTATTGAAAAAACAAAAGTTTGATCCAAGATGGCCCACTTCAAAATGGCCACCATGGTCACCACCCATCTTGAAAAGTTTGCCCCCTCACATACAGTGGGGCAAAAAAGTATTTAGTCAGCCACCAATTGTGTAAGTTCTCCCACTTAAAAAGATCAGAGAGGCCTGTAATTTTCATCATAGGTATACCTCAACTATGAGAGACAAAATGAGGAAAAAAAATCCAGAAAATCACATTGTCTGATTTTTAAAGAATTTATTTGCAAATTATGGTGGAAAATAAGTATTTGGTCAATAACAAAAGTTAATCTCAATACTTTGTTATATAGCCTTTGTTGGCAATGACAGAGGTCAAACGTTTTCTGTAAGTCTTCACAAGGTTTTCACACACTGTTGCTGGTATTTTGGCCCATTCCTCCATGCAGATCTCCTCTAGAGCAGTGATGTTTTGGGGCTGACGCTGGGCAACACGGACTTTCAACTCCCTCCAGAGATTTTCTATGGGGTTGAGATCTGGAGACTGGCTAGGCCACTCCAGGACCTTGAAATGCTTCTTACGAAGCCACTCCTTCGTTGCCCGGGCGGTGTGTTTGGGATCATTGTCATGCTGAAAGACCCAGCCACGTCTCATTTTCAATGCCCTTGCTGATGGAAGGAGGTTTTCACTCAAAATCTTACGATACATGGCCCCATTCATTCTTTCCTTTACACGGATCAGTCGTCCTGGTCCCCTTGCAGAAAAACAGCCCCAAAGCATGATGTTTCCACCCCCATGCTTTACAGTAGGTATGGTGTTCTTTGGATCCAACTCAGCATTCTTTCCCCTCCAAACACAACAAGTTGAGTTTCTACCAAAAAGTTCTATTTTGGTTTCATCTGACCATATGATGTTCTCCCAATCCTCTTCTGGATCATCCAAATGCTCTCTAGCAAACCGCAGACGGGCCTGGACGTGTCCTGGCTTCAGCAGGGGGACACGTCTGGCACTGCAGGATTTGAGTCCCTGGCGGCGTAGTGTGTTACTGATGGTAGCCTTTGTTACTTTGGTCCCAGCTCTCTGCAGGTCATTCACTAGGTCCCTCCGTGTGGTTCTGGGATTTTTGCTCACCGTTCTTGTGATCATTTTGACCCCACGGGGTGAGATCTTGCGTGGAGCCCCAGATCGAGGGAGATTATCAGTGGTCTTGTATGTCTTCCATTTTCTAATAATTGCTCCCACAGTTGATTTCTTCACACCAAGCTGCTTACCTATTGCAGATTCAGTCTTCCCAGCCTGGTGAAGGTCTACAATTTTGTTTCTGGTGTCCTTTGACAGCTCTTTGGTCTTGGCCATAGTGGAGTTTGGAGCGTGACTGTTTGAGGTTGTGGACAGGTGTCTTTTATACTGATAACGAGTTCACACAGGTGCCATTAATACAGGTAACAAGTGGAGGACCAAGGAGCCTCTTAAAGAAGTTACAGGTCTGTGAAAGCCAGAAATCTTACTTGTTTGTAGGTGACCAAATACTTATTTTCCACCATAATTTGCAAATAAATTCTTTAAAAATCAGACAATGTGATTTTCTGGATTTTTTTTCCTCATTTTGTCTCTCATAGTTGAGGTATACCTATGATGAAAATTACAGGCCTCTCTGATCTTTTTAAGTGGGAGAACTTACACAATTGGTGGCTGACTAAATACTTTTTTGCCCCACTGTATACTAATGTGCCACAAACAGGACGTTAATATCACCAACCATTCCCATTTTATTAAGGTATATCCATATAAATGGCCCACCCTGTACTTTTAATAACACGTATTTGCACTGAGAAAGTAAATCAATATTAACTGTAACATTATGAGTTATCCCTCATTTCCACCGGATGTGTCAACAGCACGTTACTGAAGCAGCACGTCTCGCTCGCGTATTCTGCTGCTTGGCCATTTCCACCGGGTGCGTATCAGATGCGTAGCAGTAGGGAAGCAACCGTGACAGAGCACGAAATTAGCAAAATCACGCGTGACTTCGTCAGTATACACAACAACAAGCAGAAAAAAAATACAACATGGCTCCAAAAGATTTGTGTTTTATGTTCTGTCCGTTCTATGTAAATATGAAGGACATTTAAAGATCCAGAGGGCTGCTCCCTCTGAGCGTATTTTGGCTTTGGAAAGGTTTACAGCGGGGGTCTAAAAACCCAGTAGTGGAGTGCCATTGTTCAGCAGTTGTCTTATATTTATTTTCACCTGTTAAAGTGAGAATAATAAACAAACTCATAATTTACAAATAAACATTTCAGAAATTTCTAAAAGTAAACCTCAGTGACCAATATAACCACCTGTCTTTCCCATAACAGTCACAAGCCTTCCATTCACAGAGTCAGTCAGTTTCTTGATCAGCTCAGAATCAACCTTTTGTGCTGCTGCAACCACAGCGTCCTGGACACTGTTCACACAGGTGTACTGTTTACCTTGACTGTAAACGTCCTGCTTAATAAGAACCCAAAAGTTCTCAATAGGGTTTAAGTCAGGTGAAGAGGAAGGCCATATCATTAGTTCTTCATCTTTAAGGCCTTTACTGACCAGCCACGCAGTGTGATGGAGCTTTGTCTTGCATGAAAATCAAAGTCTTCTTGAAAGATGCAGACTTCTTGCTGTACCACTACTTGAAGGAAGTGTTTTCTAAAAATTTGCAGGAGGTCTGAGAGTTGATTTTGAGCCCATTTCAACCAAAAAAGGTCCAACTAGCTCATCTTTAATAATACCTGTCCATACCAGTACCCCACCTCAACCTTGCTGGCGTCTGAGTCGTAGCGGAGCTCTGTGTCCATTACTGATCCAACCACGGGCCCGTCCAACCACGGACCCGTCCATCTGGTCCATCAAGAGTCACTCTCATCTCATCAGTCCACAAAACCTTTGAAAAATCTGTCTTCAGATATTTCTTGGCCCATTCTTGACGTTTCAACTTGTTAAGAGGTAGTCGGGTTTAAGCCTTTCTTACCTCGGCCATGTCTCTGAGAACTGAACACCTCGTACTTCTTCACACTCCAGGTAGGTTGCAGTTGTGAAATATGGCAGCACTGGAGGATAACGGGTTCCTGGTAGCTTCAAGCTTGATTCTTCTAAAATCTTTGGCTGTTACTTTGCGTCTTTTCTTCTCGACACGTGTCTTGCGCCCCTGTTGACTATTTGCTACAAAACTTTTGATGGTTCTATGATCATGCCACAATATCTTAGATATTTCAAGAGTGCTGTATCCCTTTGAAAGACTTTTTACAATTTTTACCTTTTCAGAGTCTGTTAAATCTCTTTTTTGGCCCATTTTTCCTGAGAAGAATCTGCCTAATAATTAGGCACACCTTGATATAGGTTGTTAATCTCCTTAGGCCACACCCTCCTTTGCTACACAAATACACATCACTTGATATGCATTAAATCCAATAAGAATTTAGGTTTTTACAGCTTGGAGTTAGAAATTATGGAAAAAATGATGATATGGTCAGTGTACTCACTTGTCTAATAATTGTGCACACAGTGTAGTCGTGGAGATATTTCAGTTCGATCTGGGACTGGGCAGTATACCGGTTTGTACTGAAAACCAGTGTTTATTTTGGTTATGATATGAATTTTTCAGATACCACTTTACTGGTGAACAGCTGAGACAACTTCCAGAATGTTGAAAGTGGCAAAGTATTTATGAGGGAACTGATTTCAGTGCTACACGTTAAGACCACACATGAAATATAAACATTTTGAATGAAAAATGGTGGCTGGTGGGGGCTGTAACATCGACGCACGGATTACTGATCCAGAACAACTTGTTCCAAAAAGAGGAGCCCCATCTGTAGTACAGAATTTCTTCAGCTTTAAAAGGTCAGACTTCATTTGTGGTAGCTGGCAGCAGTAAAAGTAGCAACTTAAACGTAAATGGTAAATGTCCTGTATTTGTATAGTGCTTTTCTAGTCATTCACACAACTCAAAATGCTTCTCACAACCGATATGCAAATCGAGGGGCAACATGGGGTTTAGTGTCTTGCCCAAGGACACTTTGAAATGTGTTGGTGGAAGCTGGGATCGATCCATCAACCTTCTGATTGGAAGAAGTCCGCGACGACTGTGCCACGCCCTTAATTAATTTAATTACTGCCGCCTATTGGCAATCATATTATGAAGAGTTGTGCAACAAAAACATGGTACTGTGCATATGACAGTAAAATAACCTTCAAATACTGTAAGACCGATATAATGTAGAAAAAACTGTGATATGAATATTTTGCCATACCGCACAGCTCTAGTTTGAACACGGTCATTCAGACAGTGATGTCCAAAGCAGCACAACAAACGGCCTCATTTTGCTCCATTTAGAGATTTTTTGTGTAAAAATTATAGAGTAGAGATCTGAGAATGTGTATATGGCCTATTGAGAATATTAGCCATCACATAGAAATTTGGCAGACCAATCTGAGGGGGTCAAGTGGGGAACTTTTCTAAAATGTGATGACTCTCGAGCTGGAGAGACTCTTTAATTGAATTGAGTGCAGGCGTCTTTCTGCTGTCATCTGGAGAAAAAGGATATTATTTCTGACACCCAGAGAAGCTGGTGATCTGTATGTAGATGTGCACCACTATGAAACTTACCAGTTTGTGTTCAGTCCTAGTACCTGAACACAACAGAAGATAGTTCACTCTGAACCTGCAAATCTGAAGACACTGAATATGTAAAAAACTCTTTCCAACAGAATCCGACAAGAACAAAGACCTGAACCATAAATACACCACCGCTGATGATCAAAGACATCATAACATGTGTTTAGATACATAATTGGCGGGTGACTGTAGTCTATCGGGAGGGCGATCGCCCTTCGTTCGAAAGATGGCGGGTTCGATCCCTGGTGCCGGCAAGTGGCAAGATACTGAACTCCGCAACTGCCCCCTGGGCACTGTTCAAGATGGCTGCCCTCTGCTCCCCACCTTGCGGTGAGGATGGGTCACATGCAGAACAGAATTTCTTCACAAGGGATTAATATAGGAAATATAAATCTATCAGACTGTTCCAGAACCCTCGGACTGAAGGTGAGTCCAGGTTAGTTCTCTGAGCAGCAGGTCAGGGCTGTAAACCCTGACACTCAGTAGGCTGGATATTACACATTAAAGACAACAGATTTTTATAGAGAATAAGCTGGTTTGTGAAAGTAGGGAACCAGTAGGGAACATATTCCTGCTGCAGATCATGTTGGAGTTTGGAATGGTTTGAGACTGGGACAATAATCAACAGGAGTCTAGTGACACCTGCAGCTTATCAATCTCCAGTGAGGAACCCTAACCCCAGTGTCAGTCCAAACTAACACAGACACTCATTCTAACACGTGATCATTCACTTAGCAGAAGCTCACATACCTTAAATACCTCAGAGAAGAAGCCAGAACCAATTTTCTCACAGAAGAAGTCATCGATGCGAGCCAGACTGGACACAGCACTCCTCAGGGCTCTGTAGGAAGATGGCCGGATCCGGTTGGGTGCGTGGATGCTGTGTAGAGGCGGCTCATCTGGGCCGTCCTCAGGATCACAGAAGCAGCACTCAGCGTGGTAGTCCATGGTGCTGATGGACCACCCCACACCAGATGCTGTGCTCTTTCCCTCACGAGACCCTGCTACACAACAGCAGTCCTGAGGCCCATCGGGATGGTGCCTCCCATCATGGTGTCAAATGGATTGGAGTGAATCCAGCGAGATGATAATGTTGCTTGTTATCCAGGTCCAACTCCTGTTAAACTGTTTCACCAAAAGAAAACAGATCAACTCCACTTGCATTCATCTGCAGCACACCAGCTCCAGGTCCGGAGATCACTGTCGGGGCTGCGCTTCCGAGTTTTCTTGCGGTCCCTGAACGCCTCGTCCCCGGGCCTGTGCGCGTGGAGGCTTGGTTTCCTCCGTCATCCCGTTAGTTCGGTGGACGTCATGACTGGTATCGACAGAGGGCCGTGCACAGACCACCACAGAGCACAGAGGTTCCTGCGGGATTCTTGCAGCTGAAGAGCAGATGAGATGCTGCAGATGAAGATGTTGATGAACCTGCAACAGATTGTGGTCCAGTGAAAGCCGCTCCAGGGCCTCTACCTGAGGCTCGAGCCGTACAACGGATCCCTCAGACACGGAGCTGGACCGGAATCCACCGGACTCCTAACACGGACCTAATAAATAAAAACATTTATTATTATCATATTTATTATAGTTCAGAGAATTTCAAATAAAACTGAGGCAAATGCATAAACTGATGAATGTCGCGTTTCAAACAGCGAATTCCAGCTTCATTCCGTTAAAAAGCGGGAGCGGAGGCTCACCGTAGTCGGTCTGTTGTCCTAGTACCGAACCGAGCTAAAAGCAGAACCGTCTCTCGGTATCGCGTCGCTGTCTGCAGTAGATAATCCCGTCTGGGTTTGTATTGCTCCAGCCGCTTGTAGGGACGACCATAATGACACAACGCGCAGTCAATTCACAGGAAGTGGGAGGAAGCACTTCCTGCCTAACGTTTCATAATAAAGGTTTAAAGCTTTCGGATTGGTGAAGGTAACTGAGCTTAGGAATACCGTTCAGTATATATTTATAAATCCAACTGACACCTTTCATTCCGTTTGTATTACGAATTTTCTAAAACAACCCTTCACACCAGGAAGGATCTCCTATATATGCAGGGGTGCACATAAGTGGTCCGCAGGTCCGCACACACTGTCAAAATATAAAATGCACCAGATGAAAAGTTGCAACACGCGTTTGCGTACTTAACATTGGTTTGGCTGAGCTGCGTGAATTTTTAGGTTAATCAGAGGCGGTTCATTGTCAAATAAATGAAGAATCCCGTTGACTTCTTTTGTTTGACTGATATGTTTCTCAGCCAGAGCGCCGAAGTTCCAGCTGATCAGCTGATGCTGCGTCTCTCTCTGTCTCTGTGTATCAGTTTGCCAGTGTGACGGATTTTCAGTCAGTCAGATCAGTGCAGCTGACTGCAGGATTCTGCATCGCGTCAAAACTGAAAACATTCACTGAATAAGACAAATAGACCATCGTGGCACAGACGTGTAGAACTACCTTTTTGTGCTATAAAATACAGAAAACCACCTGTTTTAATCAACAGTATCAGCGTATTTGTCTGTGATCTGCACCATTTTGAATGCGCGCAAAGCACTATGGGATATGCAGTCAATGCCCCATAACTGTCCAGTGTATCTTTTGATCTGACTGCATCACATTACAAACATCCTCATCATTTCAAAACAAAAAACAGTTACAGTAAATGACAGAAGCTCCAACAGCTGACTAATAAATTTCAACACCAAACTGTTAAATGTAGATTAAATTGAACAATCAAACCTGTAAACAATCCAACCTGAACTCTGAAGGTTTTTTTTTTACCA
Organism: Pachypanchax playfairii; assembly: GCA_006937955.1. NCBI lineage: Eukaryota > Metazoa > Chordata > Actinopteri > Cyprinodontiformes > Aplocheilidae > Pachypanchax > Pachypanchax playfairii. The sequence goes on along the minus strand of SSNP01000386.1, from coordinate 58,498 downwards.
GTATTTTTATATTTTACTGGTTTCTCTTGATTTTTTCAACAATGAAATGATTTTTATTGAAACAAATATAGAGCCAGATAAAGTAAACAGACTGAATTTGAAGCTTGATGAAACCAAAAACAAAGCAGAGGAGCTGCAGAGAAGAGACACAGCGAGACACATTTAAAAATGTGAGGACCAAGCAACAATCCTAGGTTCTCTTCTGAGAACCAGGCCAAAAATATTATGTGCACCCCTGATTATGTTGTAGGTTATCACTTGCTGAGTATCGGTTGCATGTCATGCATCAATCTGCTGCGTGTGGACACTAAATTACAACTTACATCATTTTCATTACAGTTACGAAAAATACGCTAAGGGGCCATTGTCATCAACCCCCATAAAGATTGACGTAAACATCCGACCACCTCATCCCCCATCACTTTCCAGCAATGGCACTGAATCTCAAAGGTACAGTAGTTTGTGTCTGTGTGTCCTAAGACCAACATGCAGCTTGAATTAGTAGCTGCATAGCTCTTGTTTTGTAAATGTCCACATGTGACATTTCATTATGGTCTTCTGCAGACCAAGTGGGTTTGCTTTCTAATTACATTAGATCCACAATTGTATTTGCACTTTTAGGTATGATATCTTCCACATGCCCGGGGTTGGTGCTCTTCCTGATCAGGAGGATGTGATAGATGTCTTGCAGGAAAGGTAAATCAATCCATAATATCAGATGAAATGAGGCATTATTTATTATGGTATATTCTTTGAAAATAATCCCTGAGTTACTCATACATTGATATCACCTTTTATATGCAGCATGCACTCCCTGAGTATGGAGGACACTCATATTGTTGATGAGGATGAAGCCAACAACCTCAGGAACAGTGTGTAAGTGCTGCTGATAATGTACAGTTACCTTTGAATGCTGTATTTGTTGTATTTATAGTGACTTAGGCACACGCACATCAAATTTGGCCATCATTGTCAATGAAGAATTTATGGCAGCACTGTTGTTTTGTTGACTGTACATGTGAACCAGAATATTTTTCAATATTTTTTTCTTTTCCCAATTATCTTCAATTTATATGGAATACTTACAAAAATGTGTTTTCTTTTTAGTATTGAGTGGGAGAAGGAGGGAGAAGGAGGCACCTCTGATACAGAGCTGTCAAACTCAGAAGAAGATGGAAGCTCTGATGAAGACTATGTTCCCCCTCTCTGTTTGCGGTATGTTAGGTCTGCAGTGTGGCCTCGATGGCTCTAATATAGTCAGAATATTTAATTGAACAGTAGTTATTAGAGAGTGTATTGTTTTTATATTTCTGTGTAAACTGTGTGTATGACTCATCTAATTCCTAACCGTCTCAAAATATGTTGTTTCTCAATATACAGTGGAGCAAAAAAGTATTTAGTCAGCCACCAATTGTGTAAGTTCTCCCACTTAAAAAGATCAGAGAGGCCTGTAATTTTCATCATAGGTATACCTCAACTATGAGAGACAAAATGAGGAAAAAAAATCCAGAAAATCACATTGTCTGATTTTTAAAGAATTTATTTGCAAATTATGGTGGAAAATAAGTATTTGGTCAATAACAACAGTTAATCTCAATACTTTGTTATATAGCCTTTGTTGGCAATGACAGAGGTCAAACGTTTTCTGTAAGTCTTCACAAGGTTTTCACACACTGTTGCTGGTATTTTGGCCCCTTCCTCCATGCAGATCTCCTCTAGAGCAGTGATGTTTTGGGGCTGACGCTGGGCAACACGGACTTACAACTCCCTCCAGAGATTTTCTATGGGGTTGAGATCTGGAGACTGGCTAGGCCACTCCAGGACCTTGAAATGCTTCTTACGAAGCCACTCCTTCGTTGCCCGGGCGGTGTGTTTGGGATCATTGTCATGCTGAAAGACCCAGCCACGTCTCATTTTCAATGCCCTTGCTGATGGAAGGAGGTTTTCACTCAAAATCTTACGATACATGGCCCCATTCATTCTTTCCTTTACACGGATCAGTCGTCCTGGTCCCCTTGCAGAAAAACAGCCCCAAAGCATGATGTTTCCACCCCCATGCTTTACAGTAGGTATGGTGTTCTTTGGATCCAACTCAGCATTCTTTCCCCTCCAAACACGACAAGTTGAGTTTCTACCAAAAAGTTCTATTTTGGTTTCATCTGACCATATGATGTTCTCCCAATCCTCTTCTGGATCATCCAAATGCTCTCTAGCAAACCGCAGACGGGCCTGGACGTGTCCTGGCTTCAGCAGGGGGACACGTCTGGCACTGCAGGATTTGAGTCCCTGGCGGCGTAGTGTGTTACTGATGGTAGCCTTTGTTACTT
>SSNP01000386.1:17599-55905 GCA_006937955.1 Pachypanchax playfairii | reverse complement strand
CTCGTTACCTGTATTAATGGCACCTGTGTGAACTCGTTATCAGTATAAAAGACACCTGTCCACAACCTCAAACAGTCACGCTCCAAACTCCACTATGGCCAAGACCAAAGAGCTGTCAAAGGACACCAGAAACAAAATTGTAGACCTTCACCAGGCTGGGAAGACTGAATCTGCAATAGGTAAGCAGCTTGGTGTGAAGAAATCAACTGTGGGAGCAATTATTAGAAAATGGAAGACATACAAGACCACTGATAATCTCCCTCGATCTGGGGCTCCACGCAAGATCTCACCCCGTGGGGTCAAAATGATCACAAGAACGGTGAGCAAAAATCCCAGAACCACACGGAGGGACCTAGTGAATGACCTGCAGAGAGCTGGGACCAAAGTAACAAAGGCTACCATCAGTAACACACTACGCCGCCAGGGACTCAAATCCTGCAGTGCCAGACGTGTCCCCCTGCTGAAGCCAGGACACGTCCAGGCCCGTCTGCGGTTTGCTAGAGAGCATTTGGATGATCCAGAAGAGGATTGGGAGAACATCATATGGTCAGATGAAACCAAAATAGAACTTTTTGGTAGAAACTCAACTTGTCGTGTTTGGAGGGGAAAGAATGCTGAGTTGGATCCAAAGAACACCATACCTACTGTAAAGCATGGGGGTGGAAACATCATGCTTTGGGGCTGTTTTTCTGCAAGGGGACCAGGACGACTGATCCGTGTAAAGGAAAGAATGAATGGGGCCATGTATCGTAAGATTTTGAGTGAAAACCTCCTTCCATCAGCAAGGGCATTGAAAATGAGACGTGGCTGGGTCTTTCAGCATGACAATGATCCCAAACACACCGCCCGGGCAACGAAGGAGTGGCTTCGTAAGAAGCATTTCAAGGTCCTGGAGTGGCCTAGCCAGTCTCCAGATCTCAACCCCATAGAAAATCTCTGGAGGGAGTTGTAAGTCCGTGTTGCCCAGCGTCAGCCCCAAAACATCACTGCTCTAGAGGAGATCTGCATGGAGGAAGGGGCCAAAATACCAGCAACAGTGTGTGAAAACCTTGTGAAGACTTACAGAAAACGTTTGACCTCTGTCATTGCCAACAAAGGCTATATAACAAAGTATTGAGATTAACTGTTGTTATTGACCAAATACTTATTTTCCACCATAATTTGCAAATAAATTCTTTAAAAATCAGACAATGTGATTTTCTGGATTTTTTTTCCTCATTTTGTCTCTCATAGTTGAGGTATACCTATGATGAAAATTACAGGCCTCTCTGATCTTTTTAAGTGGGAGAACTTACACAATTGGTGGCTGACTAAATACTTTTTTGCCCCACTGTAGAACCGGTGGTGCCCTAAAGATGCCCTTCCCTGTTGAAACACTCCCAACTGTAGGTATCGATGAGATGGTGCACGACTTGACAGAGAAGGAGGAAGCTCCACCTGAGATCACATCTTTTCCTGATTACCAGAAGGTTTTGTGTGAAGATGACATTGTTGGTGAGAAAGCTACAATAGCATACGAGAAAAACCTGAGACAACTTACAGGCTTTCTCAGATTACCACTGGAGAAATGCAAATACAGTGACCCTCTCCTGGGAGTTGAATGTGATGCTCAACAACCCTTTGAGGTGATCATCAACTCACGGGGAACAGCAACAACTATTGAATGGGTGAGGAAGCAATTATAGCACTATAGTTTTGTGTTTTCCAAAGTTGTGTCTATCTGGTTCATTTTATATAGAATGTACTGTAAGGTTATTTGATGTTTCAATGATTTATGTTTTTTTATTTTTTTTTGTTACTTTTATTCACAGGTGTGTTCGCGAGGTCACAGCCTTACCAGTATTTTTATATTTTACTGGTTTCTCTTGATTTTTTCAACAATGAAATGATTTTTATTGAAACAAATATAGAGCCAGGTAAAGTAAACAGACTGAATTTGAAGCTTGATGAAACCAAAAACAAAGCAGAGGAGCTCGGAAGAGACACAGCGAGACACATTTAAAAATGTGAGGACCAAGCAACAACCCTAGGTTCTCTTCTGAGAACCAGGCCAAAAATATTATGTGCACCCTGTATATAGGGTTCTAGCTGTGGACGGGATTTGGAGTCTCAATTTGAGATTTGTTTGAGCCTTAGAAATGTCCATTAGCTGCTATGTCCTGTAAACAAGTTTCTCATTGCCATGGTTACGCATCACAAGTGGTGTTATACCTGATTTCAAATTGCCTAACTTAGAATGTTATCAAATTAAGTGTTGTTGTAGCTCAGTTCTTCAGGGAGACATTATAGAGGGTTCTAGCTGTAGACAGGAAGGATCTCCTGTAGAGGGTTCTAGCTGTGGACAGGAAGGATCTCCTGTAGAGGGTTCTAGCTGTAGACAGGAAGGATCTCCTGTAGAGGGTTCTAGCTGTGGACAGGAAGGATCTCCTGTAGCGGTCTGTGCTGCAGCGGATTATGAAGAATCTTCTGACTGAAGACACTCTGGTGTTGAGTTACTGTGTTCTGAAGAGGATGATGAGGTTTCTCCATCATGTTCTTCATCCTCCTTTGGACAATCAACTCAAGAGACTCCAGTTCAGTCTCCAGGACAGAATCAGTCCTCCTTATCCATCTGTTCAGCCTCTTCATGTCACCTGCTCTTATGCTCCGCCCCCAACAGGTGACTGCAGGTGTGAGCAGCTGATAAACTCCTCTTCTTTTGCCGCTCCTCTTCAAATCTCTGTCTGCCCATATTGTTTGAAAGCCAGGCAGAGACACACTGGAGTCCAGGATATGTTCCTTTAGCCATGTCTCAGTAAAACACATGATGCTGTATTCCTGATACTCTGGCTGGGTCTTCAACAGAGTTTCAAGTTCATCCATTTTGTTAGCAAAGAGATCTCACATTTGTCAATATGACTGATGGAAGTGAAAGTTTAACCTTCTTCTTTCTCTCTCTTCACTTTGCTCCTGCGCTGCATCCATGTCTTCTTCTTTGAGCTCATCAGGGATCCAGAGTTTCAATTTGAGGATTATTTCAGCCTTAGAAATGTCAGTTAGTTGCTCTTTCTTGTAAACAAGTCTCTTGTTGCCATGGTTACGCATTATTTGGAGCCCAGAAGCAAAATAAATGCAGAGGTACGTATGACGGGAGAGAATGTACAATTATTCCATTCGGCCTGAAAAAAAACATGTTAAGCTAATTTGTTATGCAAAATGAGTAGAGCAGCTTTAAAGCTTAGGACTTAGCTTAAAGATTAGCTTAAAGAGCAACTCACCCTCAAAACAACTTTTTTCTGCTAATAAACTGTATTAGTGGGTCTTTACTAATGCAACCTTTCAGTTTCTGGGCATTTTTTGACATTTATATGTAAACTTGTTAAATTCTACACTTTTTGCTCTAAAAACGTCTTAGTTCTGCCCTCTTAGGGTTGAAAGGTGGCTACTGCATTTGAATTTTGTGATTGGCTGAAAGTCTCTAAGACACGCCTGCTGGAGTATAAAACCATCTCTCAAACAGACACACTTGCACCCGCCCGCCTATTGTCTCCAGCTTCTCACCAAAGCTGCACAGAGGGATTTAGAGCAACTGGCTGAAAACTACGACAAACAGAATAACTAATATCATTAAAATCTGAACAAAGACTTTATTGTGTGGATGTGATTTGTGCACGTTATATTGCTATTCAGACATTTACTCAGACCCTTCTTAGCAACACGGCAGTAGCTTTAGCATTGTGGCTAACGGTCGGGTTACAAGTCTACAACACGGCAGTCACACTGAAGCTAATCTAAACACGGAGAAGTGCTACACGTCAATCACAGCTTAGGCCCGCCTCTTAAAGTAACGTCTATTTCGGCATTTTTCAAAATAAGCAGTTAGAAGGCAGGAAGATAATTTAGAGGGGGTGAGTTGCTATTAAACATGTTTTTTTTTCATGCCTATTAAAAACGTTTTAACACAGCATGGATAAAAATATGTTGTGAAGATTTTAAAAAAATAATTAGGTGGTTCTCCCGTATTTGTCTAAAAACATCAACCAATCAAATGGTTCGGCCCGAAAGGAATGATTGGTTTTAAAATTAACTTCCAGATTTCTGCATACCCTATTTGTATCAAAGGATTACTTATCAGTTCTTGGAGAATTTATCCATCAATACATTTCTAGAAGCAGCACTGTCCCTTGTCAAGACATAAGCAATATAACATAACATTTATTCTACTGTCATTGGCGACTGGACATATGAGTCATGAAGCCAAATACTTACAAGAAAATCTTATAAGAAATGCTCTTGAATGTGATCTTACTTTTTTGTCAAAAACAAATATTAAACTGATGTTTCTTATGTGTGTTTTATTTCTGTTTTTCAGGATGTAAACTTCCCCAGCACTGAAAATTAGATCATCTCCTAATCCAACATACAAAAAGTGGCTTCTCAATGTTAATAAACTGCTCTTTTATTTGTAGAAGTGTAAAAAAATACATAAAAGTTTGAAATCAAAATTTTGAGAATTACATTGATTTGTCTTTTATTTTCAAATGTTTAACATTGTTGTTTTGAACAAGACTGCCCAATTGTATCTTTTTCTTAAACTTGTACATTTAAATTGTAACATAAATAAAACCAGAAGAATCTTGAAGAAGTAAAACACAAGACATATTTGACAAAAACAACAGAATACTGTAAATGTAGATAAAAAGTGGAACCAGAAAATTTATCAATAAAAAAAAAAACGAGTATTCAAGTTAACAGCTATTGGTTGACTTCAAAGGTAGTTTGACTCTGAGATGGAACCTGTGTATTGCCCATGTGGATCAGGATAATTGTCCCAAATCCTCCAGACACAGCAACTTGTATGGAATTAAATTTTAGTCAAAAATCCTGAGCGAGATTTTCTGCAGCTCGGATGCGTATTTAATCGTGCGTGCGCGTCCCTGCGCGTGTGTGCGCATGCACAGTCCACAGCACACGCGTGAATTTACCTCACACGCCCACGTATGATTCATTACACGAGTATTCATGAACCGCATGTGTGGATCTACAGGCGCCTGTACATGAAGCTTTCATACGAGCGTGAAGGCAAACCAGGAGAGGCTGCTCGCGCGAAAGGAAACTTTGCCCCCGCAAGTAAAAGTAATTATGTATTATCCCGGAGACTAAGGCCCGGTGTGATCCTCATGTGATTGGTCATTTTATATCAGTCACTCAGGCTGGGGAGAGGGACGTGCACAGGGTCCTGTCATCCACCCTGGAGTGACGGTTCGCCTTCTCCTCCCAACCGTTGCAAGGAGAGCTTGAGCTCTAGAGCAGGAGGGAAGAACATCCAGCCTCCATGCCCAGGAGAAAGCAGCCCAAACGGGGTAAAAATCCCGCCAGGGCGGTTAAATATGCGTGCGTGCCGCAGAAAATCTCGCTCAGGATTTTTGACTGAAATTTAATTCCATAAAATTGGTAAATAAACAACCCTGTGACCTAATGCTTCATATTGCCACACCATGAACTGACGGTATGCTGCACGTCTAAACTCCCGGTTACCCTCCCCAGATAGGGAAGATCATCGATTGCACAGATGTCATTCCACATTCGCCTTGCAAGTCAGAGGACCACCTCCTGCAAAATGTAAACATCCATCTGAGGCAGCTTTGAAATGCCGAATTGGGGAAGTTGCTGGCAGCATTTATTTTCAATTTCTGTTGGCATGTTTCGGCAGTTTGTGCAAATGCACCAGGGTAAAGTTGATCCTGGAGGAGCCAAGGTTGGATCACTTAGAGTTTCATCCATGATATTAAAGAAGAGACTTGAGTCACGTGTTAAACATCGCTCCAGCAATCTGTGTGATGAGTCCAAGTTTAGGCCTCTGATTCGTTTCTTTTGAAATTAAGAACATAAGTTGGTTCCTAATCTTCTACATGCTTATGACTGGTGCAAAAGTTACATATGTAGAATGTATAGAAAATATATAACTAAGAAAACAGTCTGCAGACACAGTGGCTTTTTTAATTTTTACAATTTTTTTTAAATTTAGGGTATTGATCTATTACCATCTAATACAATTGTAAAATTTTTTGGTACGGTATATAGACGTTTTTTCATAATTATAAGCAGGTTGGTGAATTTACAATTTGAGACTGATTTATGTTATAACTGTTATAACATGCCATCATCTTAACTGTTATAACAGTTATAATGGTACTAGAATATCAAAATACAGTTAAATGAGCTCTGGACAACTGGCAAGAGGAAAGTATTTATCAATTTTTACCTTCTCATTGGCGACCCTTGCTGCTTGACACTCCTTGAAACGACGTGCATCTCCAGTCGAAAGCGTTTCCCACAAATGTCCTCTCGCACTCGATCGTCTCCTTCCAACACCTCTCGACTGTTGATGCTGAGATTTCTCATGGGCTTTCCCAGTGTTAGCTGTTGCTTTTCGGCCTCGTAAATATTCTGTATCGGAGCCTACAATGCTATCCTCATGGGCACTCTAAGTGGAAAAAACAGAAAAAATTCAACAACACCCACAGAATATATGAATGGCAAAAAGCACAGCTACTTCATTTAGATAGCAGGAGAGGCTTATTTTCTAACAGGTTCGCGAGCATTTATTCTTCATAAATAACGCCTAAATAAATAGGTAAAAGAAAAACAAAGTGTTAAGTTAAAAGACTGATTAATGTCAATTGTTCGTTGCTATATTGTTTTCACTTACCAGTGATTCTGCCATGTTACGGTACTTGAATGTACTGCGGACTGGTGTCTCGCACTCTGACGTCTTCTGGGGCTACGCGTGTTTCCAAACCTGGGAGGGGCGTTCTGTGACTTTGTTGACATTCTAAGCTAGGCAATTTGAAATCAGGGATATTGTGGAGGAGTAAAAAGGACGACACAGAGAACTGGATGTGATCAGAATGTGTACTCAATTCCAATTGAACAACAGAGCAATCGTAAGTCAGAACACTTAACAGATTCGCGCCCACAGGACAGGCAGTCAGAGAGCATGTTGGATTTGCCAGCCATATGCTAAATGTCTGTTGTGAATTCAGACACAGCAGCAAGGTGACCCTGTTGCCTTGCAGACCAAGGGTCAGAAACCTTTGACATAGCAAACACCAACGGCTTGTGGTCAACATAGGCTGTGAAAGAGCGGCCTTCGAGGAAAAAACGGAAGTGACATGTAGCCAGGTAGAGAGCCAGCAACTCCCTGTCAAAAACGCTGTATTTACATTCGTTGTCGCACAGCATACGGCTAAAAAAGCCAAGCGGCTGCAAACCCCCCCCCCCCCCCCCCCCCCCCCCCCCCCCCCCAGACGCGCTGCTCTAACACTGCCCCCACTGCTATGTCAGAGGCGTCGTTGCCAGATCCACCTGCACTGATGGAGAGGGGTGGGCCAGAAGAGCTGCATCAGCCAGGGCGGACTTAGCATCATCAAATGCTCCAACAAGTCCTCCAACTCATTCGCCCATAGTTGACGTTTGTCCATGCACTCGAATACGACCCCATGGAGCGTTTTCTATGGTTTTAGCACCCTCAGCGCCCCCTTTCGGTAAAATGGGAACAGATACTTTTACAGAACAACAGAAAACTTGCTTTCTGCCCTTAATGAGCTAACAAAGGGTTAGGGTTAGGGTTAAGTCGAGCTGGGTTGCGGCTTGAATCTTTTCTTCCAGCCCGTTGTTCCACCGGCGTCCCTAGCAACAACCTAGTAACCACTCAAACCTGAGAAAATGTACGTTGGAAATGAAAAAACTATGTACCGTTTCCATAAACCAAACAAATATTATGAAAATAAAGTTTATATTTCCCGCTAGAAATCTTATCAAAACAAGTCTAAAGCCACTGTCTATTTTGAAATAGAACAATTTCTGCCGAAAATTGAGGGGAAGGCCGCCATGTTTCTCTCATTTTGCCAGCGAGAAACTGCAGTCAGCATAACCACCGCCAGAGGTCGCTTTAAATACGTCACCCTTGGTCGTAATTTGATGACTGGACATACGACCACTGTGTACGTTTTGCTTTGGAGGACAGTCTGAATGCTCACAGGCAGTCCGCGGTCCAGTCAACAGTTTCGGTTGCCTTTTTCTTTTTAAGTGCACAGTAAAGCGGCTACAGAAGCTGGGCTGCTTTGGGGATAAAACGGTTGTAAAAATTAACCATCCCCAGAACCTCTTACAGGGCTTTCAGACAGATATGCGATGGCCCAAAAAGTCAATAACTGGCAACCCGAACTGACATTTTACTGGGTTGACAATCAGAAAAACCTGATGGAGGTGGGACAAGTGCTGCTCAGCGGAGCTGCTGGCCACCAGGATGTCGTCCAAATAAACAAACACGAAGGATAATCTATGCAAGACCGAATCCATCAACCGCTGGAAAGTTTGAGCCCAAAAGGCATCCGTAAAAACTCAAACAGTGCAAATGGAGTGATTACGGCTGTATTGGGGACGTCCTCCTCGCGCACCGGAACCTGATGATAACCTCGCACCAGGTTGACTTTGGAAAAGATGGCGGTCCCAGCGAGATGGACAGAAAAGTCCTGAATGTGGCGGTGAAAATCCCTGCACGGCGGCCACTGACCGTCGGACTTGGATACATGTGTAACGGCAAAGCCCACGGACTGTTAGAGCACCGTACAATGCCTAAACGCTCCATGTTAGCGAACTCCTCCCGAGCTACAGCAAGCTTAGCGCAGTCAAGGCGGTGTGTTCACGGTGTCAGCAGTGGAAAAGTTGGGAACAGTTAGCGAGGGAAATTCCGCTAACACGTGCTGATAAACATCCCCTGAAGTTAAAACATCTGCATGCACAGATAGCCCAGCTCCCTGGGTCAGAGATGGCAGAGAACGGAGGAGAACGACACAGCATCAATAAGCCGTCTGTTAGCTGTGTCGACTAGCAGTCCATGAGCACAGAGAAAATCAGCGCCTATGATGGGAACTGAACTGGCAGCTACAACAAAGTTCTACTGGAAGTCTCTACCATGAAAGTGGACAGACACCGACCTGTCGCCAAACGTCTTAACGGAGTCAGCTGTGGTCCGCAGCCTTCAGCCAGCCTGTCAGAGCCAGCCAGGGAACCAGGGTCTTCTGCCACCCGGAGTCCACCAGAAACCGTCTTCCCGTAAGGGAGTCCTCGATGAAAAGCAGCCTTTCCCTGTTGCCAACGGCCGCGGCTGCTACCGAGCGTTGGCTGGGTCATTTCCTGGCGGCTGGAAACTGCAAGGTGGGGGGCAACGCCAGGCTTTGGCGGCAAACCGCTGGTGGTAGAAACAGAAGATTGTCCCCCGGTGTCTCTGCGCAATGATCGCAGCCTCCACCAATGGATCATCAGCCTTCGATGACGGCGCTGAAGGTGCAGCAGGTGTCGCAGGTGTCGCTGGAGATGTGGAAGCCACCTCTTGGACCGTGAAACTTTTGGTGGCCAGGAGGACACAATCGGCTTCTTCCGCGAGCGAGCGGTAGTCTTGCTTCAGCAGCAGTGGGGAGTTGGCGAGGACAGCCCGCACGGGAGCCGGAAGCTCGGAGGAACAGGTGGATGAAGAGGAAACCGCCGTCATCTGTACCCAGCAGGGATAGCATGCTCTCCATCAGCTCCAGGGCAGTGCCATCACCCAAGCCAGAGATGGAGGGTAGCTCCTCAGCCAGTTCTGCGGCAGAGAGGGCGTAGCGGCGGAGCAGCAGCTGCTTGAGGGTGGCATACTTCCCTTGGCTCGGGGGATCCCGGAGCAGGGACATCGTGTGGCGAGTGGAGAGAGGATCAAGGGCCGCGACCACATAGTGGTATTTTGTGTCATCCGAGGAACTGCCACAAAGAGCAAACTGAGCCTCAATGTGGAAAAACCACAAAGGTGTATTGTGAAGCCAAAATAGCTGGCTTCACCTTCAGACATGTTCGACAGAGGGGTCACCACTGTGGAGGAGTAAAAAGGACGACACAGAGAACTGGATGTGATCAGAATGTTTACTCAACTCCAACTGAACAACAGAGCAATCGTAAATCAGAACTCTTAACAGATTTGCGCCAAAACCAACGTACACAATTTTGAATATAAACATCCCATTGTCTGGGTGCAAGTGGAAACCCCCTGGTGGTCCACCACAATATCAGCTTTAAAGCTGGAGTGCGTAACTTCTGTCGCCCCCTAGCGGAATTTTTGCGTCATTACAACAATGAAGCTGGCGCTTCCATATGACGTAAGCCCAACTGCCACCGCTTTATCTCTGCCGTTGTGATTCCAACCGGTATCTGTCTTAATCAAGCTTCAAATTCAGTCTGTTTACTTTACCTGGCTCTATATTTGTTTCAATAAATATCATTTCATTGTTGAAAAAATCAAGAGAAACCAGTAAAATATAAAAATACTGGTAAAAAAACAAAAACCTTCAGAGTTCAGGTTGGATTGTTTACAGGTTTGATTGTTCACTTTAATCTACATTTAACAGTTTGGTGTTGAAATTTATTAGTCAGCTGTTGGGGCCACAATGATCTATTTGTCTTATTCAGTGAATTTTTTCAGTTTTGACACGATGCAGAATCCTGCAGTCAGCTGCACTGATCTGACTGACTGAAAAACCGTAACACTGGCAAACTGACAGACACAAACTGACACAGATAGAGACAGAATCAGCTGATCAGCTGGAACTTCGGCGCTCTGGTTTTCATCTGGTGCGCATTTTATATTTTGACAGTGTGTGCGGACCTGTGGACCACTTATGTGCACCCCTGAACATCAGCCCGATCTCTTCTCTCCACCGAGGAAAAGCGACGCCGATACAAATTCGCGTTTGCCTTCTCCTTCGGTCACTTTCCTTCTTAGCCAGTAGTCCCTCTGCCGAACGTCCAGGAATTTTTTTTTTTCGTGGTAGGATCCACTTCCCGATAAGTGTCTCTCGGCCGTTTATTTGGATTCTCCGCCATGTCAACCTTCCCGTTCTGCCGGCTGCTACGAGACACTGCGTTCTATTTTTTATTATTTTTCTTGTTGTGATGTAAAAGACGTAATTTACTGTGCGCCAGCGCGGGAATGTCGCCGGTTGACATGCAAAGTAAAAATGAGATATATTGAAAAATACCGTGAGATGTTTGAGGAGCCGATCGGCTTAATCTGCATTGTGTCATCTCCTCTGATAGTGGCTTGGCTGAAACGGACATTCACGGACATGTAAAAGTTACGCACTCCAGCTTTAAAGGCAGGAAAAAATAAACTAAAAGGGAGGTTTGTAAAAGTGAGAAAAGGTTTTGGAACATTGAGAAATAAATATCATTGTCTGCGTCATGACAACATGTGGTTTCTATGGTAACAGGTCTCTCCAACATGTTCAAACATTCACTCTGCTCCCTCAGACTGTGACGTCACACACAAGCAGTCATCAGATATGACTGTTTTCCTTCTCTTTTTTTAACATGAACACAGCAGTGATATTCTCTGTGGATCTTTAATGTTAACAGCATGAACTTCATCGGTCCATCCCTCCTCCATCAGCTGGAACACAAACATTTGATTGTTTGGAATTTGTCGCCTTCTGGTGGTAAATTCACCCTTTAGAGGAAATGACATCTTAAAATGTTTCTTTGAAGGCGAGGTGACTGATTACTTTCACTTCCCCCCGCGTCGTTCAGCAGAGGTTCCTGAAGATAAACCTCAGTTTGAAGGTCAGAAAATCCGCTTGAAGTGGTTAGAATCTGCTGACAGGAGCTGCTTTCCTGCAGAACAACAGAAAACATCTAAAAGACTCAGCTGTAACTGGAACGAGTCCCGGAGGATCGGTATGTTCTTCACCTTCTTATTTCCGTGTTCTCCTCAGCTCTGAGGCAAGAGCATTCACACAGGACAATAAAACTAAACTTTATAACTTTGAACTCAGGTAAACACATGATGACGGCAGAATGTCATCAGACTGTGGTCAGTGAGGTATGGAAGCCTATTCCCGCCACTCTGGAGAAAAAAAAAGAAAAACGTAACTCATAATTATGAGATAACAAGTCATATGAGATAGTGACATCATAAATTGATGCTACTTCCTATGAATTTGAATACATCTGCTCTTCATCTGCCAAAGTTATGGGGGGACAGAAAATTTCAAGCATCTGATTTATAACATAAATACATTTAAGTGGAACCATTTTAATGTATATTTATACTTCTTACCTCAGAGAGTACAGAATATTTCAGCTATTTGAAATAGCCCCCCCCCTCATAAAATGGGAATAAATGTAAATAGTAAATGGTAAATAGCGTGGACCAGGGCCGTATAGAGACCTTTTGAAGGGGCAGGTGCTCAAAAGTTAAAAGGGGGCACATAGAACCCGGTTTAACAACAACCCACTGTCAGGTCTTGGGGTTTTGGTTATTTGTTTACTTTATTCTGTAGCTTTGGGTTTTCTAGTTATCTGTTATTTTGGTTTCTCTCCCTCTGGTATCTGTGTCTGTTGTTGTCTTATGTTTAGTATAGCTGTGTCTGTTGTTCAGTTCTCTTCCTGTGTCTTAGTTTGGTTATGTTTTATTTTCCTAGTCATGCATTCTGGTTTTGATTTTATTTTGAAATCGTTTGTATTTCCTGTCTGCCCGTAAGATGTCTTAGGCATAGACATCAATAGACCCCGCATTCAACGCTGCCGGCCGCTTGGCTGACGTGCCGATACGGCGGCCATCTTGGGGCAGACCAGCAGCTCAGACAGTCGCTGTTAAAGTGAGTCGGAGGCACTTGAGACCTTATTCTTAAAATACGTAAAACAGGTCTGATCATAATAAAATTTCACAATAAGCACTTACATGCGTCAACTATTTAACTGGGGAAAAAAGTGCGATGACCTCTTTATTTTGATTCCAAATATTTGAGACCAAACAATTTAATTTAACAATTTTAACAATTTAAACGGTGTCAAACGTCATGTACATATGCATAAAACTCATCCTTATCAAACACCCACACATACATTACATTATATATATACACTCACCGGCCACTTTATTAGGTACACCATGCTAGTAATGGGTTGGAACCCCTTTTGCCTTCAGAACTACCTCAATTCTTCGTGGCATAGATTCAACAAGGTGCTGGAAGCATTCCTCAGAGAGTTTGGTCCATATTGACATGATGGCATCACACAGTTGGTGCAGATTTGTCGGCTGCACATCCATGATGCGAATCTCCCGTTCCACCACATCCCAAAGATGCTCTATTGGATTGAGATCTGGTGACTGTGGAGGCCATTTGAGTACAGTGAACTCATTGTCATGTTCAAGAAACCAGTCCGAGATGATTCCAGCTTTATGACATGGCGCTGAAAGTATCCATCAGAAGTTGGGTACATTGTGGTCATAAAGGGATGGACATGGTCAGCAACAATACTCAGGTAGGCTGTGGCGTTGTAACGATGCTCAATTGGTACCAAGGGGCCCAAAGAGTGCCAAGAAAATATTCCCCACACCATTACACCACCACCACCAGCCTGAACCGTTGATACAAGGCAGGATGGATCCATGCTTTCATGTTGTTGACGCCAAATTCTGACCCTACCATCCGAATGTCGCAGCAGAAATCGAGACTCATCAGACCAGGCAACGTTTTTCCAATCTTCTATTGTCCAATTTCGATGAGCTTGTGCAAATTGTAGCCTCAGTTTCCTGTTCTTAGCTGAAAGGAGTGGCACCCGGCGTGGTCTTCTGCTGCTGTAGCCCATCTGCCTCAAAGTTCGACGTACTGTGCGTTCAGAGATGCTCTTCTGCCTACCTTGGTTGTAACGAGTGGTTATTTGAGTCACTGTTGCCTTTCTATCAGCTCGAACCAGTCTGGCCATTCTCCTCTGACCTCTGGCATCAACAAGGCATTTCCGCTCACAGAACTGCCGCTCACTGGATATTTTTTCTTTTTCGGACCATTCTCTGTAAACCCTAGAGATAGTTGTGCGTGAAAATCCCAGTAGATCAGCAGTTTCTGAAATACTCAGACCAGCCATTCTGGCACCAACAACCATGCCACGTTCAAAGTCACTCAAATCACCTTTCTTCCCCATACTGATGCTCGGTTTGAACTGCAGGAGATTGTCTTGACCATGTGTACATACCTAAATGCACTGAGTTGCCGCCATGTGATTGGCTGATTAGAAATTAAGTGTTAACGAGCAGTTGGACAGGTGTACCTAATAAAGTGGCCAGTGAGTGTATACAGTACGTAGGATGAAATGCCATGTAGGAAAAAATGGTGCTTTCCGATTCAACCGTTTTTTAAATATGAAACAAAGCGGACCGCCCACAAACGGGAACTTTGATACTCGCTTTGGAGCATCAAAGCACAACACAACACATCATGATATACCCCAGAAAACTCAAAAAAGTGCATTTTGATGTCATAACCCCTTTAAGAAGATCTTTCACTAAGAAGGAAACCTGGGATCGATCTGACCCACTCTTAACAGCCTTCTTAGCGATCAAATGCTCAGTGATCATAGCCTGCCACCAGGGGCCTCTAGATTTCTAGGCTACAGTGATCAAACTGCGTCAGGGAAATATATATATATAAAATTACCGGCAAAACATGCTGTGCTGTAGTGAGTAGTAGTGAAGCACGTGCGTCAAGGCACACATTACGCACACGTCATCAACATACACTTAGATAAATTACTTAAAAGTACAAACTGCCTCTGACTTTTTGTTGCTAGGTTTAAACTCATTTCAATGTAAAATGATACACACAATACATGGTTAAAAAGGAAACCAAAGTTTAGTGAAAGCATAATGGGGGAGGAGGGGTGGGGTCTCCGGCTTCACTGGGCGTCTGCATCACCTGCAATGAATGAAGGGGGATTGATTAATGAAATTGAACGGGATACATTGCGTAATGCTAATAAAACAAAATAGAACTGTCCCGTACCTGAATCCTGTGGAAGGATGATTGGAACCGAGATGGAGGGACAGATGAACTGTGCCTCGGACAGCGCCAGCTGTCTCCGGTGCAGCTCCAACCGGACCATCTCTTCCTGGAGAGCAGTTTGTCTCAGGAGCTGCTCCTCTATCCCCCCGCAGCACCACCAGCTTCTCCCTCTCCAGGCGCATCAGCGTCTCGCTGCAGGTGGTTATTGCAGGCCGCCTGGTTAAGCCTCCCCGCATTTGGACACTGGGCCGTGCTGGTTGGCGTATGGGGACAGGGCATGGTTGTGTGGGGTCGTCCCACCCGGTGCTCTACCACCCGTGCCCATGTCTTCCCTTCTCACCTTGGCGTGCTTCTTTTTGGTCTGGCTCTGAACATCCTGCCACTTCTTTCGGACAGCACCCCAGTCACGCAGGCCACATGGGCACAGGGGGACATCTTCTCCGCCATAGCCTGCCAGACACGGTTCTTCACCGTGATGTTTTTTTTCCCTTTTGTTCCTCTAAATAAAACCTCATCCACTAGGACGGCCATCTCCTCCGCGGTAAACAACGTTGCCCGCTTGCTCTTGTTGCTGCCAGTTTCAGCCATTATCTCGTGTGTGCCAATATTTAATGGAGTATATATGCACTAATGGGCTTGATTACTACTTGGATATACCTGTTGGCACACACCCACTTAAAACAGAAATTAACTTAATCCTATCCACGTGCAAACACTTTGTTTGTTGTTTTCTTTTTATTATTTTTTCTTTTCTTTTTATTTTATCTATATATGGTTATCAGCACACAATCTGAAGCTAATTCACTAACTCTGTACTCATCATGAATATTGCAAGTTCTTATAAACAATGCTGTGTGTGACTGCGCTCAGCGCTAATAATGAAATGAAATGAAAAATACTTTATTTATCCCAGAAGGGAAATTCAACGTTGTAGTGGTTTTTTTTTTTTTGGTCCAACAATAATAATGATCAAGGTCTGTTCTTGTTGTGGAGGCTAATGGCTGCAGGCAGGAATGATCTTTTGTATCTTTCGGTCTTGCATCGGACCTGAAGAAGCCTCTCACTGAACACACTCTGTTGTTTGATCACTGTGTCGTGCAGAGGGTGAGAAGAGTCCTCCATCATCTTCATCAGCTTGTCCAGCATTCTTTTTTGTACAATCAGCTCCAGCGGCTCCAGAGATACTCCCAGCACGGATCCAGCTTTCCTGATCAGATTGTTGATTCTCTTCAAGTCTCTGGTTCTGATGCTGCTGCCCCAGCAGATGGCTGCAAAGCTGATTGCACTTTCCACAACAGACCTATAGAAGATTTGCAACATCTTGGTGCAGACATTAAAAGATCTCAGCTTCCTTAAGAAGTAGAGTCTGCTCTGACCTTTCTTGTAGATGTATTCTGTGTTGCATTTCCACTCTAGTCTGTTGTCCAGCTGAACTCCAAGGTACTTGTATTCCTCCACCACCTCTACCTCCTCTCCTAGGATGGAAATACTGCTGTGTTGATTCTTTCTCCTCCTGAAGTCAACAATCATCTCCTTAGTTTTGCTGCTATTTAAAACGAGATGATTGTTACCGCACCATTTCACAAACTGACTGACCAGTTCTCTATACTCAGCTTCTTGTCCCTCACTGATGCACCCAACAACTGCAGAGTCATCCGAGTATTTCTGCAGATGACAGGACTCAGAGTTGTACTGGAAGTCAGAGGTGTACATCGTGAAGAGAAATGGTGAGAGTACAGTTCCTTGTGGCGCTCCAGTGCAGCTGACCTCCATCTCAGACACACAACCTTTCAGTCTCACAAACTGTGGTCTGTTTGTGAGGTAGTCATAAATCCAGGAGGTTGTGAAGGAATCCACCTGGAATTTATGGAGCTTCTCACATAACAAAGCAGGCTGAATTGTGTTAAAAGCACTTCAGAAGTCAAAGAACATGACCCTCAAAGTGCTGCCTGATTGGTCCAGATGAGAGTGTGCTCTGTGAAGCAGGTAGATGATGCTTGTTGAGGTGAGCCAGTAAGAGTCTCTCCAGGACTTTCATGACGTGAGATGTCAGGGCAACTGGTCTGTAGTCGTTTGGTTCAGCTGGTTGTGGTTTTTTAGGTACTGGAACAAGGCAGGATGTTTTCCACAGCACAGGAACTGTTTTCTGTCTCAGACTGGTGTTGAAGAGGTGCTGGAGAACTGGACATAGTTGCATTGAGCAGGTCTTGAGAACTCTGGGACTGACACCATCTGGACCTGCAGCCTTGTTCTGGTTCAGTTTCTCTAGTTGTTTCTTGACCTGGTTGCAGGTCACAGACAGAGTGGAGGTGGAGGCAGAGGAGGTCTTTGGGTGCTCTGAGGTGGAGGAAGATGATGCAGTGTTCTGGTCCATGACTGAGCTGCAGGGTGACGGAGTGGAGGTGTGACAGGAAAGCTGTGGGCTCATGGAGGGTGTGTGGTCTGTGGGGCTGGAGGCAGGGGGGGAACTGAACCCTTTTGAAGAACATGTTCAGTTCATTAGCTCTGTCCAGACCTCCATCAGTCTGGTCCCCCTTTACCTTGAAGCCGGTGATCTTCTTCATTCCAGACCACACATCCCTCACGTTGTTCTGCTGGAGCTGACTCTCAAGCTTCTTCCTGTAGTCCTCCTTGCACTTCCTGGTTTGTGCTTTAAGTTGTTTTTGTGTTGTCTTTAATAACTCCTTGTCACCATCCCTGAAGGCTTTCTTTTGATGTTCAGCAGCTTTTTCAGGTCTCTGGTGATCCAGGGTTTATTATTGGGGAAGCACCTCACAGTTCTTGTTGGTACGATGCTGTCCACACAGAAGTTTATATAATCTGTCACACACTCAGTCATGGTGTTGATGTTGTCTCCATGAGGTTCACAGAGGACATTCCAGTCCGTAGCCTCGAAGCAACTTTTCAGAGCACCTTCAGCATCATTAGACCAGGTTTTGATGGTTTTTGTGATCACTGGTTGCTGCTGAATGATAGGCTTGTAGGTGGAGGTGAGAAGAACCAGATTATGGTCAGATCTTCCTAAAGGTGGCAGGGCAGAGGAGCTGTATGCATTTTTAATATTTACATAAAATAAGTCCAACGTCTTATTTTCTCTGGTGGAGCAGCTGACAAACTGTTGGAATGTTGGTAAAGAGGGAGACGTTGTTGAAGTCTCCAGAGATCGCCATTACTGAGTTTGGATGCTGTGTTTGTAGCCTTGCAACAACGGAGCTGATGACATCACAGGCTGTTTCTGGAGCGGTACCAGGTATTATATAAACCGCTACCAGAATAACACAGATAAACTCTCTGGGTAAATAATATGGACGGAAACTCACAGCTAACAGTTCGATGTCCCTCGAACAGATCTTCTCCTTCACGGTGACATGTCCAGGATGACACCAACGCTGGCTAACCAGCACTATGATTCCACCTCCCCTCAGCTTCCCGCTGAGTTGCTTACTGCGGTCTGCGCGGACCGTCATAAAGCCGTGTACAGACACGTTACTGTCTGGGATGTGTTCATGCAGCCACGTCTCAGTGAAACACATAAAACTGCATTCTCTGTACTCTCTCTGGGACCTGGTTAGCACCTCGAGCTCGTCCGTTTTGTTAGCTAGCGATCTGACGTTACCCATCACAACAGTTTAAATCTCCACCGCTTTTCTCTCTGCTTAACTCCTGTCCTGCGTCCTCTTCTCTTTCTCTTCAACTCCAGTGGGATTTGCTGTGTTATTACACTGTTAAATTTGATTTGGGAGAGTTTTATCAGTTGGTCACGCTGATAAACAAGTCTTCCGTTGCCATGGAGACCCATCACAACAAAATCCGGAAAACAGCCAAAAAGAGCCATCGATTAGGCGATCGATTAGCCTGGCATCAATTGATTCATTTTCAGCACCACCGCCGTTGACAGCTCCCGTTAAGAGCTTCTTCAGAAGCTTCTTAGGCTTGATCTTATGTTTCTTCTGAGAAGGCAGTTAAGAAGGCTTTTAGGAAACACCCGCATCTTAGCGCTCCTTCTTAGCCGAACCCTTCTTAGGAGCCTTCTTAAGACCTTAAGAACGATGGTATTTGGGAAACGCGGCCATTATTGGTAAGGACAAAATTATTGGAGAATATAGTTTTTTTTAGTACTTTTATGTAAAAATAAGTAAGCCATATGCAGTGAATGTTGTTTGCCAACCGCCAACAAATAGGTTGTTGGCTTATAATACTATTGTCTGTTTTTAGTAATATTTTATATCCTACTTTATTGAACTCACCATGAATTTCAAACGCTCCTTGAATGCATCACAGGTGTGTTTGATTAACGCTGCTGCTACTGCCCAGCTTCTGACTCCCGTTGCAGGAGAAGAGAGCTGAGCAGCCAGTCTGAGCAGCTTAGGTCTCTAATTTGCAATAAATATCGGTCACAACAGTGTGTGAAGAGAGAAAATGGAGAGTGAGAGGGTGAGAGAAAGGCAAAAAAAAACACGGCTCCCAATGAGGAGCCGGTTCTTAGAGCTGTTACATTCCCAAACAACATAACACTACTCTGTTCAGGCAAAGAAAACACAAATGGGAAAAAAGATTTATGTCAAAAGGAGGACAAAAGGGTGTCCGTCTTGAGGTTGCGCTGGTAGGCGGACACTCCTTTTAAATTCCGGACTGTCTGTCTTAAAGCCGGATGTATGGCCACCCTACTCCCAGGCGCCACTGGACCCTCTGACCAACAACAAACAGGCAAAGTGGGTGAAGTGTCTTGCTCAAGGACACAACGGCCAAGTATGGAAGCCTATTCCCGCCACTTTAAAGAAAAAAAAGAAAAATGTAATTCATAATTATGAGACAGTAAGTCATAATTATGAGATAGTAAGTCATAATTATGAGATAGCTATCTAACATATTCTGTCCCCCCTTATATAACTAAAACTAAAGACAGTAAAAATGTTCCAAACATTGCTCCTTATTTGCCAAAGTTATGGGGGGGAACAGGATATTTCAGCCACCCCCCCATCATAAAATGGGAATAAATGTAAATAGTAAATGGTAAATGGCGTGTACTTGTATAGCTCTTTCTCTCAAGTCTTATAACTCCCAAAGTGCTTTACACTTTGTCATTCACCCATTCACACACACACTCACATGTTTGAAGGTGATAAACTACACACATGTTGTAGCCACAGCTGTCCTGGGACACACACTAGCTACGTTTACATGCGCCAAATTTCCCCAATCTGATTAAAATCTTGGTCAATCAGAATTCCATAATCCCTGTTCACATGGACACTAACTGAAATTATCTGATCATGCCATGAGTACACATGCACCAAGCACTCAATCAGGTTAAATGAGTTGAGCATGCGCACAGCGAGTTGTCTTTCCGGGGGAAGAAAAGAAACTAAACAAACTCCGTCCTTTCTGCACGTCTTTTCCGCCCCATCGTGAGCTCGAGCTGACTCACGTTATCCCCAATATGGATCTTCTGCGGGTGATTACCTTTATGTTTGGGTTTTTACTGGTGGCATTAACCAAGCTAGAGGCTGAATACATATTACTACTGCTCCTCCACCACAGGAGAGGAGAGCAGGATGACAGGATGACTGCACCAGCAGACCACTTTTGTTTACCTCCCGCCATGTTTTCTACTTGGGTCTGCGAAAGCAGAAAGACGTCACGCTGAAGTTGTACGCATGCGCAGTGGGCTTTTTTCACCCTTTCTTTCCGAATGGGTGTGTACATGCACTTCTATCCGAATGAGGATCGGACAAAACCACCCCTCTCGATCGGAAGTAAATTTCATTCTGATCAGGCTGCATCGGATCAAAACATTCTGATTGACATGTTTACATGACATATTTTTTTTCCGATTGGGCGTTTATTCCGATTAAATGTGCCCATGTAAACAAAGCTACTGACAAAGGTGAGGCTCCCAGGCGCCACTGGACCCTCTGACCAACACCAAACAGGCAAAGTGGGTGAAGTGTCTTGCCGGCCAAGCGATCCTTTTTCCAGGTGGAGCTGGGATTTAAACCGGTCACCCTGCAGTTACCAAATGACCCACTCTGCCAACTGAACCATGGCAGCTCCCTCAACAGCCAAAAATGTGTTTACAGTGGGGCAAAAAAGTATTTAGTCAGCCACCAATTGTGTAAGTTCTCCCACTTAAAAAGATCAGAGAGGCCTGTAATTTTCATCATAGGTATACCTCAACTATGAGAGACAAAATGAGGAAAAAAAATCCAGAAAATCACATTGTCTGATTTTTAAAGAATTTATTTGCAAATTATGGTGGAAAATAAGTATTTGGTCAATAACAAAAGTTAATCTCAATACTTTGTTATATAGCCTTTGTTGGCAATGACAGAGGTCAAACGTTTTCTGTAAGTCTTCACAAGGTTTTCACACACTGTTGCTGGTATTTTGGCCCATTCCTCCATGCAGATCTCCTCTAGAGCAGTGATGTTTTGGGGCTGACGCTGGGCAACACGGACTTTCAACTCCCTCCAGAGATTTTCTATGGGGTTGAGATCTGGAGACTGGCTAGGCCACTCCAGGACCTTGAAATGCTTCTTACGAAGCCACTCCTTCGTTGCCCGGGCGGTGTGTTTGGGATCATTGTCATGCTGAAAGACCCAGCCACGTCTCATTTTCAATGCCCTTGCTGATGGAAGGAGGTTTTCACTCAAAATCTTACGATACATGGCCCCATTCATTCTTTCCTTTACACGGATCAGTCGTCCTGGTCCCCTTGCAGAAAAACAGCCCCAAAGCATGATGTTTCCACCCCCATGCTTTACAGTAGGTATGGTGTTCTTTGGATCCAACTCAGCATTCTTTCCCCTCCAAACACGACAAGTTGAGTTTCTACCAAAAAGTTCTATTTTGGTTTCATCTGACCATATGATGTTCTCCCAATCCTCTTCTGGATCATCCAAATGCTCTCTAGCAAACCGCAGACGGGCCTGGACCTGTCCTGGCTTCAGCAGGGGGACACGTCTGGCACTGCAGGATTTGAGTCCCTGGCGGCGTAGTGTGTTACTGATGGTAGCCTTTGTTACTTTGGTCCCAGCTCTCTGCAGGTCATTCACTAGGTCCCTCCGTGTGGTTCTGGGATTTTTGCTCACCGTTCTTGTGATCATTTTGACCCCACGGGGTGAGATCTTGCGTGGAGCCCCAGATCGAGGGAGATTATCAGTGGTCTTGTATGTCTTCCATTTTCTAATAATTGCTCCCACAGTTGATTTCTTCACACCAAGCTGCTTACCTATTGCAGATTCAGTCTTCCCAGCCTGGTGAAGGTCTACAATTTTGTTTCTGGTGTCCTTTGACAGCTCTTTGGTCTTGGCCATAGTGGAGTTTGGAGCGTGACTGTTTGAGGTTGTGGACAGGTGTCTTTTATACTGATAACGAGTTCACACAGGTGCCATTAATACAGGTAACGAGTGGAGGACCGAGAAGCCTCTTAAAGAAGTTACAGGTCTGTGAAAGCCAGAAATCTTACTTGTTTGTAGGTGACCAAATACTTATTTTCCACCATAATTTGCAAATAAATTCTTTAAAAATCAGACAATGTGATTTTCTGGATTTTTTTCCTCATTTTGTCTCTCATAGTTGAGGTATACCTATGATGAAAATTACAGGCCTCTCTGACCTTTTTAAGTGGGAGAACTTACACAATTGGTGGCTGACTAAATACTTTTTTTCCCCACTGTATGTGGAACCTTCTTACTGTCTTTAGTCCACTTATCTTAGAGAGTACGTTCTGTAATTTGAGGGATATTCGCCCCTCATTTGCCAATGTTGGGGAGGGGGCGAATATTCCTCACAAAATGGGAACAAAGTGTGTTTATCTGGAACGTTTTTACTGTATTGTACTGTATAAATGTATTTATGTTATAAATCAGATGCTTGAAATGTTCTGTCCCCCCATAACTTTGGCAGATGTATTCAAATTCACATGAAGTAGCATCGCTTTATGACTATCTCTGTCATGTTTTGTACTAAATAATGGTGGATCCAAATGCAGGAGAGCGAAGATAGAGGGTTGAGAAAAAGTTTAATAATAATAATGCCAGTACCAAAAATAGAGAAACACTTGGTGCTCGGGATAACCGGATGGAACGGCTGAAAAAGACGAGCACAAATAATCCATAGAGAACGGAAAGTTCAAAATCCAGAATTCCAAAAACCATGACTGAGACAGGAAAAGGGAGGTAGAGAGAGAACAACCCAACAAAACACTGACGCTTACCAGACACTTAAATATGAACTAAGCTAATTACTAAACAAGGAACACCTGAACGGAAAACTTCTGAACAGAGGAAGACTGACGACACGGGACGTAAACAGGAAGTGAGGACACATGGGGTGCGAAACAGGAAAAACAACCAAAATTCCCCCCCCCCCCCCCGTAATGGATGGCACCTGATGTCCAAAACAAAATCATAAAACCAAGATCTGGGTACAACAACAAAAAAACCCCGGGCGGGAGTAGAGAGGCCTGGAAGGAGGGACTGAACCAAAGAAAACAAAAACACTCCAAGCTGAAAGTGTCCAAAAGGAAAGGCTAGGCCAAAAAATAAAAAAACTGAGTTCAGAGGCCTAGGTGAATAGTCACTGGAGGCCTCAGAGGCCGGACAACAGTTTCTGAGGAGCAGCATGGGAGCTGCGAGGCGAGATGCCTCGAGTCTGGAAGGTGGTCACGGAGCCGTAAGGGGAGGTCCAGAAAGTCTGGAGGACGGCCGGGAGTCCGTGCTGAAAAAAGGCGAGAGTCTGGAGGTTGGCCGGGAGGCTGCGAGGAGAGGCGGCGAGAGTCTGGAGGGAGGCAAGGAGGCCGCGAGGAAAGGCGCCGAGAGTCTGGAGGGCGGCCTGGGAGCCGTGGAGCGATGGGGCGCCGAGCGCCTGGAGTGTGGCCTGGGAGCCGCGGAGCAATGGGGCGCTGAGCATCTGGAGTACGGCCATTGCTGCTGGCAGGAGGACGACCGCTGGTGCAGGATGGTGGAGGTCTTGATGATCTGGCTGGAGAACTGGAACTGGCTGCCGCCACTGGAGGACTGGAATCGGCTGCCGGAGCTGCTGGTGGACTGGTTGTTGGTGGAGTGGCTGCTGGTGCTGCTGGTGGACTGGCTGCTGGCGCTGCTGGTGGACTGGAATCGGCTGCCGGAGCTGCTGGTGGACTGGTTGTTGGTGGAGTGGCTGCTGGTGCTGCTGGTGCTGCTGGTGGACTGGCTGCTGGCGCTGCTGGTGGACTGGTTGTTGGTGGAGTGGCTGCTGGTGCTGCTGGTGGAATGGCTGCTGGCGCTGCTGGTGGACTGGCTGCTGGTGGACTGGCTGCTTGTGCTGCTGGTGACTGGCTGATCTGGCATGGGATGATAAGGCACTGGAACTGAATCTGGAACCGCTGGAGTGACTGGAACTGGAGCGACTGGAAACTGCTGGAACTGGGTGTTCTGGCTGCTGGAGGTCTGGATGTTTTAGCTGCTGGAGGTCTGGCTGCTGGTGCACTGGGATCCGCTGGGACGTTGAAACCATGTGATGTGGCACTGGGTCTGGAACCGGGTGTTGTGGCACTGGATCTGGAACTGGAGGCTGGAACAGACCCACTGGAAGGCTGGAGACTGGAACCGGGCCCACTGGAAGGCTGAAGACAGGAACCAGGCCCACTGGAAGACTGGAGTCTGGAACCTGGCCCTCTGGAAGACTGGAGTCTGGAACTGGGCCCTCTGGAATGGGTGCTGGCGGAGCGTTGCGGACGGAGACGTCCTCGAACCCTTGAGGAGGCGTTGGAGGAGTGTCTCAGATGGCGACGTCCTCGAACCCTGGAGGAGGCGTTGGAGGAGCGTCACAAACTGCGACGTCCTCGAACAGAGAAACACTTACACAGAGTGGAGGAGGTGCTCGGGATAACCGGATGGAACGGCTGAAAAAGACGAGTACTAAATAATCCATAGAGAACGGAAAGTTCAAAATCCAGAATTCCAAAAACCATGACTGAGACAGGAAAAGGGAGGTAGAGAGAGAACAACCCGACAAAACACTGACGCTTACCAGACATTTAAATACTAACTGAACTAATTACTAAACAAGGAACACATGAACGGAAAACTACTGAACAGAGGAAGACTGACGACACGGGAAGTAAACAGGAAGTGAGGACACATGGGGTGTGAAACAGGAAATACAACCAAAGTCAAAATAAAAGCAAAACAGGAAGCAACACAACCGGAAGGAATAACACAGTGGATGAATGGAACCTTAAAACGAAACAAAAACCCAGAGACACAACACTATAAATGGAATGAGATGATAAATGAAACAAACCCTCAAACAAACCCACAACCACAGAGACCTAACAATCTCCTAATTATGACTTAGTATCTCATAATTATGAGTTACATTTTTCTTTTTTTTTTCTTCAGAGTGGCAGGAATAGGCTTCCATACTCCATTAGTTGATATTTCCTTACCTGAGAGTTTAGCTATGTTTTCCATAATATTATATTTTTTCCTTTTGCTTTTTTAATTATTTCCATAAAAAGTGTTTTATCTACTCTAAGTTGTAACGTGACCATATTCCTATAGTTTTGTTTGTGAACCAGTCTGTAGAAAGGCCGGACTTTAAAAAATGTTTTTTAGGGTAATGTCTCTTCTATTCATCAAAATCCATAGAGGTTTATTAAACCAGGGTAAAATGTTGCTTGGCCCTGTTTTCCGGGGCATTTTTTTGTGTAGGGAAACCTCAATCATTTGATTTTTGTCCTCACGTTTTTGCAGGTCTCATCACATTTTTTACCTGATATCATATCAATCAGTTTCAGTTTTTTTTTTACTGGGATTTTGTGATATGAAAAAAATATTTTTTATTTCTATATTATTTTTGTCTTTTTGTTACAATTTCGGTAATTTTTGTGCAATTAAATTAAAGTTATGATCAGACAATCCAGTAACTGGATTATAGATTATAGATACATGTCCTGAGACTTTCCACAGCATGAGGAAGTGGAAACCTGCCACCTGTGGACAGGCAGGGACCACACCTTAACACAGAAGCAGACCAGATTCTGTAGTTTCTGTCTGTAAGTGGAGCAGTGGAGACACTGACTGATGGACAACTGTGCTCATGATGTGTTTCCTTTTGCAGGTGAGGAGGAGGTGTGTGAACATCAGCAGCATGGAGCAGCGTGAGGACCAAGAGGCCAAAGGTCCTCTGTGGGGGGAACATGAGACCCAGAGCAAAGATCACAGGTGAGATCACCTTGTCTTAGGGTTTATTCAGATCAGAAAAGTCCTTTAATCCGCTTGTTTGGTCCGGACCAGAAGCGGACTTTATTTTTTTCATTTGCTGCGGTTCCTATTCAGACTGCACATTTTGCAAGTGAACTTAATTTTGTAAACACATCCACGCATGTGACGATCTGTGCTCCTATTGGACAGGTCTGATTAGAGTGACACTCAGAGCACAGACCCGGATATGGAGGAAAAGATTCCTGCCCAGCTGCAGAGCTGAGTGTCAGCACCAGCAGCTTTAGTTATAACAGCAGTGAACACCTTATTTTTCCTACAGTAGCTCATTAAGCATAATCCCCAGAAGCATTAGCAGAGGTGCAGGTTTTCCCTGATCTCATCGCGTCACACCAGGAGAGATTCACAGCTGCTGCGCAGCTCGTTTGGGGGAGAAGTTCTCTCCCACCTGTGTCTGTGTTCAAGCAGCGAAAAGCAGGATTAAACCGTGACAGTGGAAAACAATCATTTAAATGGCAGTCTGTTGTGAACAAGTTGTGTAGTCAGTCATCAACGTTGGATGGCATTAATTTGGCCTCCAACAAGAAGGTAAAGAACCTGGGTGTTATCTTTGACCAGGACATGTCCTTTAGGTTTCATATAAAGCATGTTACCAGGACGACCTGCGTAATGTTGCTAAAATTAGGAACATTTTGAATCAAACGAAGAGGTTCGCTTGGGTTTTCCTGATCCATCCCTTTAGTTATGCTGTTATAGTCTCAGACTGCTGGATGACAAATGTTTTATTATTAATTGGTTGATTTTTCTGTGAAGTGCCTTGAAATGACTTTGTCATGAACTGGCACTTTATAAATAAATAAACTTGAACTTGAGACTGTTCATGTACTGACTATATTAAAAACTCTTTCCACCACTGCCACGGCTTGTTTCCTGCTGTTGCGTTGCTGCTCCACGCATCAACACAGCGCGGGGCGCACAGATAATATCTGTGATGATATCTAATAAAATAAGCTGTGTATTGAAATTAAGCAGGACTTACTGGAAATATTATTAATTAATAATTTCACCTTGTGTCCCCGGACTGTGGCCCTATGTGAGTCGCTGACTGACGTGCTGCTGAGGTTGGAAAAAAAATGCATTGTCATGGTAACGCACCCGGTGGAGGCAGAAAGGCGCATAAATCCCGCAGTTGTTTCAGATTGAGGCTGGTTCTTATTCAGACCTGAAGCGAACCGAACCGAGTTCGTTTGGAAGCGGACCGAGACCATCTGAAAAAGTGGGTCTCGGTCCAGTTCTTTCGTCCGCACCAGAGTTCGCTTGTGCGCATTCAGACCTGCATGGAAGGTGCGGACCAGCACTCCAAGTGAACTCTGGTCTGCTTAAAGTGGACCAAACAGTGCAGGTCTGAATACAGCCTGCTTCTCTATGTCCAACCAGTCACATAACCAGTTCATCTTTATTCACAGAAATCCACCTGGATCTGGACCTGGACCAGGATTTGGACCCAGCTGTCAGTCCTTTAAGAGTGACAACTCAAAGGGTCTTGAGATATTGTTTAAAGCCCAACCGTGTTCAGCAGGGAGGTGAGCAGATCTATACATGTAACATGTGATTGGTCAGCTGATAGTGACCTGAAACATGGTGGACTGAGGTCACCATGAGCCTAAGAGACTTTGTTGATTTCATGATCTATCACTGCAATGTTCCCTCTTTATTCGAGTAATCTATGAAGTTTTATTTGAGTCTTTTCTGTAATGTAAAATGAATCATTGGGACATTTTAATAAGAGGAAGTATTTTGCTCTCAGGACATATCCAAGACTAGCTCCTGCACCCAGTTTGGACTCTGTAATCCAGGACGAGTGTGATAAGAGATTTACAAAAGAAGAACCATTTTCTGTGATGAGGTAAGCTGGGTGATTGAACCAGCAGCCTCTCAGAAAGCTGTCCAGGGTTTTAAAGGTGTGATGACATCACTGTTTAAACTGGCGTAAAGCTATTTCATGTAGTAGATATGCCTGCATATGTCAACTCACAAAATAATTTGATTAAAAAACTAACAGGGCGGGGGTGTACGGGCAGGTCAGAATCCTCTTCTCAGCAACACGGTTCCTTTCGTTAATGATATGTGGGTCTCCCTGGCTGACTTCGCTCTGATTGGCTACAACCATTGCCCGCAGCAAGCCTTTCTTCTCGGCTCCGTCAACAGTCCAGTAACATGGCGAGTGGACGTTTACAACCGTATATGTTCGAGCCTGAAACGTCTTCTGAGGAAGACGGAGGGGTGAACACATAAAACTCAACTAATCACATGAGCGAATAAACAGTGCTGTCAGATGTTATCAATGAAAATAGATTCACAATATGGTATGATAAACCTGTTGCTCACGGACATTGTTGCTAGAGCGGCTATCACATGCTAGCATCATGAACTCTTCAGACCACGAACAAACGTTTATCAGGCAAGGCAGCATTTTATTAAATAAATAAACTTACGGGTATTGACGATGTGGTCGCCTCCTTCAGGGTTGGTAAAGAATTTTTAATTAAAATCAGTTTCTTTGACAATCCCAACTTGAATTCACCCAAGTTATGGAAGCAGTCCTCCGTGAAGTGAGCTGAACATATTCTCAAATTGAGGTTATAACTGCATGGCACTTCTCCATAAATGAACTTCAGCCACTCTTCTCTAGTTTTTTCATCCTTCGGGAGTGAGTGTAAACTTCCAGCATGGGTTGAGCATCCTTGGACACAACAGGTCCCCGTTTGCGTAGCCATCTCTTCTCAAGTGCAGCAGCACAAGCTAGCGCAACGCAGCTACCGGTGTATGGGCTGGGGGTGGGGGGTTGGACTGTTTACTTCACTGTGCACTTTTATTGGACGAAATACGTAGGATGAAATGCCACGTAGGAAAAAATGGTGCTTTCCGATTCAACCGTTTTTTAAATAAGAAACAAAGCGGACCGCCCACAAACGGGAACTTTGATACTCGCTTTGGACGTTCACACGGCCTCATCAGTGCACAACACATCATGATATACCCCAAAAACCTCAAAAAAGTGCATTTTGATGTCATAACCCCTTTAAAGAGATTTGAGACTGTGGGCTCTTATCAGCAGGAATGACTGTGAATTTCATTCAAATTCATAAATAATTTATTAATCCTAAAATGGAAATCAAATAAACAAAATGAATTCATTTAAAGGTTCTGTTAAATCGAAAACTGGTTATTATTTAATTTACCCCGTTTAACTTTATGCTTCACAACATAAACAAACACATTTATACAGATTCGTGAAGTTGTGTTCACTGACATGTACTTGTAGTGGGAAAATTGACTGATGGAAATATAATTTTAAGCATTCTTTTCTACAACTTAAAATTCAAAACAAGTTTGTGAGAAAATTTACCAGAAGTGACATTTTTTCACACACATTCAAGTTGATTTTAGATGTATTTTTTACCATTTGATACAAGTAAAGATTTAATTGTATAAGTGCAGATATTTTGAAACACAATATCTACCTTCATAACTCTCCCCCGACTTACATATCAGGCTGTATGAATGGGTGAATTTAAAACTTGTAAAAGCGCTTTGAGTGGTCTGAATGACAAGGAAAGTACAGGACAATTACCATTTACATTTTCTTATGTTAAAGAGGCCCTTCAAGTCAAGTCAAGTTTATTTATAAAGCACATTTAAAAACAACCAAGGCTGACCAAAGTGCTGTACAGTGACAAGAAAACATTAAAACAACATAAACAGAATAAAAGCTCTAAAATACATAAAAACATAAAACACCTCACTAATAAAACGATCAAATTAAACCTTGTTAAAAGCCAATGAGAAGAGGTGGTTTTAAGAGCAGATTTAAAAGTTCCTGAGCTTGTGGAAAATCTGATGGCCCAGAAAGGCCCTTCCATTAAAAATGGTGTTTCTGAGGTTTATGTTGAATATTTTAGCTCCACAGGTGTTCTTACCTTCATAGTGGGTGTGAAAACAGGTCAACAACTTCTCTTTCAGTTTTTATCTCTCAAACTACGCAGGTGGTGATAAAACCTGAGTTCTCCCGAGTCTGAACGGCCTGTATCTGTTTCAACTACTTTGTTCGTTAGTATTCATCAGCTCCTGCAGTTGAAACCACGCCTAGCATGCTGCTAGCCAAAAAGTATAACATGTAGCAAACAGGAAGACACGACATCTGAAATAGCACAGCAGGGCAGGAAACAGTATACCTTGCTCTCATAGGCTAGTTTGTTAGCCAAACAGAGTCCAGCAAATTCGAATAATGAATATGAAGAGCTGCTGCAAAAAGCATTAAGCAGCCTGACCGAAGGAGCCGGAACCACCCGAATTTTAACGCAGACAGATTGAAAGGTCTGTTAATAAGTGTTTCCTAATGTTTTTTAGATATAAAATGTTTCATATTACTGTTTAATACTTAAGAAATAACCACAGAGTCCTGAAATTTGTATGAAATGTCCTCTTTAAAAGACATCTTAAAAAGAAACTGAGCTCAAAATTACATTTCTGAGTATTTCTGCTTTCAAATCAAAAGTCAGATTGAAACAGGCAGATTTTCATATTCAGATTTTTTATGTTTGTCTTTGTCTCTTTGTGATCTTGTTCGTCATGATTTCTCCAGAGTTGACCACCAGAGTTCTAAATTTCCCAGTGGGGATTCTGCCCAGCAGCATCAAACACAGCTCGACTCCATATTTAAGGTCTATATGTGCACAACAACTGACATCTCTTCACACTCTTCTCCACGTTGCACCTCATTGACCAGTGGATTGTCAGTCTGTCCAACATGGGTGGAATGTTTAACTCTGGGTTTTCAGTCTGACATGTCATGTTATTCTCTTCCAGCTGTTGGAGGACAACATTATCACTTTTGTGAAAAACGAGCTTAAAAGAATCCAGAGGGTCCTGAGTTCTGAAGACCTAGAGTCCTTAAAGAGTGAGAGGATGTATGAGAAGGTGTTGAAGGGTGATGAGGAGGAGCAGAGGAGCAGTAGAGAAGCATTTGTGATGATTGCAAGGGATTTCCTGAAGAAAATAAATCACGAGGATCTGTCCAACCATCTGCAGAGCAGTAAGATTTACATATTTAATTTGATGTCCCTATATATGACAACCTGGATCTACCTGTTAACAATTACCTGTTAGTTAAGCAATATCACACTGAAGGTTGTGCTCTTGTACCGAATATCAGCATATAGCGTTTTATGCAAATGATGATTTTTAACCCTTTTACATTGTCAATTTGGCATGTCATGGTTATTTACATAGTGACACACACAGACACACACAAACAGATTCACTTCTTCCTCTTCTTTCTCTTTCAAGAGTTATCTAGGTCATTAGGGGAACATGATCGATAGATTTACACACAAAAAAAACCCTCGCAAATCTTTTTTTCTTCTTCACTTTGGCTCTATAGTTTATAAAGTGAAAGTAAAGTTACACGTAACAGTTCGCATTTACCTTTTTAACTCATTTAGTGCCACTTTCAGGTTTCATATCTCCCTCAGTTCCAGAGATATTTAGTATTTTTACTGATTTTTGAAGGCTCACAGAATATTTTCTCCTATGACTATGTGAATTCTGAAACATCAGCACAAAATGTAGTCTTTCTTCTTCTTTAAAAAACAAACTAAAAAAATATTTCTACCTCTTTCTGTTGTTTAGTAATCTGCAGTACAAAAGAGGAACTTTTATGAAAATCCACACGTTTCAGGACTAAAAGCTGAGATAAAGAGCGTTTTGTGTGAAGAGGTTTTTCAAGCAGATCAGTGACTTTGATGTAAATATTTCATGTTTCAATGATTCATGTAACATCTGAACAATGTTTTACTACTATGAAAGTGAAAAAAAAAACAGTAAAAAAGTACTTTTGATAGTTTATTTTGTGTATAAAAAGAGTAATTTATAGACAATTTCAACATTTGAATAAAATATAGGAAAAAAGCGACAAATTTATGATTCAGATACTCTGTGTCTGTGTGTGTACATGTGCTCGCGCATGTGCACGCGTGAGTGCGCAACTTACGCTGGATTCATACTAACACAGCTCCGATGTGTCGGAGACACGCACCGCCATGATACAATGTTGTATGGGCTCTCCAACTGCCTCGGATGGTCGGTTGGAGTCACGCTCTGTTTTCTAACTTTCCAACGGTCGCGTCGGATGACGCACATCAGTGATTGGTCAGCCAAACAACCCAACATCATTTCAGGCACGACGTAGCTTCCCTTTAAAATTGTAAACAGCACGAGTGTTGACAGTCTTGAAGACATGGAGCAGATCGAGGAACGTCTCGCAGAAGAAGTGAGGAAGTACGATCATTTAGCTTCAACTCCTCTCTGACAGAGTACAGGGATGCACAACTCAGCTTCAACTCCTGGAAGGAGATCACTGGAACCTTGGAGTTGGAGGTTGGGGAATGCACGAAGCGATGGAGGAACGTAAGGGACAAATTTGTCTGTATTAAAAAAAGTCTGAAGGGCAGCAGTGGTGATGCCGGTGGCCGTAAAGTCCCTGCTTTTTATTTGTTTCTTTCGTGGTTGGAACCACACAAAGCACTGGGAGACCTCTTCAAACGTCACGGTTGAACACGCCTCCTGCTGTCCTGGCAGAAAATTTCTTTGCAACAGAGTTGTGGTAGTGTGAAAAGAAACTGGCTCCGTCAGTACGCTGCTGTGTGGGAGCACATTTGCCTTTGCGTAAGCATGAATCCAGCTTTAGTCAGTTTGTTCCCCCCCCAACGGCCATTTGTTTGTCTATCAACACTTACCGTGTGTTTTATGCAGTGAATCATTCTTTATTTTGCTCCCTGCTGCCTTTAGAAGATCCTAACAGGAGATACTGGTCGGATAAATCCACCTCAGCTTCACTAGAATCACCAGAAGAACCTCAATGTCACTCTGAAGACATCACAAGTCCGAAAATGACGTGCTGGAGCACAAAACGCGCCACCTCTGACACAATACTTGTTTCCGGTAGATCCGGTAGACACGCTGGAGGGATTTTATCCATGTAATAAACTCCACCACCTTCTCAATTCCATAAATTCTATACTAGTTTGTAATAACTCTGAACAACGAGATCACTTCTAAGCCATTTCACAGGGTCTGAATCTCTTTTTCGCATATACCATCTGTCTTGTCCTGAGTGCTTGGCTCCTCCCCCGCTATGGAGATCGCACCTAGAGAAGTGCACCACTGCCTTCTCCTGGATCATATGACTAAATATCGCCTGTAATGAGTTCAAATTCAGCAAGCAGCTGCTCCAGAATGCTTTGTGGAATTTAAGCCAATAAAAGCTGTAGAGACTTCAATGGCACTGAGCGTTAGGATTCAGTTTGAAGTCTATAGAAGTACATGGCACTGAATGAGTTAAGCGCTAACTGCAGGGAGGCAGGGGGGTTACGCTGTGGGTTTGGTATTTTCTGTACTTGGTATTCGGTACTACACGTGTCGTGTTTGCCACAGAACTCCCATGTCTTCAGCTTTTTGCGTAGTTTAGAGCGGCAAGTCGTACCAGCGCTGCTCTAACTTCCCCTTGCCTTTAGGCTAAAAAGTAAAGAGGAGTAATTTTTATGTACTCATGCCCCACCTCCTTGCTGTGTGCATGCTGTGGCCATGTCCAACAACAGAGATGCTAATGCTGCTGATTTATTAAGCAGCGAAAAAAATAGTAAATAAATCTCAGCATTTTTCAGCCCTGGTGCTGGAATTTCTGCCGTGGCACAATGTGTGGGAAACACTGCTGACAATGAAACATGGACAGTGACTGAAGCGACGCTGGCTGTTTGGCTCTTCTCCGCTGTCACCGGAGGCAGAGTAAGGCTTTATGTAGCCCAGCAGTCCCGAGCCTTATCAATTGGAGCTGCTGGCCCAGGCCCCTGAGTCAGCACTGCCCGAAGCTGCTGCTGCTGAGGCAGAGTATACTAAACAGCTGTGCTAACTCAGTGCTAAAGTGATAATAATGCTAACCTGGAAAACAAAATCAATTAAAACTCTCAACTCGCAATTCCAACTCCAAACTCGCCATGGGCCGAGTGTGTCTGAAGGATGGTTTTATACCCAAACCCATGGGGCATGTCTTTGAGACCATGCCTGTGATGTGAAGATTGGAAAAGATGTACCGTCTTCTGCCAATTACAGATTTCAAATGCAGTAGCAACTTTTCAACCCTAAGAGGGCAGCACTAAGACGTTTTTAGACCAAAAAGTGTAGAATTTAACAAGTTTACACAAAAATGTCAAAAATACCAAGAAAATGAAAGATTGCATTGGTAAAGACCCACTAATACAGTTTATAAGGGAAAAAAAGTTGTTTGAGGTTTAGTTAGTCTTAAACACAAACCAAAGTTCAAAGATTGTTAGGTATTCAAGAATTAATAATACACTTCTTTTTAACAGCAATCTTACACCATAATTTGCTTCTTGTTAACAGTAAAGTTTGAGAATTTCTGTTTGGCTGTAAATTTAGTAGGTATGTCAGTAGATTGAGAATTGTACAGGGATTCCTCAGATTTCATTATGAATATTCAAACTGACAAAGAAACTCACTCATCCATTTTAGCTTGATGATGTTATTGAAGCGTATTGATGTGTAATATCTCATAACATTACCAGATATCACTCAAAGTAGGCATTATGAACTGAGAATGGATCTTTACAAAAGTCTTTTTGTTTTTCTCAGAATCATGTTTTCCATGGAAATGTAAAGCCAAGTCTATGCTGAAGAAGAAATATCAATATGTATATGAGGGGATCGCTAAAACAGGGAATCCAACTCCTCTTAATCAGATCTATGCAGAACTCTACATAGTAGAGGGCGGGACTGGAGAGGTTAATGATGAACACGAGGTCCGACAGATTGAAACAGCATCCAGGAAACCACACAGACCAGAAACAACCATCAGACAAGAAGACATCTTTAAACTCCCACCTGGAAGAGATCAACCAATCAGAACAGTGATGACAAAGGGCGTGGCCGGCATTGGGAAAACAGTCTTAACACAGAAGTTCACTCTGGACTGGGCTGAAGACAAAGCCAACCAGAACATCCACTTCCTGTTTCCATTCACTTTCAGAGAGCTGAATGTGCTGAAAGAGAGAAAGTTCAGCTTGGTGGAACTTGTTCATCATTTCTTTACTGAAACCAGACGAATCAGCAGCTTTGAAGAGTTCCAGGTTCTGTTCATCTTTGATGGTCTGGATGAGTGTCGACTTCCTCTGGACTTCCACAACAATCAGATCCTGACGGATGTTACAGAGTCCACATCAGTAGATATTCTGCTGACAAACCTCATCAGGAGGAACCTGCTTCCATCTGCTCTCCTCTGGATAACCACACGACCTGCAGCAGCTAATCAGATCCCTGCTGAGTGTGTTGACATGGTAACAGAGGTCAGAGGGTTCACTGATGAACAGATGGAGGAGTACTTCAGAAAGAGGTACATAGATGAAGAGCATGCCGACAAGATCATCTCCCACATCAGGACGTTACGAAGCCTCCACATCATGTGCCGCATCCCGATCTTCTGCTGGATCACTGCTACAGTTCTGGAGGATGTGTTGAAAACCAGAGAGGGAGGAGAGCTGCCCAAGACCCTGACTGAGATGTACATTCACTTCCTGGTGGTTCAGAGTAAGGTGAAGAAGATCAAATATGATGTTGGAGATAAAACAGATCTACACTGGACTCCAGAAAGCAGGAAGATGATTGAGTCTCTGGGAAAACTGGCTTTTGAGCAACTGCAGAAAGGAAACCTGATCTTCTATGAATCAGACCTCGTAGAGTGTGGCATGGATATCAGAATGGCCTCAGTTTATTCAGGAGTACTCACACAGATTTTTATTGAGGAGAAAGGACTGTTCCAGGAGAAAGTGTTCTGCTTTGTCCACCTGAGTGTTCAGGAGTTTCTGGCTGCTCTTCATGTCCATCTAATCTTTACCAACTCTAGAATCAATCTTTTTCATGGCCATAAATGCTGGTTGTTGAAAAGTTTTAGAAGATTTCAAAAAGTGAAGCTTGTCTATCAGAGTGCTGTAGACAAGGCCTTACAGAGTCCAAATGGTCACCTGGATTTGTTCCTCAGGTTCCTACTGGGTCTTTCACTGCAGACCAATCAGACTCTCCTACAAGGCCTGATGACACAGACAGGAAGTAGCTTACAGACCAATCAGGAAACAGTCCAGTACATCAAAAAGAAAATCAATGAGAATCCATCTGCAGAGAAGAGCATCAATCTGTTCCACTGTCTGAATGAACTGAATGATGGTTCTCTAGTGGAGGAGATCCAACAGTCGCTGAGTTCAGGAAGTCTCTCCACAGATAAACTGTCCTCTGCTCAGTGGTCAGCTCTGGTCTTCATCTTACTGTCATCTGGAAAAGATCTTGATGTGTTTGACCTGAAGAAATACTCTGCTTCAGAGGAGGTTCTTCTAAGACTGATGCCAGTGGTCAAAACCTCCAAAAAAGCTCTGTAAGCATTTCCTTGTGTCCATTCTTAAATAAATCAGCCATATTTAAAGAGCAGCAAAATGTAAATCCATGTTTATTTTATTTTTCTC
The DNA here is from genome assembly GCA_006937955.1 of Pachypanchax playfairii. NCBI lineage: Eukaryota > Metazoa > Chordata > Actinopteri > Cyprinodontiformes > Aplocheilidae > Pachypanchax > Pachypanchax playfairii. The sequence continues at coordinate 19,260 of SSNP01000386.1, read as the reverse complement.
TTAAAATATATTCAGAATAAGTGGCTGTAACCTCTCTGAGAGAAGCTGTGAAGCCCTTTCTTCAGTTCTAAGCTCCCAGTCCTGTAGTCTGAAAGAACTGGACCTGAGTAACAACAACCTGAAGGACTCAGGAGTAAAGCTTCTTTCTGCTGGATTGGAAAGTCCACATTGTAAACTGGAAACACTCAGGTCAGTATTCAAGATCCTTTTTATTCAACAAGACAACGTCTCAGTGACATGTTGTGTTTTATTGAGCTAAAAATATTATCTTTCACACAAGATGTAGTGTCAGAAATAACTTTTTACAGTTCAGTTTCCTATTTCAAATTCATTCTGCCTGACACTATGGAAAACATACTGACCAAAGGTGTATAAATTAGTGTTTTAGTACCCAGTTCATTGGGTTCTGCAGTCATGTTGGGTGGACAGACACAACACACTTTGCTATAGCCAAGTACATGTTGTGTGAGGGGTGCATTGGAACACAGAAGGAACAGCATATACAGGTCTATGTCACAGGCTCAGTTAGTTTTGTGACCCACATTGCAGGAACTCAGACACAGACAGTACTCAGGTGCAAAAGTGAAGGATTTATTTACAGTGCTGTACAAAGTGAAAATGTGCTCTGGAGTCTGGTGCGTCAGGGGAGGTCTCAGCAGGGATGATGCAGGTAGGTGAACTTGAAGGGAGGGCAGGTCCAGTGCGGTGCTGTGCAGGGAGGTGGTGAGTCCAAGGTCGGGTGAGGAGGCTGGAGGGAGACAGACAGGTTCCAGGCGATCAGACACTGGACACGAAGTAATCCTCGGAACACAAGGAGCAGGGTGAATAATCCTGGAGAGAACACGAAGAGTCATACAAACAAAGATCAACAGTCTTCATAAACAGTACACAAATCTCAGAAACGTTTCACTGAATCACTAGAAATAATCACAAGGAATCGGCACACGGGAGCTACCATTCAGGTCAACAACCAGGCGATGAATGAAGGTTTGCCTCTGGCTTAAGTAGCACCCTGCTCCTCATCAGCGCTGATCTCCACCAGGTGTTGTCAATCTGCCTCGCTCTCCAGCGTAGATCCTCACTGCAGAGAGATGACTCACCCGACACAGAATACACAGCACACACAAACACTGAACCTGACAGTCTATAAGCCAGGACTGAATAAAAGAAGCTCAATGGCTGTTTCTTGTTTTTCGGATAGTGCACATGCGTTTTAAGCAATTAGGAAATACAAGCCTGAGTAAATAAGCATGATTTTGCGTTGGTTCATACTTGTTCTAAATAAAACTATAGATTTACAGATATTTATTTAAGCTTAATCAAATGTACAAATTTGAACAACTTTAATAAATGGTTTAATTCATCTATTGGTAATCATAATAAACATTAGGCAATAATAGACAAGGTTTATGTGTGTGTGTGTGTGTGTGTGTGTGTGTGTGTGGGTTTGTATTTCTGACCTCCTGAGGACCCGTTTCTACTACTACTACTACTGTCATTTAGCAGACGCTTTTATCCAAAGCGACTTACATTGAGAGAACATACAAGCAAGAAATCAAAGAGAAGGAAACAATATAAGGAGGCGGACTGTTTGGAGTCCAGTTTAATTCCGACGCTGATACATCAAGTGTATAATTTTTTTTTTTTTTTTTTTTTTTTTT
>SSNP01000386.1:0-17589 GCA_006937955.1 Pachypanchax playfairii | reverse complement strand
CTATCATAAATCATAAATTAATCCCACATTAAGACTGAAAGTGTTCTTTAGTCTGCTCTTAAAAGTAGCTGCCGACTCTGAGGATCGGACCGAGTTTGGTAGGTCATTCCACCATCGGGGGATAACAGAGGAGAAGAGTTTGGAACATGATCTCATGCCACGTTGTGGTGGAAGTGCTAGGCGTCTTTCAGCGGCTGAGCGTAGCTGACGCATGGGAATGTAGGTTTGGATGAAGGAGTGAAGTTAAGTAGGAGCTGTGTGTGTTAGAGTCTGGTAAGCCAGAAGCAGAGCTTTGTATTTGATGCGTGCTGCAACTGGAAGCCAGTGCAGAGAAATGAGCAGCGGAGTGACATGAGCCCTTTTGGGCTGGTTGAAGACCAGACGTGCTGCTGCGTTCTGAATCATCTGCAGAGGTTTAACCGAGGACGCCGGAAGACCGGCCAGCAAAGAGTTGCAGTAGTCGATCCGGGACAAGACCAGGGCCTGGACCAGAAGCTGTGTGGTGTGGTCTGTGAGGAAGGCTCTGATTTTCCTGATGTTGTAAAGAGCGAATCGACATGAGCGAGCTACGGAGTTAACCTGCTCCTTGAAGGACAGCTGGTTGTCCAGTATGACACCAAGGTTTCTGGCGGAGGTTTTGGGGAACAGCGTGATGGAGTCAAGCTGCACGCTTATCTGAGGAGGTAAGGAGTTACTGGCAGGACAGACAATGAGGTCAGTTTTGGACAGATTAAGCTGAAGGTGGCGATCCCTCATCCACGCCGAGATATCTGAGAGGCAGGCAGATATCCGCACTGAGACGGAGGTATCGTCTGGAGGGAAGGAGAGGAGGAGCTGAGTGTCGTCAGCGTAGCAATGGTAGGAGAAGCCATGGGAGCGAATGATCTCACCTAATGAGGTGGTGTATAAAGAGAAGAGGAGAGGACCAAGGACCGAGCCCTGCGGGACACCCGTCGCCAGCTCATGCAGACTGGACATCTGTCCATGCCACGAGACTCTGAAAGATCTTTCCGCAAGGTACGAGGTGAACCACGAGAGGACCGGTCCCAAGATGCCAAGCTTAGATAGCGTCGAGAGGAGAATGAGGTGGTTGACGGTGTCGAAAGCAGCAGACAGGTCAAGGAGTACGAGTACTGAGGAGAGACCAGCCGATCTGGCAACCCGTAGTGAGAGAGAAGAGCGGTTTCAGTGGAATGGCCTCGCTTAAAGCCTGATTGATAAGGATCAAGTAGGTCATTGTCGTGGAGGAACTGTGAGACTTGAGTGAAAACGGCTCGCTCTAGGATCTTGGACATGAACGGTAGGAGCGAGACTGGCCGGTAGTTTCCTACCTGGGCCGGGTCGAGCGACGGTTTTTTCAGCAGCGGAGTGACAGTGGCTTGCTTGAAAACTGAAGGAAAGACGCTAGTTTTCATGGAAGAGTTTATAATGTGGGTTATTGCAGGTTTGACAGCAGGAAGAATGCTCAGCAGGATATCTGTAGGAATCGGATCCAGAGGACACGTGGTTGGATTAGATTCCACTACGAGTCGGGAGACTTCGTCCTCATTCAGTAAGCGGAAGGAGCAGAGCGATTGACCGGAGGAAGGATGGACCAGACTGGGATGGTCAGGCTCAGAAAACTGATTTTTAATGGAGGCGATTTTGTCGGTGAAGTAGGTGGCGAACATGTCTGCAGTCAGCCCGGTGGGTGGCTGAGCAGGTGGAGGACGGAGAAGAGTATTGAATGTCTTGAACAGTTTTCCCATGTTAGGAGCATTTTGGATTTTGTTTTGGTAAAAAGCTATCTTGGCAGCCTTTAAGCAGGATGTGAAGCTAGAGAGCTTTTGCTGGTATTCGGACAAGTCAGAGAGATTTTTGGATTTGCGCCATTTCCTTTCAGCTGCTCTCAGACCAGCTCTGTGATCCCTCACGAGGGCAGACTTCGTCCAGAGAAGAAGCTAGTGAGGAGCAGAGCGTCTCTGTTGCGTCATTTACAGGCAGAGTTGAGAGCACCGAGTAGGAAGGGAGGGAGGAGCAGACATGCTCCGATAGCTGCGAGGGAGTGAGAGATTGAAGGTTTCTGCGGTAGGAGACAGTCTTTACTTTACTTTACTTTACTAGTTTCCTGACTTTTACGATCTTTCTGGGGTCCGAGGGTTCTTGTGGGGACTGAAGCCTGGTCCCCATGAGGGGGGCTCCCCTTTTTAGGGTTAGGGGTTAGGTTTATAGGTATGGTGTGAATAGAGTTTTAGTTAGTCTTAGGGTTAGTTATAGATCAGTAATGGTTAAGGTTAGGAAAAGGGTTTGGGTTAGGTATAAATCTAGTTACTAAAATCAATGGAAGTCAATGGACGGTCCCCATAAGGACAGCAAAACAAACATGCGTGTGTGTGTGTGTCCACAGGCTGTCAGGCTGTCTGATCACAGAGGATGGTTGTATTTCTCTTGCTTCTGCTCTGAGTTCCAACCCCTCTAATCTGAGAGAGCTGGACCTGAGCTTCAATCATCCTGGAGAGTCAGGAGTGAAGCTGCTGTCAGCTGGACTCAAGGATCCACACTGCAGACTGGACACTCTGAGGTATCTGCAGCCACACACACACTATTTTAACATAATGAGATGATTACCATGTCTGGATTAGACCTCAGTTTAGTCCAATCATCTGGAAGGTACAATCACAGATTAAGTTACACAGATAAACACTCTAATTGAAAACAATGGTAACCGGGCTGGCGCAATGCATTGTGGGTAACTGTGTGTCACTTGCAGCTGCTAGCACTGGAACACTATACAGTTATCGTTATGTTGTTGTGGACAATTTTCAAAACAGCCTTTCTACACGTTTATGGGTCTAAATACAGTGGGGCAAAAAAGTATTTAGTCAGCCACCAATTGTGTAAGTTCTCCCACTTAAAAAGATCAGAGAGGCCTGTAATTTTCATCATAGGTATACCTCAACTATGAGAGACAAAATGAGGAAAAAAAATCCAGAAAATCACATTGTCTGATTTTTAAAGAATTTATTTGCAAATTATGGTGGAATATAAGTATTTGGTCACCTACAAACAAGTAAGATTTCTGGCTTTCACAGACCTGTAACTTCTTTAAGAGGCTCCTCGGTCCTCCACTCGTTACCTGTATTAATGGCACCTGTGTGAACTCGTTATCAGTATAAAAGACACCTGTCCACAACCTCAAACAGTCACGCTCCAAACTCCACTATGGCCAAGACCAAAGAGCTGTCAAAGGACACCAGAAACAAAATTGTAGACCTTCACCAGGCTGGGAAGACTGAATCTGCAATAGGTAAGCAGCCTGGTGTGAAGAAATCAACTGTGGGAGCAATTATTAGAAAATGGAAGACATACAAGACCACTGATAATCTCCCTCGATCTGGGGCTCCACGCAAGATCTCACCCCGTGGGGTCAAAATGATCACAAGAACGGTGAGCAAAAATCCCAGAACCACACGGAGGGACCTAGTGAATGACCTGCAGAGAGCTGGGACCAAAGTAACAAAGGCTACCATCAGTAACACACTACGCCGCCAGGGACTCAAATCCTGCAGTGCCAGACGTGTCCCCCTGCTGAAGCCAGGACACGTCCAGGCCCGTCTGCGGTTTGCTAGAGAGCATTTGGATGATCCAGAAGAGGATTGGGAGAACATCATATGGTCAGATGAAACCAAAATATAACTTTTTGGTAGAAACTCAACTTGTCGTGTTTGGAGGGGAAAGAATGCTGAGTTGGATCCAAAGAACACCATACCTACTGTAAAGCATGGGGGTGGAAACATCATGCTTTGGGGCTGTTTTTCTGCAAGGGGACCAGGACGACTGATCCGTGTAAAGGAAAGAATGAATGGGGCCATGTATCGTAAGATTTTGAGTGAAAACCTCCTTCCATCAGCAAGGGCATTGAAAATGAGACGTGGCTGGGTCTTTCAGCATGACAATGATCCCAAACACACCGCCCGGGCAACGAAGGAGTGGCTTCGTAAGAAGCATTTCAAGGTCCTGGAGTGGCCTAGCCAATCTTCAGATCTCAACCCCATAGAAAATCTCTGGAGGGAGTTGAAAGTCCGTGTTGCCCAGCGTCAGCCCCAAAACATCACTGCTCTAGAGGAGATCTGCATGGAGGAATGGGCCAAAATACCAGCAACAGTGTGTGAAAACCTTGTGAAGACTTACAGAAAACGTTTGACCTCTGTCATTGCCAACAAAGGCTATATAACAAAGTATTGAGATTAACTTTTGTTATTGACCAAATACTTATTTTCCACCATAATTTGCAAATAAATTCTTTAAAAATCAGACAATGTGATTTTCTGGATTTTTTTTCCTCATTTTGTCTCTCATAGTTGAGGTATACCTATGATGAAAATTACAGGCCTCTCTGATCTTTTTAAGTGGGAGAACTTACACAATTGGTGGCTGACTAAATACTTTTTTGCCCCACTGTAAATGTATATTAGCTAAATTCTGCAGACCCGATTTTGTGACTGGTGCTGATGCAGTATGCTATATGATCATAGCTTTGTAGCTAGATCCTTGTTATATTATAAGTAGGTAATATTTACAATCAGTTTTTAAGGTTTGTAACTTCATTCAGCAGCTTCTTCAGGAAGTCCACTAGCTAGCTTGAGTTACTGAGCTTAAGTTATGAGGAGTGTCCTCTATTTAGTTTTGGCTGCCAGCAGGCGTAGACAGAACGTTGAGAGCACCAGGAGATTTCCCGGTGGACTGGTTACCGAACTGGCTTGGTTGTGATTTGGCCGATGGTCATGTAGAGCTTGATTGTTAAATAAACAATTCATTGTGCGGCTCATTAGTCCCTCTGCCCCGGTGACACTAAGATGCATCAGGTAGCACAATCAGCCCCCTCCCCTCCTCTCTTTGTTGTGAGGATGTCTGTGAGGTGCTACGGATAAACTCCACCACCACAGACACTTCCGCACTTTTTGTAAAGGGAAAATGGAGCGAGATGGACAGGGGAAGAGGAAAGGGGGATCAGAGAGGAAAATGATCAAAAAGACAAAGCACTGGAAAGAGACGCAGCAAAGTTCTTTAAATTACCTGACATGTTTGTCAGTAAGGTAACAGCTGAGACATTAAAGAGGCCATTTCATAAAAATTTCAGGACTTTGTGGTTATTTCTTAAGTATTAACCAGTAATATGAAACATTTTATATCTAAAAAACGTCAGGAAACACTGATTAACAGATCTTTCAATCTGTCTGCATTAAAATTCGGGTGGTTCCGGCTCCTTCCGTCAGGCAGCTTCGGCAGCAGCTCGTTCATATTCATTATTCGAATTTGCTGGACTCAGATTGGCTAACAAACTAGCCTATGAGAGCAAGATATTCTGTTTCCTGCCCTGCTGTGCATGGCAACGTCAGACATCGTGTCTTCCTGTTTGCTACGTCTTATGCTACAGCTTTTAGTGAGCAGCATGCTAGGTGTTATGCTAACAGCTTTTAGCCAGCAGCATGCTAGGCGTGGTTTCAACTGCTGGAGCTGATGAATGCTAATGAACAAAGGAGTTGTGACAAAACAGATACAGGCCGTTCGAACTCGGGAGAACTCTGGTTTTATCACGACCTGCGTAGTTTGAGAGACAAAAACTGAAAGTAGTTGACCTGTTTTCACACCCACCATGAATGTAAGAACACCTGTGGAGCTACGATTTTCATCAGAAACCTAAAAAAAACGTTTTAGAATTTATGGAATTGAGATGGTGGTGGAGTTTATTACATGGATAAAATCCCTCCAGCGTGTCTTCCGGATCTACCGGGAACGAGTATTGTGTCCAAGGTGGCGCGTTTTGTGCTCCAGCACATCATTTTCGGACTTGTGATGTCTTCAGCTTGATGTTTAGATTCTTCTGGTGATTCTAGTGAAGCTGAGATGGATTTATCCGACTAGTATCTGCTGTTAGGATCTTCTAAAGGCAGCAGGGAGCAAAATAAAGAACGATTCACCGCATAAAACACACGGTAAGTGTTGATAGACAAACAAATGGCCGTTGGGAGGGAGTCGTGCCAGTCACATGTGCACATGCTCGCACACGTACACACACACACACACACACACAAGTGTGTTTTGTTATCCTTATGGGGACCGTCCATTGACTTCCATTGATTTTAGTAACTAGATTTATACCTAACCCAAACCCTTTTCCTAACCTTAACCATTACTGATAACTAACCCTAAGACTAACTAAAACTCTATTCACACCATACCTATAAACCTAACCCCTAACCCTAAAAAGGGGAGTCCCCCTCATGGGGACCAGGCTTCGGTCCCCACAAGAACCCTCGGACCCCAGAAAGATAGTAAAAGTCAGGAAACGGGTCCTCAGGAGGTCAGAAATACAAACCCCCCCCCCCACACACACACACACACACACACACACCCACACACAGAGAGTATCTGAATCAGAAATTTGCTGCTTTTCTTTCTTTATATTTTACTCAAATGTTGAAATTGGCTATAAATGACTCTTTTTATTTCATAAAATAAACTATCATAAGTACTTTTTTACTGTTGTTTTTTCACTTTCATAGTAGTAAAACATAGTTCAGATGTTGCATGAATCATCGAAACATGAAATATTTACATCAAAGTCACTGATCTGCTTGAAAAACCACTTTACACAAAACTCTCTTTATCTCAGCTTTTAGTCCTGAAACGCTGCATTCGTTTCCGTCTAACCACCGGATTTGCCTTTAATGGTGCAAGATCCGGATACAGATTGGGCTGCCCATCAAACTCCCCACCGTTATCCTGATCACCCCAAATGTTACCATCCCACCTTTCGGGGTCCCAATCATCATTTCCATCAGTCATTCTAACCACAAAAGAACGCACTTGAGCAGGTTCAGTGCGTCGAGGCGGCTTGCGCCGCTGTTTCCGATTTACTTTGGAAACATGAGTAACAGCCCGCTTGCAGCGAGCGGATCTGTGCATCCTGCAACAGCTTTTCTGCTTTCAGCACAGTTAATTGCTGTCTCTTGTTGTGTGAGTGTCTTATTACTGTCACACACACACACCGCCAGGCTTCTGTGCAGACCCACACGCGCCACTGCACTCCCCCTAACGGAGTTTTAACAGGCACGGGAATATTTTGCAGAAGTTGGGTCACAATACTAGCTGACCCGTCCCCGACCAGCCCTTCCCAGCCCTTCGGGGTCCACCACCATCTCTAAGACACAGCGCTACCGCTGCCCATGGTGGTTCTTCCCAACCGGGAACCGTCAGCATAGTATCCTCAGGAGGATCAACATCAACACTCGTTGGTTTCTTTTTAAACATTGTTTATTGTATATATTCTCCAACTCCTGTTAAAATAATTTTAATCCTGTTTGTGACGCCAAAATGTTTTGTGAAAAATTCTCAGGTCCATGGAGATAGGTACAAAATAAACAAACACACACAAAACTCACTATGACGCTAGAATGTCCGTCATTCCCCACGGAGCACAGCGATAAACAAGCGCAACTCACTATGACACTAAAATGTCCGTCATTCCCCATGGAGCACAGCGGTAAACAAGCACAACTCACTATGACACTAAAATGTCCGTCATTCCCCACGGAGCACAGCGGTAAACAAGCACAACTCACTATGACGCTAGAATGTTCATCATTCCCCACAGAGCACAGCGGTAAACAAGCACAACTCACTATGACGCTAGAATGTCCATCATTCCCCACAGAGCACAGCGGTAAACAAGCACAACTCACTATGACGCTAGAATGCCCGTCATTCCCCACGGAGCACAGCGATAAACAAGCACAACTCACTATGACGCTAGAATGCCCGTCATTCCCCACGGAGCACAGGGATAAACAAGCGCAACTCACTATGACGCTAGAATGTCCATCATTCCCCACAGAGCACAGCGGTAAACAAGCACAACTCACTATGACGCTAGAATGCCTGTCATTCCCCAAGGAGCACAGCGATAAACAAGTGCAACTTACTATGACGCTAAAATGCCCATCATTCCCCAAGGAGCATAGCGATAAACAAGCACAACTCACTATGACCCTAGAATGTCCATCATTCCCCACAGAGCACAGCGGTAAACAAGCACAACTCACTATGACGCTAGAATGCCCGTCATTCCCCAAGGAGCACAGCGATAAACAAGCACAACTCACTATGACGCTAGAATGCCCGTCATTCCCCACGGAGCACAGTGATAAACAAACATGACTCACTATGATGATGGAATAGGTCGTTTATTCCCCACAGAGCATAGTGACAGACAAACATACATTCATGACTCACTATGACGCTAAAATAAATGCGTTGTTTATTTCCCACAGAGCATAGTGACAGACAAACATCGCAGGTTCGGTTACGCTAAGCACATGGCGAACAGCATAAATGCATTGACTCTTATCGTGACACGGACTGGAGAGCCTAAGGTCCAGGCAGAGTAGCGTAAACCGGCTGGGCGTCCGTACGTGACCCGCAGCTGACTCCGCCAAGGAGAGGGGCTCCCCGTCTCTTGTAGTCTAATCAGACAAAGGCTGCGTGGGAACTAGGAGGGCTGGGTCCCATTTATGTCCCATTTCCCAGTTTTTCTCACAATTTCTGCTTTTCTCACAGTTTCCAATCACTCCCTTCTACTGAGGCATATAGTTTATACAAAAACAGGTGTCATAGAAAAACAACTCCCCTCTACTAAGGCAGACAGTTTGTACAAAAATAAGTTTCATACAATGTGACAAACATTAATTAATACAGTCAAATCGGGACATTTTAATATTTCCCTTACAAGAATATATTCCTGTGGTCATCTGCTCCTTGTGCTGTCAAGAAGAAAAATTATCAAGACGTTAACTCCGTTAGGGGTGGGCGACATGACCTAAAATTAATATCACTGTATTTTTCATATTTTGAACGGTGACGGTATAATATCACGGTATTACTTTTTTTGGTACATTTTGGGAGGAGTAGCCTGTCTTGTCCCTTTAGTAAAGTTAATATTTCTATAATATACAGTGGTCGACGGTTATATGCACTACCTCGGTGCCCAGCAGTTTTGTGCATATAAGCGTTGTGTGTATTTATCCGTCGGTGGTCATTTGGACTGTAAACACGGGTAGCAGTGTTCAGTATTAATAACAGATAATCAGAAATGATGTAATAACGCAATTACAATATATTAGGAGAATAAAACTCTCAAACAGAGGGAGTTATATACTCGTAGAGAGGATCCACTATGACACTTTAAGTAAACAGATGCGCCAGATACGCGCGCGCATGGACACGACGGTAACGGCACAGATTAAGTTACAGTTAGTAACAGAACAGAACGGTTTTCTATATCAGATATTAATAACTCATGATCGGTCAATAAAAACTAGAACAAATGTTACATGTGACACTATTTCACACTGAAGAAGTCAGTGATTATTTTTTGGTGACCGTCTGACAGCTTCAGCCAGACGCGCGTGTGTAAACACCAGAGCAGTCTAGTTCCACACACCAAACAGCAAGAGTCTGTGTGAGAACACCAGTGGAGGTTTACAGTAACTAGTGAGAAACAGCGAGATTTAGTGAGATGTATGTATGATACCTCTAAATGTTTGTGCAAATAAGCGTTGGAACTGTGTATGTGCTCATTCTGCCAGCCACAACTTTAGAAGCGTTGTCATCATACTTCTGTCATTAAATTGCCTGACAGTGAGAGAACAAAACACGGCAGATTTCTCGTTTTTAGCACAACTGCCAGGCGATAAAGTTTTATGTCAACAACAGTTTATTACGGTTAAATGGTATATTATGTCCAGAAATGTGCTAATGTAGCATTAGCATACAGTGCTAATCGTGCTAACATGTAAAAAGCAAATATAGTCATGATAAAACAACAATCAAGTTTGAGCATTGTAATGTGACAATGATTTCATGATGATAAGTGTTGATGAGAAGAAGACATAATTACCTGTCCAACAACAATGTATCCAGCATCTGTCTGCAGGCCGTCAGACCATCGCTGAAAACCAACACCAATGGTTTTTGTTAACGTAGCCACGTATTACAAAAAAAAAACCACCACTCTGGTTTTTGCTCTTTGTTGTTTGTTTTCAAAAACTTCAAATGGGTTTTTTCTTTTTCCAAATTTGTTACTTTGTCCTGAACCTGAAGTGGAACCAGCTGGCAGCTGTTTCTCCTGCTGTCACGTACACCGCAGCAGAGATGTTGTGTGTCAGTTTATTTGGAGCACAGAAGCCAAATAAATGTGGAAGTCCGTATGACGGGAGAAAATGTACAAACATTCCATTCGGCCCGAAAAATATGATTGGTTAATGTTTTTAGACAAATACACGAGAACCACTTAATTTTTTTTTTCTTCGTTTTTTTTTTAATCATCACAACATATTTATTTGTGTTAAAACATTTTTAATGGGCATGAAAAAACATGTTAAGCTAATTTGTTATGCAAAATCAGTATAGCAGCTTTAAACACTATTGATGACAGACTCACAAAAAGACTCACAACCGGCCAAGATGACAAGCTTAATTAGGACTTTAGCTGATGGATCAAAACTTGTGAAATACATAATTACCCACAATGCATTGTTACCCATAATGCCTCAAGTGTCCTGTCTGTGTAAGTAATCTGTGGTAGAGTCAAGTCCATATATCACTGCTCAAAAAAATAAAGAGAAGACAAAAATAAGACATCCTTAGTCTGAATGAATAAAATATTTTTATTAAATATTTTGTTCAATATTGTTGAATGTTCTGAGAACAAAATTACAAAAACATTATCAATATATATCAGATATTCTTCCTGCTGTCAAACCTGCAATAACCCACATTATAAACTCTTCCATGAAAACTGGCATCTTTCCTTCAGTTTTCAAGCAAGCCACTGTCACTCCGCTGCTGAAAAAACCGTCGCTCGACCCGGCCCAGGTAGGAAACTACCGGCCAGTCTCGCTCCTACCGTTCATGTCCAAGATCCTAGAGCGAGCCGTTTTCACTCAAGTCTCACAGTTCCTCCACGACAACGACGTACTTGATCCTTATCAATCAGGCTTTAAGCGAGGCCATTCCACTGAAACCGCTCTTCTCTCTCACTACGGGTTGCCAGATCGGCTGGTCTCTCCTCAGTACTCGTACTCCTTGACCTGTCTGCTGCTTTCGACACCGTCAACCAGCTCATTCTCCTCTCGACGCTATCTAAGCTTGGCATCTCGGGACCGGTCCTCTCGTGGTTCACCTCGTACCTTGCGGAAAGATCTTTCAGAGTCTCGTGGCATGGACAGATGTCCAGTCTGCATGAGCTGGCGACGGGTGTCCCGCAGGGCTCGGTCCTTGGTCCTCTCCTCTTCTCTTTATACACCACCTCATTAGGCGAGATCATTCGCTCCCATGGCTTCTCATACCATTGCACTCAGCTCCTCCGCTCCTTCCCTCCAGACGATACATCCGTCTCATTGCGGATATCTGCCTGCCTCTCAGATATCTCGGCGTGGATGAGGGATCGCCACCTTCAGCTTAATCTGTCCAAAACTGACCTCATTGTCTGTCCTGCCAGTAACTCCTTACCTCCTCAGATAAGCGTGCAGCTTGACTCCATCACGCTGTTCCCCAAAACCTCCGCCAGAAACCTTGGTGTCATACTGGACAACCAGCTGTCCTTCAAGGAGCAGGTTAACTCCGTAGCTCGCTCATGTCGATTCGCGCTTTACAACATCAGGAAAATCAGAGCCTTCCTCACAGACCACACCACACAGCTTCTGGTCCAGGCCCTGGTCTTGTCCCGCATCGACTACTGCAACTCTTTGCTGGCCGGTCTTCTGGCGTCCTCGGTTAAACCTCTGCAGATGATTCAGAACGCAGCAGCACGTCTGGTCTTCAACCAGCCCAAGAGGGCTCATGTCACTCCGCTGCTTATTTCTCTGCACTGGCTTCCAGTTGCAGCACGCATCAAATACAAAGCTCTGCTTCTGGCTTACCAGACTCTAACACACACAGCTCCTACTTACCTTCACTCCTTCATCCAAACCTACATTCCCATGCGTCAGCTACGCTCAGCCGCTGAAAGACGCCTAGCGCTTCCACCACAACGTGGCATGAGATCATGTTCCAAACTCTTCTCCTCTGTTGTCCCCCGATGGTGGAATGACCTACCAAACTCGGTCCGATCCTCAGAGTCGGCAGCTACTTTTAAGAGCAGACTTAAGACTCACCTCTTTAAAGAACACTTTCAGTCTTAATGTAGGATTAATTTATGATTTATGATAGCGATTTGAGAATTTATCTCTCACAAAAAAAAAATAAATAAATTTTGATACACTTGATGTATCAGCGTCGGAATTAAACTGGACTCCAAACAGTCCGCCTCCTTATATTGTTTCCTTCTCTTTGATTTCTTGCTTGTATGTTCTCTCAATGTAAGTCGCTTTGGATAAAAGCGTCTGCTAAATGACAGTAGTAGTAGTAGTAGTAGTAGTAGTAGTAGTAGTAGTAGTAGTAGTAGATGTATTGACCCATGAAGGTCTGGATCTGGAGTCACATTAAAAATTAAAGATGAAAAACTCCAGGCTGATCCAGCTTTGATGTAACGCCCTTAAACAAGACAAAATGAGGCTCAGTAGTGGGCGTGGCCTCCAACGTGCCTGTGTGACCTCCCTACAACACCTGGACAGCTTCTGATGAGGTGGTGGACAGTCTCCTGATGGATCTCCTCCCAGACCTAGTCTAAAGCAGATGGAGCGAGACATGATGTCCCAGATGAAATGAGACATGATGTCCCAGATGAAATGAGACATGATGTCCCAGATGGAGTTAGACATGATGTCCCAGATGTAGCGAGACATGATGTCTCAGATGGAGCAAGACATAATGTCCCAGATGAAAGGAGACATGATTTCTCAGATGGAGTGAGACATGATGTCCCAGATGAAGTGAGACATGATGTCCCAGATGGAGTTAGATATGATGTCCCAGATGTAGCGAGACATGATGTCCCAGATGTACTGGCCTGTCTCCTGATGTACTGGTCTGTCTTTTAATGTACTTGGGTCTCATTTATAAAACATTGCGTAGAAACCCTACTAAAAGTGTACGTACGACCAAAACAAAAAGTTTGCGTACGCCAAAAAAATTTCCGACTTATAAAACCATGCGTACGCACAGTTGTAAGCAATTTCCCCTTTATAAATCACACTCTACCTGAAAGTTTGCGTACGTGAATTTGGCTCATGTCCTGCCCTGAACACGCCCAAATCTGGCCATATAAGGTCAATGCAAAGCAGGACATGAATATTGATACATATGAGGAAGACGGGAAATATCAACTAAACAAAAAAACAATAAACGAAACTTCACAGAGATGGAAATTAAAGTGTTAGTGTGTGAAGTGGAGGCTAGGAGAGACATTTTATTTGGTGGAAACAGCAGCGGTGTCACAAATAAAAGAAAAAACTCTGAGTGGAAGCGTCTGCAGTGCAGACTGTCAGTGCAGCTGACAGGACGGTGTACGGTCTTGTGTCAGAGAAGGAGGGCGACACCGACCTGACAGAAACAACAAATAAACCCAGTAAAACACCTTTTGTAATACGTGGCTACGTTAACAAATGTTAGCATGTTTTAAGGAGACAGACTAATATGTCGTGTCTTTTCAGCATTTGCACATAGGCGAGGACGAGGACGTCAGACTGTCCCCAGCACCAGTGCTGCCGGTGACCACAGCGCATCCACACTGTAACAAATTTTCTTGTTTACAGTAAACTACTGGCAGCTAGAGTTGCCAGCTTGAAACTGTTAATCTACAGTATATCGACTGTGATCTACAACAACAGTTCATTACTGTATAAATATTACAGTATTATACTGTAAATTCTTTCTTTGCCATTATACTGTTTTTCTACAGTTCTTACAGTATTCCCTAAATACAACTTATTACTGTAAACTATGTTAAATACTGCAGAATGTTATCTTTAAAGTTAAAAGTAAAACCTCTAAAATATACTACTACTGAAATGACAAATTAAAAAACCTACCATAAAAAGAGCTCAGACAACAGATGGCCTTACAACATTGAAATTTATTAAAACCTAACATTTTTAGTGTCCATAAAATCCATAAGCATTACTACTTGATTGTCATATTTTTGTCTTGAACTATGACATGGGATTTGGATAACATTGCATTTATTAAACTTTGTATTGTCCTACTGGGTCAAAATTGATCAGGTCAGGTTTGACTGTGCAAAATAGGGTACAAATCATCAGCCAATTTAACACCCCATCGCTTTACTGCTTTTTATATTTCCCTCTTCCTTCCTTCACCCAAAGATAACAGTTGGGTTGAAGCCACTGCATCAATTGCATAGCAGCCTATAAAACTAAGTAAAAGCTAACTTAAGAACACAAATTTCATAACAACAAAAACAAAACATAATAAAGTTTTTTAACAACTGTGACTCCAAAAATGAACCCGGGCACCTGAGACAGTTTAGGCTAAACTATACAACTAAATGAAGCCCCACTCAATGTCCATCAGTTTTTTCAGGAGAGTGGCCACATGGGGATTCACCGTTGTTGCTTTTTTTGTAGACCAGCTTTCCTGTCCTCTTTGACAACACCTTTCCGCAGCTGGTCTTTCCTCCCCTTTTGGGATTGATACCAATGAGGCGCCTGAAATGAAATAATAGAGAAAGCATACAAGATATTAGGTGTGATAACTAAAAATCATTCATTCACAAATGCACTCACTCTGGTTCACAAATATAAGTCTGAGGCACACTTGTAATAACAGTTTGTAAATCCACACCATCTATTTCACAAATGCACAAGATTTGTTTCACAAATATATATATTTTTTTATCCAAACCTGTTATATAAATTCGTAAATGCACACAATCTGGTTCACAAATATAATTTGTATCCAAAGTTTTAAAATAAATTCACAGATCATATGAATTGCTGAATGTGCATTTACGAACCGTTTCTCATTTGTGAACCTCTCTGCATTTGTGAGAGAAATCTGTGTGGTGAATTTTGAGACTCTAACGTTTCCGGTCAACGAATGTCACCATTAGCGAATGAATCTGTCAATTTAAGATTCTCATCAGCCAACCGTGTGTGTTCGCTTTCCGCCAATCGTATTGCTCCTTATGTTTTCTCCACATCCTTTGAATGAGTACCTGCACAAGGAGGGCAGTTCAAACAAGGCTGAAATAGTGAATAGGAGGCAGGACAAAACCATCCATAACACGGATCAATCTGAACATGCAAGTTATTTGTCCTGTTCACCATTTCAGCCTTGTTTGAACTGCCCTCCTCGTGCAGGCGCTCATTTTGCACATTCAGCAATTCATATGACCTGTGAATTTATTTAAAACTTTGTATAAAAATTATATTTGTGAACCAGATTGTGTGCATTTACGAATTTATATTACAAGTTATCATGTTTTCATTTACATACCTTCACAACCAAAAAATTTTATGTGCACTCAATATTTATAATACTCTCAAGAAAAAAAATCCTTACCCCAACTAGTTAACTGTTAGCTATATTACACTAACTGTACTTTTGAAGCTACCTTTCAACTGTTTGCATCAACGTGTATAACAGCGTTTGTAAAGAACATTGAGTTTAGAAAGGTTTTATTATCTGATTTAAACTTTATTATTCACGCTTTGTTGTACAGGAAGTTGCTTTATTTTGAAACTCATGCTTTTATTTTTGTAACAAAAGTGCAGCAAAACGGAAAAAGAAAAGAAACGAGGGAAAATACGGAAGACGGTACAATCTAGCTGTAGCGATGAGAAGAGAGATGGACGATAACTTTCTCGAAGATGGAGGACCGGCAAAAAGTCTCTTACGGTGTATTCACAAGGTCTGTACTCCTTATGAAGATTTTCTTCAATAAATGTTGTGAAACATCAGTGCGAGCGACCATTATTCAGCCAGGGATGCTACAGCGTTTGCCTATAAACTCCTTTCAATCGCAACAAAAAGTACCGCAACAAATGGTAAAACAGAACGTTGTAGCAAGCAAAAATGACCAAGTTAGCTCAAGCTAGTAACGTGCTTCAACAACAAACTTGTCCACAGTTGCTAAATGAGTGAAGCGTGTGCTAGCTTGCAACACTTAATTTTGACTTGGGAAAAAGTCCATAAAATGCTAATCCAACAAAATCACATAATATAATATTCTGACTCTTGCAAGATTATATTTACCTTCTTAACAAAGCCTCAGGTGAGGGTGGAGGATGGATGACGGAGAGGTGCGCAGTTGATGAGAAGAGGGAAAGCGTGCTGCGTGCCTCTTAATGTGCGCCGTACAGTTTGGTGCTCTCAGTTTAAGAATCCGAATGAAAACTGAATCTTCTCTTCGTGTTACTGTTTCTTCAATCTTGAATTAGCACACTGATGTGTAGGCCTATTTTAAATTCCTTTCATTTTTTAGATTTTGCTCGGATGTCTAACTGAACAGACCCAAGATCAACTCTTAACTGAAAAAGAAAAGAAATACTATATTATACTGTTAGATTATGGTGGCTTGCTGTAAAAAAAAAAAAAAATACTGTTTTGTACCCGTAAGTTTACAGAAGCTTGCCGTTAATATCTTGTCTCTCAAATATGTCAGAATTTATGGTATTCAACTGTATTGATGGCGAACGGTATACTACTGTTCAAAATATCCCGTATTTTTACAGCAATTTGTTACAGTGCAGCAGTGGTCGGGTTCTGACTGAAGCTGTGATACAGACACAGAGAGACACGATCAGCGCTATTAATTCCATGATCAATGAATTAAAAGAAATAAAGAGTGTGTTTTGCGATATGATGACAGCCGTCGGGACCTTAAATGATACATTTAAAAACATTAAATGAACCTTGTTGTTGTCATCTCAAACGCCGCATTACACCCTCAGACCCAATTGTTCCCCGAGTGAAGGCTTCCTGTCGAGGAGGAGGCGATTCATTTTATGTATTTCTCTTAGTATTAAAAACTGTTTTTAGGAGAACTACAGCTCACTACAAGCTACAATATAGATATCATTGCTGTTCTGAATGTTTATAATAACATGAATCTATAATTAGTGTTTGGTATGACGTGAAATGACGTGTGTGAGAGGAGTAACATGCAGTCTGACTGCAGTTCACCAGGGGGGTCGACCAAGATGGCGCTCTGAATGGACGTGTTTCGCTGAGCTCCGCAAACCGAACTGTTTTCCACAAAGGTAAAGTGTGAACAAACGAACTTTTTCACTTAGTCCACATTCCACGTCTCTCCGGCTCTCTGGACACCTTCGCTGATAAAAATGAAACCTCAAGATAAGAGAAAGAGCGACACCAGAAAATCGCTTGCTAGCAAGTATGCTGCTGACAAGGCTGCAGCGTTAGCTCCCGCTGAGCTAGCAGACACGAGCAACGTGCTCATCAACAACATGCACGACTACCTAGAGTCAGATACGGAGATGCCGAAGGTCACATTAATGGAAGACGATTTCCCACCACTTCCCGTTACCCCGGTTAATTCACCTGCACCCAAACTCAGGCGAGTTGAAGACACAACTGCCGCAGTCCTCGCCCAACTTTCCGCCCTCTCACAGCTGATTAACAACCGGT
>SSNP01000385.1:184464-204267 GCA_006937955.1 Pachypanchax playfairii | reverse complement strand
CTCTCCACCGAGGAAAAGCGACGCCGATACAAATTCGCGTTTGCCTTCTCCTTCGGTCACTTTCCTTCTTAGCCAATAGTCCCTCTGCCGAACGTCCAGGAATTATTTTTTTTTTCGTGGTAGGATCCACTTCCCGATAAGTGTCTCTCGGCTGTTTATTTGGATTCTCCGCCATGTCGACCTTCACGTTCTGCCGGCTGCTACGAGACACTGCGTTCTATTTCTTATTATTTTTCTTGTGACATAAAAGACGTAATTTCATGTGCGACAGCGCGGGAATGTCGCAGTCGACACGCAAAGTAAAAATTATATATATATATATATATATTGAAAAATACCGTGAGATGTTTGAGGAGCCGATCGGCTTAATCTGCATTGTGTCATCTCCTCTGATAGTGGCTTGGCTGAAACGGACATCCACGGACATGTAAAAGTTACGCACTCCAGCTTTAACTTAAAAAGAAACTTCATCTGAAAACAGTAGCCTAATAAATGAACACAGGTCTACTTAAAGGTGAGATGACATCACTGTTTAAACTGGCGTAAAGCTATTTCATGTAGTAGATATGCCCGCATATGTCAACTCACAAAAGAATTTGATTAAAAAACTAACAGGGCGGGGGTGTACGGGCAGGTCAGAATCCTCTTCTCAGCAACACGGTTCCTTTCATTAATGATATGTGGGTCTCCCTGGCTGACTTCGCTCTGATTGGCTACAACCATTGCCCGCAGCAAGCCTTTCTTCTCGGCTCCGTCAACAGTCCAGTAACATGGCGAGTGGACGTTTACAACCGTATATGTTCGAGCCTGAAACGTCTTCTGAGGAAGACGGAGGGGTGAACACATAAAACTCAACTAATCACATGAGCGAATAAACAGTGCTGTCAGATGTTATCAATGAAAATAGATTCACAATATGGTATGATAAACCTGTTGCTCACGGACATTGTTGCTAGAGCGGCTATCACATGCTAGCATCATGAACTCTTCAGACCACGAACAAACGTTTATCAGGCAAGGCAGCATTTTATTAAATAAATAAACTTACAGGTATTGACGATGTGGTCGCCTCCTTCAGGGTTGGTAAAGAATTTTTAATTAAAATCAGTTTTTTTGACAATCCCAACTTGAATTCACCCAAGTTATGGAAGCAGTCCTCCGTGAAGTGAGCTGAACATATTTTCTAATTGAGGTTATAACTGCGTGGCACTTCTCCATAAATGAACTTCAGACACTCTTCTCTAGCTTTTTCATCCTTCGGGAGTGAGTGTAAACTTCCAGCATGGGTTGAGCATCCTTGGACACAACAGGTCCCCGTTTGCGTAGCCACCTCTTCTCAAGAGCAGCAGCACAAGCTAGCGCAACGCAGCTACCGGTGTATGGGCTGGGGGTTGGACTGTTTACTTCACTGTGCACTGTTATTGGACGCTATGAAATACGTAGGATGAAATGCCACGTAGGAAAAAATGGTGCTTTCCGATTCAACCGTTTTTTAAATATGAAACAAAGCGGACCGCCCACAAACGGGAACTTTGATACTCGCTTTGGACGTTCACACGGCCTC
The DNA here is from genome assembly GCA_006937955.1 of Pachypanchax playfairii. Lineage (NCBI taxonomy): Eukaryota > Metazoa > Chordata > Actinopteri > Cyprinodontiformes > Aplocheilidae > Pachypanchax > Pachypanchax playfairii. The sequence goes on along the minus strand of SSNP01000385.1, from coordinate 202,703 downwards.
ATCAGTGCACAACACATCATGATATACCCCAAAAACCTCAAAAAAGTGCATTTTGATGTCATAACCCCTTTAAAGTAACAAATAAATCGGAAAAAATAATGAAAATGCAGCTGTTACACAAGGCTGTTGACTAAACATGCTCATGATGAATTGAAATGAGAGCTTCAAGAAGTTTACAAGTATTGTAACAGCTTTCATTCTAATAAAACGAAAAGAATTGCACCCAATATCAAAACAGTAGCCTAATACATTAACATACTTAAATTAACACAAATAAATCCGAAGCAATAACAACACGCGTCCACGTGAACTACCACCCGGCGCAGCTTAAAGACCCCAAGTTTAGCTCTTCCCCACATAAAAAAAACGCACACATAACGTTTAACACTTTTAAAATATTTTTAAAAATCATTTTGTGAATTATATTTAATTCAAATGTACACTTTGCGGGACTCAAGAGAACATGTTTATGTCCCGCTCCCGCGACCACACCCCTCCATTCCCACTTGCTCCCGCAAGAGGCTGTCAAATAATGACCTGCGCCGCATGCTTTTGCTCTGCGTCCGCAGAGGGTTCTAGCTGTGGACAGGAAGGATCTCCTGTAGAGGGTTCTAACTGTAGACAGGAAGGATGTCCTGTAGAGGGTTCTAGTTGTGGACGGGAAGGATCTCCTGTAGAGGGTTCTAACTGTAGACAGGAAGGATGTCCTGTAGAGGGTTCTAGTTGTGGACGGGAAGGATCTCCTGTAGAGGGTTCTAGCTGTGGACGGGAAGGATCTCCTGTAGAGGGTTCTAGCTGTGGATGGGAAGGATCTCCTGTAGAGGGTTCTAGTTGTGGACAGGAAGGATCTCCTGTAGAGGGTTCTAGCTGTGGACGGGAAGGATCTCCTGTAGAGGGTTCTAGCTGTGGACAGGAAGGATCTCCTGTAGAGGGTTCTAACTGTAGACAGGAAGGATGTCCTGTAGAGGGTTCTAGTTGTGGACGGGAAGGATCTCCTGTAGAGGGTTCTAGCTGTAGACGGGAAGGATCTCCTGTAGAGGGTTCTAGTTGTGGACGGGAAGGATCTCCTGTAGAGGGTTCTAGCTGTGGACAGGAAGGATCTCCTGTAGAGGGTTCTAGCTGTGGACGGGAAGGATCTCCTGTAGAGGGTTCTAGCTGTGGACAGGAAGGATCTCCTGTAGAGGGTTCTAGCTGTGGACAGGAAGGATCTCCTGTAGAGGGTTCTAGCTGTGGACGGGAAGGATCTCCTGTAGAGGTTCTAGCTGTGGACAGAAAAGATCTCCTGTAGAGGGTTCTAGCTGTGGACAGGAAGGATCTCCTGTAGAGGGTTCTAGCTGTGGACAGGAAGGATCTCCTGTAGAGGGTTCTAGCTGTGGACGGGAAGGATCTCCTGTAGAGGGTTCTAGCTGTAGACGGGAAGGATCTCCTGTAGAGGGTTCTAGCTTTGGATGGGAAGGATCTCATGTAGAGGGTTCTAGCTGTGGACGGGAAGGATCTCCTGTAGAGGGTTCTAGCTGTGGACGGGAAGGATCTCCTGTAGAGGGTTCTAGCTGTGGACAGGAAGGATCTCCTGTAGAGGGTTTTAGCTGTGGACAGGAAGGATCTCCTGTAGAGGGTTCTAACTGTAGACAGGAAGGATGTCCTGTAGAGGGTTCTAGTTGTGGACGGGAAGGATCTCCTGTAGAGGGTTCTAACTGTAGACAGGAAGGATGTCCTGTAGAGGGTTCTAGTTGTGGACGGGAAGGATCTCCTGTAGAGGGTTCTAGCTGTGGACGGGAAGGATCTCCTGTAGAGGTTCTAGCTGTGGACAGAAAAGATCTCCTGTAGAGGGTTCTAGCTGTGGACAGGAAGGATCTACTGTAGAGGTTCTAGCTGTGGACAGAAAAGATCTCCTGTAGAGGGTTCTAGCTGCGGACGGGAAGGATCTCCTGTAGAGGTTCTAGCTGTGGACAGAAAAGATCTCCTGTAGACGGTTCTAGCTGTGGACAGGAAGGATCTCCTGTAGAGGGTTCTAGCTGTGGACAGGAAGGATCTCCTGTAGAGGGTTCTAGCTGTGGACGGGAAGGATCTCCTGTAGAGGGTTCTAGCTGTAGATGGGAAGGATCTCCTGTAGAGGGTTCTAGCTGTGGACGGGAAGGATCTCCTGTAGAGGGTTCTAGCTGTGGACGGGAAGGATCTCCTGTAGAGGGTTCTAGCTGTGGACAGGAAGGATCTCCTGCCTCTTGCTGTAGTCAGCTGTCAGGTTTGACAGTAGACTCTGAACAAGACTGAAAGCCTATGGGGAACAGAGTGTAAAGAAATGGTGAGAGTACAGTCCCCTGTGGTGCTCCTGTGCTGCTGATCACCTGGTCAGATGTACAACTCTTCAGTCTAACAAACTGTGGTCTGTTAGTGAGGTTGTCCTTAATCCAGGTGAGTGTGGAGGCATCCACCTGTGTCTTCTGGAGGTTTTGACACAGTAAAACAGGCCGAATTGTGTTAAATACACTGGAGAAATAAAAAAAACATGATCCTCACAGTTCTGCCTCCTTAGTCCAGATGACAGTGGGTTTGTTGAAGCAGGTATATGATGGCATAAAAAAAACAAAAATCTTAACAAGAACAAAAACATAGTACAGTTGAGATAAAAGTATTTGGTTTGTCATGCACTCTTATAAGTAAGTCAGGACACTCTCCATTGAGCAGTGGTTTTAGTTCTTCAAAGGAGATGGGGGCAACTCATTTCTCCTCAGTGATATCAGTGAGATGATATTGGGCTTTTTTTTTTTAAAGATGAAGTGTTAATTACAGTCAGTCTAGACTTGTAACCCGACCATGATGAGAATACAACGTCCATAAATTACATCCACACAATCACAACCACTGCAGGGAAGTCTTTGCCCTGATTTAATTATTATTTTACAGATAATAGTTATTCTCTATTTCGTAGTTTTCAGTGTAGTTTACAGTGTAGTTGTTGTTGTTAGCCACAATGCTAAAGCTATTGCTGTGTTGCTGACAGGGGTCTGAGTAAATGTCTGAATAAAAATATAACGTCTATAAATCACATCCACACCATCACAACCACTGCAGGGAAGTCTTTGCCCTGATTTAATTATTATTTTAATGATAGTAGTTATTCTCTATGTCGTAGTTTTCAGTGTAGTTTAGCGATTGATTGTTGTTAGCCACAATGCTAAAGCTACTGCTGTGTTTCTAAGAGGGGTCTGAGTAAATGTTTTAATAGCAATAAAATGTGCACAAATCACATCCACACAATCACTGCAGTAAAATAAAGTCTTTGTCCAGATTTTAATGATATTAGTTATTCTGTTTGTTGTAGTTTGAAGCCAGTTGCTGTAAATCCCTCAGCTCTTTGGTGAGAAGCTGGAGACAACGGGCGGGCGGTGTGTCTGTCTGAGAGATGGTTTTATACTTCAGGAGGTGTGTCTTAGAGATAATGCTGACGTAGGCATGAACCGCTGACATACAAATGCCGTACCCCCCTTTCAACCCTAAGAGGGCAGCACTAAGACGTTTTTAGACCAAAAAGTGTAGAATTTAACAAGTTTAAATATAAATGTCAAAAAATGCCCAGAAACTGAAAGATTGTATTGGTAAAGACCCACTGATAGTTTATTTGGAGAAAAAAGCTGTTTTGAGAGTGAGTTGCTCTTTAAGCTAAAATCCTCTCAAACTGGTTTTTCTCTGCTCTTCAGCAAGAACGGACTCGTGACGCTACTGCTCCCTCTGCCCTCCGACTCCCTCCTCCCCTCTAGCCCTGCTTGCTGTCCTGTATGGTTTTTCAGAGTCTCTTTTCTGCATGATCTTTGAATTTTAAAAATATGGATTTAGTGACCTAGGTCTTCCTGGAGGCCTCCTCACAGTGTGACATGCCCAGAACACCTCCCTAGGGAGGCGACCAGCAGGCATCCTCAACAGATGTTCAAGCCACCTTTGCTGGCTCCTCTCAACATGGAGGAGCAGCGGTTCTACTCTGAGCTCCTCTCAGGTGACAGAGCTCCTTACCCTGTCTCTAAGGGAGTGCCCAGCCACCCAGTGGAGGAAATTTATTTCAAGTGCTTGTATCCTGGATCTTGTCCTTTCAGTCATGACCATAGGTGATGGTAGGAATGTAAATTGACCAGTAAATTGAGAGCTTTGCCTTCCAGCTCAGCTCCCTCTTCACCACAACAGTCCGATACAGCAACTGCATCACTGCAGATGCTTCACCGATCCGTCTGTTGATCTCACCCGCCATCCATCTCTCACTTGTGAACAAGACCCCAGGATACTTGTACTCCTCCCCTTGGGAAAGGACTCTTCACCAACCAGGTGAGGGTAAGGGAACCTTTTCCAGTAAAGAACCATGGTCTCAGATATGGAGATGCTGATCTTCATTCCCATCACTTCATCCTCAGCTGCAAATTCCCCAGCACACACTGGAGGTCCTGATTTGAAGAAGCCAACAGAACAAGATCAAACAGCAGATAAGATATCCTGTGGTTCCTAAACTGGACCCCCTCCAGTCCCTGGTTGCACCTTGAAATTCTGTCCTTAAAAAAATGACCAGAACCAGTATCAAAGGACAGTCTTGACTCCTGAGGGAGGCCAGGGTGCACCGGAAACAGGTCTGACTATCTGCCAGCAATGCAAACCAAGCTCCTGCTGTGGCCATACAGTAGACTGCCCTTACCAAAGGACCCCGAACCCCGTACTCCCAGAGCCCCCCCCACAGGACATCATGAGGCACATAGTCAAATGTCTTCTCCAGATCCACAAAGCACATGTGGACTGGTTGGGTGAACTCCCATGAACCCTTGACGACCCAATGGAGGGTATAGAGCTAGTCTAGAGTTTGACAATGAAAAAACCACATGTCTCCTCCTGAATGTGAGGTTTAACTAATGGACCCTCAATGCAATTGAAAGATTTTTTTTTTGACTCAGAGGCTTGCTGAGAGGGAGCTGTCATGTCTGACTTTGACCCATGCAGTGGGGTATGTCATCTATTCATGTGGAGAGTGGAAGACAATTCGCCTCTCCGTGTTTTTGATCAAGGACGTGGAAGATATTTACATTTTTTGGATTACTGATATCAGGGTTTCTGCTGGTTGGAGCTGGCGGTTACCTAGTGTATGGACAAATTCTAAAATACAGGATGGATGAGACTGTCTAGCAACACTCAGACTAAAGGGTTTGGTGAGAGTCACCTCAAACTGGATGTGATTCTGGAACAAAACCACAGGCTGGGAGTAGTTTTGGATCTTACTGCAAAGATTGGTGTCAACTTGGAGAAGGTGTAGATTTGGCTTGGTGTGGAGAAATGAAGCCTGAGAAGGATCAGGAAGACCCTCAAGGCTGTCTGAACTTCTGCTGCCTGACAAAAATAACAGCTGGCCTCAAGGCTGTTATCAAATGCCCCTGCAAGATTGTGTAAACAAGACACTCTGCCCCCACCCCTTCCCCCACCCAGCTCATGGCACCTACAGCCTGGAATCCAAAGGACAGTTGATGTTTATCCTGGTGCAATAAAATAAAATACGTAGTTCCAAGATGCTCACAGGCCAAACACTCTACACACTCACACATGCACGAGCACACATTGCAAACACATCATTTCATGTCCTCCTGATGTCATGTGATATTGTGTGTGTGCATTCTTTACTGGGGTGTTTTTGGGTACTATGTGAGAAGATTTCTTTTCTTCCTTATCCCTCACATTGTGACCTTTCTTTTTTCATATCTTAAACCATGGTGCCACTGAATGGCCGCCTAGGTGTGCTTCTACCCAAAACTTGGCAATAATATTAAGTTTGATCCTGATTAAATGTGAAAACAAGTTCACTGAACCCCAATGAGTTTTACAGTCATCTGATCTCAATCCAGTAGTGCACCATGGGATGTGGTGGAACTGGATTCTTACATCATGAATGTTCAGCCAACAAACCTGCAAGAAACTGTTTGATGTGATCATGTCAGAATGAACTAAGATCTCTGAAGAATGTTTCTGACATCTTGTAGAGTCTATGCCATGAATAATTTAGCTAGTTCTAAAGTCAGAAGATTGTCCAACCTGGTACTAGTAAGATTAACCTAATAAAGTGGTTGGTTATTGTATGCCAACTGGATAAATGTAATTAGAGCTATACCTTTTAACAATACACTAAATGGTTGCTTGAAGATGATTTCTTCTCATGCTTTCAAAGCTTCTACTTTTAAGTAAGAGGTAACAAAGACTAGAAACACAGGTAAATAAACTACAATGACTGTTGTTCCTGCTATGTGGCCCATGTTTCACTCTCTAACAGGTGAGGAAGGTTTTATTTTCCTGTTCCAGCCTTGTCCAATAGTAAAGTTTATGTCCTCGTGAGTGACTGGATCTCCACAATAGGTCTGAACTGTTGCTGTTACCAGAGGGTTGAAATAGCTAACTGCTTGATCTCTACCGCAACTGAGTCAGCATCAATCCCCCAAATGTAATTTTACTGTTGAATAAAAAAAAACGGAGAATACCGTGTTCGAGGTGAAGACACAAAACAGAAACCAACACAGAAATATTGTTTTGGTTATTAACTGGTAGCTTTAAAACAAGTTGGCAGGTTAAACATAAACAGAGACTGAACTTCCTTCATGGTTTACTTGAGCTGTATGAGCTTATTAACAACTGTTTGTATTACACATTTCCTCTGAGGAGGCAGTAAGGAGAACTAATCATTTGTTCTCTGTACCTTCTGGCTCAGTTTGCTGATAAATTTCGTCGATTTAATTAGTGATACTTGCTTGTTTTTTGTATTTAACAATCTTTCTATCCTTCTTTCAGTATTTTCACTTTCTACTGTATTTTTTATTTTGTGTTTTTAATAATTCCCTTATCATAGAACCAAAATCTGCATCAAAACAAAACACTTTTTGATTGACTTGAAATTGACTTGAAAACAGTGCAAGCGTTCTTTTCACATGCTCCTGCACACCCAACCTGGAATTACTGTCCATCTTATATTGTCCTTTTTACCTTTTTCGAGAGTTCACATTGGTCATAGTCAGTGCCGTTTATGTCCCACCTCAAGCAGATATGGACACTGCCTTATGTGAGCAACATGAGGCACTCGCACAACACCAGACACAACACTGAGACGCTGCGCTTATTGTAGCTGGGGACTTTAATAGCGCCAACCTCAAACTCGCAGTGCCAAACTTTTATCAACATGTCACCTGACCCACCAGGGGTGGAAGGACACTGGATCATTGCTACACAACAGTCAAGCACAGCTACAAGGCACAATCTCACCCCAATTTGGGAAATCTGATCATGCTGCCATCTTCCTCATGCCAAAATATAAACAAAGTCTTAAACAGGAAGTTCCGCTTCTGAGGGAAGTTGCACGCTGGAAGGACCAATCGGTGGACGCTCTACAGGATGCACTCGATGACACAGACTGGGACATGTTTTGGCGCAGCTCTGATGACATCAGCACGTTTACCGAAGTGGTTATGGGATTAATCGGGAAACTAGTGGATGATACCATACAGAAACTGACCATAAGAACGTTTCCCAATCAGAAGTCATGGATGGATAAAACCATCCATGATGCTCTGAGATCCTGCACCACCACCTATAATGTGGGACTTGTGTCGGGTGACATGGACTTGTACAAGGCTGTGTCATATGACATGTGGAAAGCAGTGAAGGAGGTGAAGGAACACTAGGGAAGAAAACTAGAGTCACAGCTACAACAGAGTGACTCTAGGAGACTATGGCAGGGTCTAAGAACAATAACGGACTATAAAGCAACAACATCTGGTATGACGAACGCGGACCTGTCTCTGGCGAACGAGCTGAACACGTTCTACTTCCGCTTCGAGGTTGCAGTTGTTGGTGCTAACGGTGCTCACAACACTCATGCTAATGCTAATGGAATGCATGGCTGCAGACAGGAAGACACTGCCAGGACTGGAAACGAGTTAGTGGTCACTGAGCATGACGTGAGGAGAGCATTAAGGAATGTAAACATTAGGTCGTATTCTCATAGCCTGTGCAGATCAACTAGCAGTGGTGTTCACAGAGATATTAAACCTCTCCTTATCTCAGTCGGTGATCCCTACGTACTTTCCAGTCCATTATTGTTCCTGTTCTGAAGAAATCCCACCCTGTTTCCCTTATCGCCCTGTAGCCCTCACCTCAGTAGTGGTGAAGACCTTTGAGCAGCTGGTCAAGGACTTCATCATTTCTTCACTACTGGGCACACTTGACCCACTGCAGTTCGCTTACTGTCCAAATCGTTCAACTGATGATGCCATCTCTCACCTCCTTCACACATCACTCACTCATCTGGACACACTAAGAAAGGTAATTATGTTAAAATTGCTCTTCATCGACTACAGTTCAGCATTTAAAGGTGGGATATGGAACATTTTCATTAAAAGCAATATTTTCAATAAAATAATTCCTCCACGAGGTGTTTAGAGGGTTGTAGAATGAAAATACAGCATTTCCTTTAAAAATTATATTTGAAGTAAAATATTATAAAATATTAATTTTGACGGCATGACGTTGGCACTTTGTTTACATCTACCAGCCAATAGCTGGCAGAGCAGCAGGAACCATTTTGGGTTGCCTAATACCGTAAATAATCCAGCACAGTGAGGCTGGTACTGTGGAGTCTGCAGGTCAAGCAGCTGGAAGCACCGGGGACATGTGGTGATTATATACCTCACTTGCTTGCTATAGCTGATTCCCCTGGGTTTTCTCATGTGACGAGCAAGTTCTGTGTGGAAACGTTTCTATTAGCAGCTATTAGCAGCTAGCTAACACGTAGATGCTTTATGTCGCTGAAGTGGAGGAGCTTCGGGCCACTTGTTTGACTGGAAGACACACCACAGAGGATTTTATTGTTTTTTTATATTTTATTGGCTAAGTGGGGCGTGCAGGATGGTGTGTGAGGAGGACAGATAATCTTAGGAGGAGACTGCAGAAAGTTTTGGAGCCGCGGTGCAACTATGAACTCTTTACTATGGACTGAATCAATGACTGAGCTTCAAACAGGTAGGAGCTGCTTTTATCAGAGTCAGTGTGTGATCAGCTGGAGAGCATGATTAGTGAACTGAACTCATGATATTTTATTGTCTTGGATCAAAGTCCAAAAACATGCAAGAGGTTAACTGGTGACTCTAAATTGTCCCAAGGTGTGAGTGTGTGTGTAAGGGGTTGTATTTATGTGTGACCCTGTGATGGACTGGTGACCTGTCCAGGGTGTCCCCCGTCTCTCACCCAATGATTGCTGGAGAGAGAGAGAGAGAGAGAGAGAGAGAGAGAGAGTGAATTGAATCTGTGTTGAACTTTTCCTCTAAAGCTCAGTTTTACATTCCCCCTTTCTGTTTTTTGTCCTCTCATACAAACTGTTACACAGCAGCCCACCCAGTGCAGCTTTATACCCTTACATGGACACATACTAAAAGCCTTTAGTTTAATGTCTTATTCAAGGCTCTGCAGCTGAAACACAGAGGCATGTGCACACACAGCTACAGCAGAGGTTGAACATAACATACTGTATGAGAATGAAACGTCTGGACATCAGGAGAAAGGAGAGAAGCTGAAGAAGGAGCAGAGCAGGAAAGAAAAAGATAGAAACATTAGAGCTTATATAACACATACAGAGTCTGGCAGTAACCCAGGGGAAATTTAGCAACACAGCAGAGTTACTTTGCTTTTCTGATTTGATGAATATTTATGATTATGCAGAGAAAGATGGAGGGTGGTGGGTTTGCAGCATCCCTTTGATGTATTGCTGATGCAGCCTGTATGTAGGGGTGTTATCATGTAGGAGCCGTGTTTCCCACAGAATTAAATCATATCTGTGATGATGATGAAGATGGGAGGTGTACATGAAGGTGTTCCACCTATACCTGAATTATTACCATTTCTAAGGTGTTTGTGCAGATAAATGTCCAAAGGATTGATTCTTTTGCTTCATCAGCAAGTCTTCAGTTTTTCCAGACAGACTCTAGACCCACTCTAGTCGGACTGTAGCTGGTGATGGTAGATGATTATCATATCATGGACAGACATGATGGAGCTCTGCAGCTTTTGAAATTGTTGCCTGGAACAACATAGTGGACATACAGTGGGGCAAAAAAGTATTTAGTCAGCCACCAATTGTGTAAGTTCTCCCACTTAAAAAGATCAGAGAGGCCTGTAATTTTCATCATAGGTATACCTCAACTATGAGAGACAAAATGAGGAAAGAAAATCCAGAAAATCACATTGTCTGATTTTTAAAGAATTTATTTGCAAATTATGGTGGAAAATAAGTATTTGGTCACCTACAAACAAGTAAGATTTCTGGCTTTCACAGACCTGTAACTTCTTTAAGAGGCTCCTCGGTCCTCCACTCGTTACCTGTAATAATGGCACCTGTCTGAACTCGTTATCAGTATAAAAGACACCTGTCCACAACCTCAAACAGTCACGCTCCAAACTCCACTATGGCCAAGACCAAAGAGCTGTCAAAGGACACCAGAAACCAAATTGTAGACCTTCACCAGGCTGGGAAGACTGAATCTGCAATAGGTAAGCAGCTTGGTGTGAAGAAATCAACTGTGGGAGCAATTATTAGAAAATGGAAGACATACAAGACCACTGATAATCTCCCTCGATCTGGGGCTCCACGCAAGATCTCACCCCGTGGGGTCAAAATGATCACAAGAACGGTGAGCAAAAATCCCAGAACCACACGGAGGGACCTAGTGAATGACCTGCAGAGAGCTGGGACCAAAGTAACAAAGGCTACCATCAGTAACACACTACGCCGCCAGGGACTCAAATCCTGCAGTGCCAGACGTGTCCCCCTGCTGAAGCCAGGACACGTCCAGGCCCGTCTGCGGTTTGCTAGAGAGCATTTGGATGATCCAGAAGAGGATTGGGAGAACATCATATGGTCAGATGAAACCAAAATAGAACTTTTTGGTAGAAACTCAACTTGTCGTGTTTGGAGGGGAAAGAATGCTGAGTTGGATCCAAAGAACACCATACCTACTAAAGCATGGGGGTGGAAACATCATGCTTTGGGGCTGTTTTTCTGCAAGGGGACCAGGACGACTGATCCGTGTAAAGGAAAGAATGAATGGGGCCATGTATCGTAAGATTTTGAGTGAAAACCTCCTTCCATCAGCAAGGGCATTGAAAATGAGACGTGGCTGGGTCTTTCAGCATGACAATGATCCCAAACACACCGCCCGGGCAACGAAGGAGTGGCTTCGTAAGAAGCATTTCAAGGTCCTGGAGTGGCCTAGCCAGTCTCCAGATCTCAACCCCATAGAAAATCTCTGGAGGGAGTTGAAAGTCCGTGTTGCCCAGCGTCAGCCCCAAAACATCACTGCTCTAGAGGAGATCTGCATGGAGGAATGGGCCAAAATACCAGCAACAGTGTGTGAAAACCTTGTGAAGACTTACAGAAAACGTTTGACCTCTGTCATTGCCAACAAAGGCTATATAACAAAGTATTGAGATTAACTTTTGTTATTGACCAAATACTTATTTTCTACCATAATTTGCAAATAAATTCTTTAAAAATCAGACAATGTGATTTTCTGGATTTTTTTCCTCATTTTGTCTCTCATAGTTGAGGTATACCTATGATGAAAATTACAGGCCTCTCTGATCTTTTTAAGTGGGAGAACTTACACAATTGGTGGCTGACTAAATACTTTTTTGCCCCACTGTACATACATTTAATCTGCAGCAATCAGAAGACACAGAGATGTAAACTCAACCTGAGGCAGGGTCTGAACTTTCACAGTAAAAAGAGGTTTGTATGTGGGAAACATGATCATTTTTAGACTAGAAATTAAACTTTCTTATTGTTCCCAAAATGCTCATCAGTGTGTGACTGTAAAGACATTATAGATACAATATAAGAAAACTGGTGTGTGTTTGTGTGCATACACAATTATTAATAAACTGTAAACAAATGTGAACCATGTTTAGTGCTGAGACCCAGATTCACTGTGAACTTCTTCTGTTTGATTTTTGCTGATTATTTGCACCTGATGCTGCTCATTCAGATTCACAAAGCAAACAGCACTTGTTAGATGTTATGCTATCACATGCAGCAGGTGTGAGCACATTTACACTCTTTTACATCAGATCACAGTTGTTTTCACTGCACAGTCCAAAAATGGACTTCTATCATAAACACATGAGGCACAAAGTGGAAATGTTTTCTCACTCCGAGCAGCCCTGACAGTTGCACCGAGTGCTTTCCAGACCTGTACTTCATCATCAAACTTTTACTTAATTATATAATAATATGAGTACTTAATTTCTATTTTAGCAGGTGGGTTCTGCATCCCGTCTCCTGACAGGGAGCAGAAGTGCAGCTGAAGTGCACTAGAGTAACACAGGCAGGGGAGGGAGTGTGATGCAATAATCAGCAAAAGCTAATTACTAACTCACAGCTGACCTCAGTCCTAAAGCTAGTATCTCATGTAATACCTGAGAGCATGACCAAATAAACATACATATAAAAGATGAATCCATTGCAAACATATAACATAATTAAGGCATCTTAGGTCTAAATTTTTACAAGAAAATTAGAAAAGCATTTGCACAAATGAGGCAGTTTAATTACAATTTGAATGGTTGTTAAAGGACCCCGATGTACAGTGGGGCAAAAAAGTATTTAGTCAGCCACCAATTGTGTAAGTTCTCCCACTTAAAAAGATCAGAGAGGCCTGTAATTTTCATCATAGGTATACCTCAACTATGAGAGACAAAATGAGGAAAATAAATCCAGAAAATCACATTGTCTGATTTTTAAAGAATTTATTTGCAAATTATGGTGGAAAATAAGTATTTGGTCAATAACAAAAGTTAATCTCAATACTTTGTTATATAGCCTTTGTTGGCAATGACAGAGGTCAAACGTTTTCTGTAAGTCTTCACAAGGTTTTCACACACTGTTGCTGGTATTTTGGCCCATTCCTCCATGCAGATCTCCTCTAGAGCAGTGATGTTTTGGGGCTGACGCTGGGCAACACGGACTTTCAACTCCCTCCAGAGATTTTCTATGGGGTTGAGATCTGGAGACTGGCTAGGCCACTCCAGGACCTTGAAATGCTTCTTACGAAGCCACTCCTTCGTTGCCCGGGCGGTGTGTTTGGGATCATTGTCATGCTGAAAGACCCAGCCACGTCTCATTTTCAAAGCCCTTGCTGATGGAAGGAGGTTTTCACTCAAAATCTTACGATACATGGCCCCATTCATTCTTTCCTTTACACGGATCAGTCGTCCTGGTCCCCTTGCAGAAAAACAGCCCCAAAGCATGATGTTTCCACCCCCATGCTTTACAGTAGGTATGGTGTTCTTTGGATCCAACTCAGCATTCTTTCCCCTCCAAACACGACAAGTTGAGTTTCTACCAAAAAGTTCTATTTTGGTTTCATCTGACCATATGATGTTCTCCCAATCCTCTTCTGGATCATCCAAATGCTCTCTAGCAAACCGCAGACGGGCCTGGACGTGTCCTGGCTTCAGCAGGGGGACACGTCTGGCACTGCAGGATTTGAGTCCCTGGCGGCGTAGTGTGTTACTGATGGTAGCCTTTGTAACTTTGGTCCCAGCTCTCTGCAGGTCATTCACTAGGTCCCTCCGTGTGGTTCTGGGATTTTTGCTCACCGTTCTTGTGATCATTTTGACCCCACGGGGTGAGATCTTGCATGGAGCCCCAGATCGAGGGAGATTATCAGTGGTCTTGTATGTCTTCCATTTTCTAATAATTGCTCCCACAGTTGATTTCTTCACACCAAGCTGCTTACCTATTGCAGATTCAGTCTTCCCAGCCTGGTGAAGGTCTACAGTTTTGTTTCTGGTGTCCTTTGACAGCTCTTTGGTCTTGGCCATAGTGGAGTTTGGAGCGTGACTGTTTGAGGTTGTGGACAGGTGTCTTTTATACTGATAACGAGTTCACACAGGTGCCATTAATACAGGTAACGAGTGGAGGACCGAGGAGCCTCTTAAAGAAGTTACAGGTCTGTGAAAGCCAGAAATCTTACTTGTTTGTAGGTGACCAAATACTTATTTTCCACCATAATTTGCAAATAAATTCTTTAAAAATCAGACAATGTGATTTTCTGGATTTTTTTTCCTCATTTTGTCTCTCATAGTTGAGGTATACCTATGATGAAAATTACAGGCCTCTCTGATCTTTTTAAGTGGGAGAACTTACACAATTGGTGGCTGACTAAATACTTTTTTGCCCCACTGTAGGTAAAGATCAGGGATTCACATATAATATAAACATCTTTAAAGCAGTACTAAATAACTTTTAAAACTTTAAGCTACAATTTTGAAACTTGTCTAAGTGGATACTCACTGAAAAACACGTTCAGGTTCATATTACACACGCTGGAATCCACAGATGTTCCTACAATAGACTAAATAACATCCATCCATCCATCCATCCATCCATCCATCCATCCATCCATCCATCAGATCCAGGCAATAGAGCGGGTCGTCTGGTAGTCTGTCAGTGTGTTGTTCATCATCACCAAACGTGTGAGTGTGTGTGTGAATGGGTGAATGACATACTGTAGTGTGAAGCTCTTTGGGGGTCGTAGGACCTGAGACCTGAGTAAAGCGCTATACAAGTACACACCATTTACCATCCAGCCACCCACCCATCCATCCTCGCAGGGAGCAGGTGTCTATCTCCAGCAGTCTTTGGGTGAGAGGCGGGGGACCGACCTTGTGTGATCATGACAGAACGGTCTGCCCAAAACAAGGACCCAGCTGACCCAGCTGCTTTACACCTCGCTCTTTCCCTGCAGGGCATCCTGCTGGGTCAACATGCTTCCACCACACAGCAGTTGGTTGATGTGCAGCAACAAGGCAGAGAAACAATGGATCAGGTTCTCTCCTCCCTCAGAGACCTGAATGTGCAACTGTCAGAGGTTCGGACTCAGACCACATCTCCACCCCCAGCACCCCCGGTCCCGGTCATGCCCCCAAGACAAGGTAAAGAAGTTATGCCACCAAGATCTCCTACATCATTAACAGTTTGAAGGGACGAGCTCTACAATGGGCTGAGGTGTTTACTGCCATCCACCCTGTTTCTTCTTTGACATACACCACGTTCTTGAGGGAGTTCCAGAGTATGTTCTTCCATCCTCTGAAGGAGGATTCTACTGCTAATGTATTCTTGGAATTAAGACAAGGTACACAAACTGTTTCAGATTTCTCTATGGCGTTTTGCATTGCTGCTATTGAAGCTGGTTGGGACGATAAGACCTTGAGAGCTGTCTTTCTGAGAGCCTTGCATGAGTCTGTTCAAGATCAATTAGCCACTCAGAACACTCCTAGAATCTTGGAGGGGCTAATTGAGCTGGCTGTGCAAGTGGACGACAGGCTGAGAGATCGGGCCGGAAGCTTCGGGAGAATCGTCATGTCTCTTGTGTGGTGTCTAACTCACCTGTGTTTTCGCAGTCTCCTGTGGTCACCCCGGCTGCAGACCAACGCTTCAGCGCTGTTCATGAAGAACCGATGCAGATCGGCAGCGCTCGGCTTTCTCCGGAGGAACGTCAGAGACACCGCGACAACAAGAGGTGCTTTCATTGTGGAGAGCCCAGACACATTGCAGCAGCCTGTCCTGAGTGTTTAAAAGCCAGGACCCACCGGTAGAACTGAGGACCTCGGTGGGTCCTTCCATTACGTCCCCTCAGGCCTCTCTTCTCATGGTCCCAGTACAAGTGTGCTTTCCTCATAACTATGTTTCCCTGCAGGCACTTGTGGACTCTGAGGCTGAACAGAATCTGGTGGACAGCGAGTTCGTCAGAAGACTGGGGATTCCCACACAGCACCTCCCAGCGCCAGTTACAGTCAGTGCTCTGAACGGTAAAGAGAGCACCTGTATTTCTCACCAAACTGAAGATTTTAGTCTCAGGAAACCATCACGAACAATTACAGTTTATGGTTTTTAGCTCCCCTCACACTCCGCTTTTCCTGGGGTTTCCTTGGTTGAACAAACATAACCCCCTGATCAACTGGGCGGATAAACGTGTGGAGGGGTGGAGCCAGTTTTTTCTTTCACATTGTATACAGTCAGCCTACCCCTAGTTGTTGTTTCCTCCTTTCCCTGTGGGTTGCAGGTCGTCAGGTGGCAGACATTTGCTGATTACTTTGGACTGGATTCTGCCAGCAGACACAGCTGTAATCACTTCATTCATCAACCACAGTGACAGTTAAAGACAAGGCTGGACAACCATTCTACGCCAGACCGTTGAACTGCTTGGGTCTGTTTTTTGGATTTTAGAAACACTGCTGCCTGCGTCTGCTGGAACCTTCTGCTATTACACACCTTTGGACCCCGACTATCACCACATGCCTCCTCTCACCATCTCCACACGCCTGCCCCTGGACCTGCTCCCCTTCATGCTCCTTGGTTCGACTCGCTCAGGCTCTGTACCCATCATGTTCATCTCCTCCAGGACCACGTAAGATCATCCAGACCCTAATCTTGTTCTCCCTCTGTTACAGAGATTTCCCTCCACACTCTTCACAGTTCCCATCTTTGTCATATTTGTTTGTAAATAAACACCTTTTTACTTATCAAGAGCGTGTCTGGGTTTCAGCATTTGAGTCCAGTCTTGTGACATCATGACAGAGATGCTGCTTTCAGTTTATCTTAATTTAGTAGATTCGTCTTATATTGTTTTTAATATAGAACTGTTTAATTGTATTGTCTTTTATTTTGCTTTGTGTGTAAAAATAATTCTTACTTAATCCATTAATGTACATACTGTCCAGCCCTTTGGTCAAGTGCTGGTTGTACTTTATAAATACATTTGGATTGGACTGGAGTGTATGATAAATGTAACTGATAAAGCTTATTTTTCTGCTCTCAGGTGGAAGGATAAATCCCTTCATCCTGGTCAGACATGGATTATCCTGAAGACCTGCTGGCTGGGCTGCAGCGTTTGAATGACTCATTCTTCAACAACAACTTCAGTGAGTCCTACAACGAGACAGATGCCCTACTGCCAACAGGGGTGAAGGTCACCATCGTAGTGGTCTATATGATCGTCTGTGTCATTGGTCTTGTGGGAAATTTCCTGGTCATGTATGTCATCATAAGGTGAGTGAAGTTTAGCTTCTTTTTAACTCACCCAGGAAGGTTCTTGTAAAATGTGCAGTTTACATAAATAAAATATTTTTGAGTGGTTATACTTCAAGTCTGGGTGATCTGCTTGAGACCTGAGAGCTGGAGGACTCTGGACAGTTGTTCCTAGAACTGTACTGTTTTCCTGATCTGTTGGAGACACTCTCCAACTCTCCAGAGTGCTTCAATGGCCAGTAGTTCCTCTAAGTTTACACAACTTCTTTTAGTATTTTTAGAAGGATCTTTTTTCATCAGTAACTTGTTGACTGTGACAGTCCTGTACTTCTCTGTTTGTTTGGATCTGGAAGTCTCACATTATCCCATCAATCATATCACCTTATATACTGTGGGACATCACACTCATAGATGTTAGTAAGTGTCAGTTCATGTCATGGACATTATCTTTATGTCTCACCCTGCTGTTACGTGCTGAACTGTCTCAGGTCTTTACACGGCCCACACTTAGGGACACTGTCTGATGTGCTAGACCACAAACTCTATAGCTCCTGTATTTAAAGCTGCTCCTGCAGAGTGAAACATGACTAATTAACTACAGAGTAGTGTCTGAATCATTAAATATGAATTACATTCTGTTTGTATCAGTCTGTGTTCTCACCACAGAGTGAGTCATTCATATTTGTGTGCTAGCTGTATGTTCCAATCACCACAGGTTTACAGAAGATTTCATCAGATTTCATCACATTTTATCTGAATAACAAGCTGTTTCACATCACATGCAGGTTCAGGTGAATGTCTCAGCTGGTTTCACCTCCGGCACTTTGTGACACTCTGAACGGATAATCAGGGATGGATTTAAGACTTGTTTATTTGTTATAAAACGCCTTTTACCTTCTGTTGATCTTTTTGTATTATTACCCAGTCTGATTAGAAGCTGTGCTGTATTCATTATGACCAGTTAAATCATCCAGATGTTATCTTTAAACATGATCTCACGTTAGCAAAGCAACAACATTTAAATATTAAACGTAGACTTACTCAAAGTGATGCGCGTGTGACTACCAGCTGCAAGTTCTGACCCTGCTTCTCCCGCAACAAGTCTCCTCCCAGGATTTTATCTTAACGACACCTATCTGGTTAAGGAAACATG
>SSNP01000385.1:161080-184454 GCA_006937955.1 Pachypanchax playfairii | reverse complement strand
ATTTAGCAGACGCTTTTATCCAAAGCGACTTACATTGAGAGAACATACAAGCAAGAAATCAAAGAGAAGGAAACAATATTAGGAGGCGGACTGTTTGGAGTCCAGTTTAATTCCGACGCTGATACTTCAAGTGTATCAATTTTTTTTTTTTTTTTGTAGAGATAAACTCCCAAATCGCTATCATAAATCATAAATCAATTCCACATTAAGACTGAAAGTGTTCTTTAAAGAGGTGAGTCTTAAGTCTGCTCTTAAAAGTAGCTGCCGACTCTGAGGATCGGACCGAGTTTGGTAGGTCATTCCACCATCGGGGGACAACAGAGGAGAAGAGTTTGGAATATGATCTCATGCCACGTTGTGGTGGAAGCGCTAGGCGTCTTTCAGCGGCTGAGCGTAGCTGACGCGTGGGAATGTAGGTTTGGATGAAGGAGTGAAGGTAAGTAGGAGCTGTGTGTGTTAGAGTCTGGTAAGCCAGAAGCAGAGCTTTGTATTTGATGCGTGCTGCAACTGGAAGCCAGTGCAGAGAAATGAGCAGCGGAGTGACATGAGCCCTCTTGGGCTGGTTGAAGACCAGACGTGCTGCTGCGTTCTGAATCATCTGCAGAGGTTTAACCGAGGACGCCGGAAGACCGGCCAGCAAAGAGTTGCAGTAGTCGATGCGGGACAAGACTGATTTTCCTGATGTTGTAAAGAGCGAATCGACATGAGCGAGCTACGGAGTTAACCTGCTCCTTGAAGGACAGCTGGTTGTCCAGTATGACACCAAGGTTTCTGGCTGAGGTTTTGGGGAACAGCGTGATGGAGTCAAGCTGCACGCTTATCTGAGGAGGTAAGGAGTTACTGGCAGGACAGACAATGAGGTCAGTTTTGGACAGATTTAGCTGAAGGTGGCGATCCCTCATCCACGCCGAGATATCTGAGAGGCAAGCAGATATCCGCACTGAGACGGATGTATCGTCTGGAGGGAAGGAGAGGAGGAGCTGAGTGTCGTCAGCGTAGCAATGGTAGGAGAAGCCATGGGAGCGAATGATCTCGCCTAATGAGGTGGTGTATAAAGAGAAGAGGAGAGGACCAAGGACCGAGCCCTGCGGGACACCCGTCGCCAGCTCATGCAGACTGGACATCTGTCCATGCCACGAGACTCTGAAAGATCTTTCCGCAAGGTACGAGGTGAACCACGAGAGGACCGGTCCCGAGATGCCAAGCTTAGATAGCGTCGAGAGGAGAATGAGGTGGTTGACGGTGTCAAAAGCCGCAGACAGGTCGAGGAGTACGAGTACTGAGGAGAGACCAGCCGATCTGGCAACCCGTAGTGACTCTGCAACTGAGAGAAGAGCGGTTTCAGTGGAATGGCCTCGCTTAAAGCCTGATTGATAAGGATCAAGTAGGTCGTTGTCATGGAGGAACTGTGAGACTTGAGTGAAAACGGCTCGCTCTAGGATCTTGGACATGAACGGTAGGAGCGAGACTGGCCCGTAGTTTCCTACCTGGGCCGGGTCGAGCGACGGTTTTTTCAGCAGCGGAGTGACAGTGGCTTGCTTGAAAACTGAAGGAAAGACGCCAGTTTTCATGGAAGAGTTTATAATGTGGGTTATTGCAGGTTTGACAGCAGGAAGAATGCTCAGCAGGATATCTGTAGGAATCGGATCCAGAGGACACGTGGTTGGATTAGATTCCACTACGAGTCGGGAGACTTCGTCCTCATTCAGTAAGCGGAAGGAGCAGAGCGATTGACCGGAGGAAGGATGGACCAGACTGGGATTGTCAGGCTCAGAAAACTGATTTTTAATGGAGGCGATTTTGTCGGTGAAGTAGGTGGCGAACATGTCTGCAGTCAGCCCGGCGGGTGGCTGAGCAGGTGGAGGACGGAGAAGAGTATTGAATGTCTTGAACAGTTTTCCCATCTTAGGAGCATTTTGGATTTTGTTTGGTAAAAAGCTATCTTATTACATTTCCTGAATGCTTGTAGTATACATTTAGTCCAAACTTTGTACATATCATCGAACAAACAAATTCTTTAAATATAAAAATGTCCAAACAACCAAAGACTTTTATTCTGGGCGGATTATTGAAGATAGATTTAACCTGAACCAGAAAATCTGTCAGGTTCAGGTTCCAGGCTGCTCAGTCCTGAACATGGTTTGTAAGAAGGAGAGAAAAATGGATGAAATATGGAGATTTCTTTCACATAGCAACAAATAAAAGAAGACGAGATAAAATTATGCAGATATTTTACTATTGAAACTAAAAGAGCAAACGTGAGTATGAGTCACAATAAATAACATGTAAATATACGTGTATTTAAAGCTTTAGCTTCACAACCAGAGAGTAATTCTTTCCTTTTTAGAGAAGTTTTATATCCAGCAGAGAAGAAATCACTCATGAAAGCAGAGCTTGATTTCACACCACGAGTACCACGACTTGACAAAATGAGCAGAAATAATGGAATCAAATTTTGTCCATTTTTATATGTGTAAAAATCAACTTTAGCTTAATTAACCCTTTAATGCATGAATTATGATAAATTCAGTCACGACTGTTTTCTCTTAAAGAGGCCCTTCCATTAAAAACAGTTTTTCTGAGGTTTGTGTTGAATATTTTAGCTCCACAGGTGTTCTTACCTTCATAGTGGGTGAAAACAGGTCAACAACTTCTCTTTCAGTTTTTATCTCTCAAACTACACAGGTGGCGATAAAACCCGAGTACTAACGGCCTGTAGCCTATTTGTTTCATCACAGCTCCTTTGTTCGTTAGTATTAATCAGCTCCTGCAGTTGAAACCACACCTAGCATGCTGCTGGCTAAAAGCTGTTAGCATAAGACGTAGCAAACAGGAAGTGAGAATGCCTGATGTTACCATACGCAGTGGGGCAGGAAACAGTATGCTGTGCTCTCATAGGCTAGTTTGTTAGCCAATCAGAGTCCAGCAAATTTGAAAAATGAATATGAACGAGCTGCTGATGAAGCCTGACGGAAGGAGCCAGAACCACCCAAATTTTAATGCAGACAGATTGAAAGGTCTGTTAATCAGTGTTTCCTGATGTTTTTAGATATAAAATGTTTCATATTACTGGTTAATACCAGTGTTGGTCAAGTTACTTGGAAATAGTAATTAATTACTAATTACTTTCCCTAAAAAAAGTAATCCCACTACTTTACTGATTACTTATTTTGAAGTAATTAGTTAATTAATTACTTTTCAAAAATATGAAACACAACCTGATTATACTATAAGTGTATTCCATAATTGAAATTAAATCATATGATACAGTCTATTCTTATTTTTTTTATTGGTTTTATTTATTTCCTTTATGAACATTGCATCAAGGAGAAACTAAATAAATGAATGTAACAGCGTCTGATACAGTCAAAGAAATGTGTTTAACATATAAACCTGTTCATTGCACATTTCACCACAATTTAAGAAATATAAATCAAGCTTCTGTTCTTATATTTCTGCATACCTGCATTTAAAATGAAACAACTGTGTGGTGTTTACACTCACTTCTTAGAGTAAATCCAATTGAAAACAAATAAAAAATAAACAAAATCCAAGACGTTTCCATTTCACATTTGTTTAGAAGTTGTTGAAGTGCAAATAAGAGTAATGATATGTCAACCAAAACAGAAAATTCAGTTTCATGCTACATACAGTCTCAGTTTATGGCTAACCAAAAAATATGATATCATTTTCAATTATTTTCTCACTTTATGAAGTATCGTGCAAAAAACTGTAAATAAATGCAACAGCCTCCAAAACAGTCAAAGAAATGTTTTAACATGTAAACCTGTTTTCTGCACATTCCACTGTGATTTAAGAACACTAAATCAATAAATCACGACTTCCTTCTCATATATTTCTGCATATTGTTCAATATAAAATAAAGTAAAACCTTTTTGTGGCATTTACACTCACTTTTTAATGATGTTTTTTTCGGAAACATCTCCTCCACTATATAGCCAGCAACGAGCTTTTTCAGTTCGTCTGCACCAAGTCCGGTGGCTCTTAATTCTATTTTCACCTGTTTAGCAGCAGTAGGGCCGTCTGATGTAGAATACACATTATCATCTGCAGCTGTGATGTCAGTCGGGCTCTCGGTGAGCTTCACATTCCCGTGCTGGAGGTCGTGCTGCAGCTAGGTGCTTGCTCAAGTTGGAAGTTGAGTTTTTTGCTGTAGATAAAAGTTTCCTTCCACCTCAGAGTGTGCAGCGGATGTTTTTAGTGCCGATACTTCCAACCATCAAATGCTGAATGCTCATGCTCTATTTCGCACTCCATTGTTGTCTGTTTTCTATCACGGACGTCGCACGCTTATACGTCACTGTCATGAGACGCGCTCTGCTCAAATAACTAACACAGTAACGCAGTCTGCTTGAGCAGAAGTAACGGCAGTTTAATTGTTTTTTTGCCACTATAATCACTTACTTTACCCGTTACTCAATAAAAGTAATTGGATTACTGCATTACTTTTAATGTGTTACTGCCCATCACTGGTTAATACTTAAGAAATAACCACAAAGTCCTGAAATGTGTATGAAATGGCCTCTTTAAGGTCTTCTAGACAGAACCTGATTGTAGTTCAGGGACTTGTTTTAAAACCCTTGGAGACGGATCAATCCACCGCGCTCTGCCTTCGGGACAAACTCTCTCTAGACCTGCACTTTCTGGACTATGTCAATACTTTCAAAATGACCTAAAAACTAGGGATGTCCAGATCTGATCACCTGATTGAAAATCAGGCCCAGTCACGTGGTTTCAGACCCGATCAGAATCGGACCTTACCTCCTGATCAGGACTCGGATATATAAAGTCCAAAAGGGAAGAATTGATGTTATTACTTGACTGTTCAAGTTACCTGACAGAACTGTTAAAATAGGGTGAATTAAATAAAAATAAAGAACATTCTGGATCTGCTTATTTGCTCTTTATTAAAATTCTTTTTTAATGTATTATAGAAGTATCGGCTCAGGACTCGATATCGGTAGACACTTAAAAACAAATGATTCGGACTTGGACTCAAGGGCAAAATACCTGATCTGGACATCCTTACTGAAAACCAGTTTGGGTTAACCCTAACACATGATTATATGTAACTATTTTTATCACTATTAAATGCTGTATGAATGCTGTCTGTGAAAAGCACTATACAGATTAAAGCTTTATAGTGGACAGCAGCTGTAAGTCGTCTTCTAAAGCTTCTTTTTCTTTTCTTCTGGGAGCAAGTACAACCAGAAGGAAATTCTTTTAGAACAAAGGTTCCTGTTTCCATAACAACAGACTGATCTAGGTTGTATTCTTTAATATATTTCCTGCCCTTGCTCGTGTCAGACACAACACTGCACAACAGGGATGTTGGTGTAGGTGATGTGTGAGGCAGTTGGGGGCAATTGCTGTCGTCTGTTCATTTGAAGACAGGCAGTAATGGAGGTATCAGCTGAGTAAAGCCAGATAAAAGATTAATCACTCCCAGCTGTATAATATAAAAGATAAATCTGAGAAAATAAAGGTCAAAAGTCAGTTTGTATTGATCCTGAAATAAGATTTCAAGGTAGTATTAGCCTTTGACAAACTTCCAAAACAAACTACGTATGTTCTTCTAAAGAAAAAGCGACAGCACGTGTAAAAGAACTGAAAAGATGAATATAAAAGGAAAGAAAAGCAAAGTAGCTCTAGTAGAGAGAGATTGATTAAAATGTCCCTGAGAAGCTGTACAGAACACTCCTGAACATACTAAGAGACATACACTGAATTAAAATGGTAAAAAATAAAGTTCATTGGGAATGAAACACTATTCTACTATAATCATAATTTGAAAGTGTTAAAATAAACAAAAAAATAAATAAAATGATGGTGAATCTTTTCTCTTTTGGTTGACGTCCCAAACGGGCAGATTGTTGTGTGTTACTGTTAATCATCATTTAATTTCCTCTCCGATATACAGGTCCTAGCCCTGACCGAGACCTGGATTCGTCCTGACAACACAGCAACACCGGCTGCCCTCTCTTCTCATGCAGAATTCACACACACTCCTCGTCCTGCTGGGCGAGGAGGCGGTACAGGCATCCTGATTTCCAAAATGTGGACATTTTCCTCCTTGCTAACCACTACTACCTGCTCCTCATTCGAATTTCATGCACTACGAATCTCTAAGCCCGTCGCTGCCTATGTTTTGGTTATTTACCGCCCTCCGGGAGGCAACATGGAGCAATTTATGGACGAACTGGACACAATCCTATCCGACATTCCAGATGATAACTCCCCTTTAATTGTTATGGGCGACATGAACATTCATATCGATAAAACACAAGCTCATAACTTTCTGGCCCTGGTCCACTCCTTCAATCTCAATCTGGTCCAGACTCCCCCAACACACAGAGCTGGCAACACACTGGACCTGGTACTGACCAGAAACTGCACTGCAGGTAACGTGCAAGTCACACCGCTGCACCTCTCAGACCACTTCCTGATTAAATTCAGCATCTCCGTCCCTCACGTACCTAACGCAAAAGTAAAGACTGTCTCCTACCACAGAAACCTTCAATCTCTCACTCCCTCGCAGCAATCGGAGCATGTCTGCTCCTCCCTCCCTTCCTACTCGGTGCTCTCAACTCTGCCTGTAAATGACGCAACAGAGACGCTCTGCTCCTCACTAGCTTCTTCTCTGGACGAAGTCTGCCCTCGTGTGTCAAAGCTGGCCGCCCGGCAGCGTCCTAGTCCGTGGCTCACAGACACTCTGAGGGATCACAGAGCTGGTCTGAGAGCAGCTGAAAGGAAATGGCGCAAATCCAAAAATCTCTCTGACTTGTCCGAATACCAGCAAAAGCTCTCTAGCTTCACATCCTGCTTAAAGGCTGCCAAGATAGCTTTTTACCAAAACAAAATCCAAAATGCTCCTAACATGGGAAAACTGTTCAAGACATTCAATACTCTTCTCCGTCCTCCACCTGCTCAGCCACCCACCGGGCTGACTGCAGACATGTTCGCCACCTACTTCACCGACAAAATCGCCTCCATTAAAAATCAGTTTTCCGAGCCTGACCATCCCAGTCTGGTCCATCCTTCCTCCGGTCAATCGCTCTGCTCCTTCCGCTTACTGAATGAGGACGAAGTCTCCCGACTCGTAGTGGAATCTAATCCAACCACGTGTCCTCTGGATCCGATTCCTACAGATATCCTGCTGAGCATTCTTCCTGCCGTCAAACCTGCAATAACCCACATTATAAACTCTTCCATGAAAACTGGTGTCTTTCCTTCAGTTTTCAAGCAAGCCACTGTCACTCCGCTGCTGAAAAAACCGTCGCTCGACCCGGCCCAGGTAGGAAACTACCGGCCAGTCTAGCTCCTACCGTTCATGTCCAAGATCCTAGAGCGAGCCGTTTTCACTCAAGTCTCACAGTTCCTCCATGACAATGACCTACTTGATCCTTATCAATCAGGCTTTAAGCGAGGCCATTCCACTGAAACCGCTCTTCTCTCAGTTGCAGAGTCACTACGGGTTGCCAGATCGGCTGGTCTCTCCTCAGTACTCGTACTCCTCGACCTGTCTGCTGCTTTCGACACCGTCAACCACCTCATTCTCCTCTCGATGCTATCTAAGCTTGGCATCTCGGGACCGGTCCTCTCGTGGTTCACCTCGTACCTTGCGGAAAGATCTTTCAGAGTCTCGTGGCATGGACAGATGTCCAGTCTGCATGAGCTGGCGACGGGTGTCCCGCAGGGCTCGGTCCTTGGTCCTCTCCTCTTCTCTTTATACACCACCTCATTAGGCGAGATCATTCGCTCCCATGGCTTCTCATACCATTGCTACGCTGACGACACTCAGCTCCTCCTCTCCTTCCCTCCAGACGATACCTCCGTCTCAATGCGGATATCTGCCTGCCTCTCAGATATCTCGGCGTGGATGAGGGATCGCCACCTTCAGCTTAATCTGTCCAAATCTGACCTCATTGTCTGTCCTGCCAGTAACTCCTTACCTCCTCAGATAAGCGTGCAGCTTGACTCCATCACGCGGTTCCCCAAAACCTCCGCCAGAAACCTTGGTGTCATACTGGACAACCAGCTGTCCTTCAAAGAGCAGGTTAACTCCGTAGCTCGCTCATGTCGATTCGCTCTTTACAACATCAGGAAAATCAGAGCCTTCCTGACAGACCACACCACACAGCTTCTGGTCCAGGCCCTGGTCTTGTCCCGGATCGACTACTGCAACTCTTTGCTGGCCGGTCTTCCGGCGTCCTCGGTTAAACCTCTGCAGATGATTCAGAACGCAGCAGCACGTCTGGTCTTCAACCAGCCCAAGAGGGCTCATGTCACTCCGCTGCTCATTTCCCTGCACTGGCTTCCAGTTGCAGCACGCATCAAATACAAAGCTCTGCTTCTGGCTTACCAGACTCTAACACACACAGCTCCTACTTACCTTCACTCCTTCATCCAAACCTACATTCCCACGCGTCAGCTACGCTCAGCCGCTGAAAGACGCCTAGCGCTTCCACCACAACGTGGCATGAGATCATGTTCCAAACTCTTCTCCTCTGTTGTCCCCCGATGGTGGAATGACCTACCAAACTCGGTCCGATCCTCAGAGTCTGCAGCTACTTTTAAGAGCAGACTTAAGACTCACCTCTTTAAAGAACACTTTCAGTCTTAATGTGGGATTGATTTATGATTTATGATAGCGATTTGGGAGTTTATCTCTACAAAAAAAAAAAAAAAAATAGATACACTTGATGTATCAGCGTCGGAATTAAACTGGACTCCAAACAGTCCGCCTCCTTATATTGTTTCCTTCTCTTTGATTTCTTGCTTGTTTGTTCTCTCAATGTAAGTCGCTTTGGATAAAGTATAAAGATATAAGTAGTAGTAGTAGTAGTAATTTGTTTGACAGTTCAACACGGGATTGAAGGATTAAAGACAAAATATATTTCTAAAAATATTACTTAAATAAAAAAAAGACATTAAATTTAATATTTTCAACTTCTTGAAATGTGCTTTTGTGTTTATTATGAGTCACGCAAAAAATGGGGAACATCAGCCATTGCTGCGGTCTAAAAACATCGGTTTTAAATGTGCAGAGTGCTTCAGTTCTAAAAGATTTACAGCCTGTATGTTCCACATAGAACAGCCAGTTGTAAAACTTACTGTGCTTTGAGAAATATCAAGCTAGCAAGTCCATCAGTCTTTTTCTAAACCTGCTTCTTCATGTTCAGGGTTGCAGGGAGCTGTTGTTTATCTCCAGCGGTCACAGGGTGAGAGGCGGGGGACACCCGGGACAGGTCACTAGTCCATCGCAGGGCCACACAAAGACAAACAACCACTCACACCTAGAGACAATTTAGAGTGACCATATAACCTCCTGCATGTTTTTGGACTGTGGGATGAAACTGGAAAACCCACATGCATGGGGAGAACATGCAAACTCCATGTAGAAAGACCCCAGCCCGGATTCAAACCCACAACCTTCTCATTGCAAGCTAACAGCTCTACTCATTGCACCACTGTGCAACCTTAAGCTAGCAAGACACAATGAAAAGCACAGGCTAGGAGGAGACGCAGCTTGTTTTTGTTTTAACCAAGTTTAAAAACCTGACATGTCGTGTTCAGTTGTTGTTTTTAATGGAGATTTTTTTAAACACTAGTTAACATGTTTCTTTTGACTCAAACATAAGATGGTTTGTTTTTACCTTGTTTCTGACATGTTTCGGTTGCATCCGCAGCCTTCCTCAATGTGACATGTCCCATAAGCTTTCCTCACATGGGAGTGGTCAACACCGCAGGTCCACGGTGTTGACCACGCCACCTGGTGTTTGCAGGACCTTAATGGATGTGGTCTCAGGTGTGTAGGAGCAGGTAGGTTTCCTCGTCCCTGTTGATGGTGCTTTGGCTGCTCCTCCGGATGTCCATGGACTCGGAATGATCGCTTATATTTGTCATTGTCCGTCCCGATGATCCTTGTGTTGTCCCAGTCCATCAGGGGAAGTGTCTGACACTGATCGTTCCTCAGTAAGAATTACATTTCCAGTGAGAATAGGATTAGCTACTGTTAGCATGACATTTCCAGCTTATATCACTGTCAAACCAAAAGTTTATATGATACATTATAGCTATAGAAAGTTAAAATATTGAATAATATCAACTTTGTTTACTTTCAGAACATAAATTATAGAAAAGATGATAAAAATAAAACCATCACAGCTTAACGCTGCTTAGGGTGGCGGGGGTGGGGGGTGGGGTTGGTAACTATCTGGTACATCTAGGACACATTGTGGTGGACATCAGGTGGTAGATCTTGATTTTGACAGGTGCTGCTGAGGCTGAAGGAGTTGGAAATAGTTTCATAAGGTTGGTGAAGAGAAATGATTGTTATTCAGATGTCAGCAAAGAAAACAATTTAATACACATCATGAGAGTTATATTTATTACCCCTACCTGCTGGTGCAGGTCACAGGAAGCTAAATTCATATAAGCAAAATGACAATTTATTTAGCAACCATTGTAAATGAAATAGGAATTGTTGAGGAGAAATAGCAGCCTGTAAGTCCATGACTGGATCTGGATCCAGCAGTTTGGTTATTTAAGGTTTAGGTCTTGTTATGGACTGAGAACCACCTGCGTCTTTTAAGATGGAGACCACGCGCTGATCTTGTGGATCGTCTGTCAGTGACACAAAACCTTTTGAAATAAATGGTTTGAAACATGAGTCAGGTTCACACAGTTCAGCTTGAGGGTTCCCTATACTTGGAACAGGCAAACATTTAAGCGATCTTATTCCTTTGGGCTGTGCAGTGCTTGTCAGGGATTGTTTACGCTTTAAAGCAAGACAGTCTGCAATGATATGACCTTTCTTATGGCAGTAAAAACACTCATGAATCCCACGAGGTGGTGAGTGGGGTTCCTTCTGCTTATTTAAAAAAACAGGATCAAGTTCTGGCTTCACAAAGCGAGGTACAACAATTCTGTCTGGTTGAACAGCGGGAAATGAGTTCTTATGAGTTGGAATAAACTCATCGGCCAAAATTGCCGCCTTGGACACAGAAAGAAAATTTTTGTTCATTTAAGACAATTACCATCTGCTCTGGAAGTCCGGTCTTAAAATCCTCTAACAAGATCAACTGGCAAAGAGAGTCAAAGTTACCCTGGACATCATTAGCAGAACACCATTTATCAAAAAGATTTCCTTTCTCTCTTGCAAACTCAACAAACGTCTGACTGTTACACTTCCTGTGCTTTCTAAACTTTTGCCGATAAGCTTCTGGCACAAGCTCATATGCACGCAGAATTGCTTCTTTAAGTACATTATACTTCAAACTATCATCTATAGAAAGGGAAGAAACCACTTCTTGTGCTTTACCAACTAATTTGCATTGAAGCAAAATAGACCACATCTCTTTGGGCCACATAAGTGCGGTGGCAAAACGAGCCAGACGAATCTTGAGCCTGGTCCCCGCGCTCGACCCTTGGAGATCAGGAGACAATGGATCAAAGCGAGGTAGAGTTGGAGGAGGAGCCACCTTTTCTTTCTCTTACCTTGGTGGTGTTTTCTTTGTCACATCCTTTTCCTCCCCTACTTGGAAAACACATGGATCAGTCAAAACATCACCTCCACAAATCCCTGCATCTGAAACAGAGCTTTCAATAACTCCCAGTTTTACCAGATGAGTCACTAAGGCTTCTTTAATTTCCTTTTTGATATCCCATTTAACTACAGGTATATCAAAATGTGTGGCAATACACAACAAGTCATCTTTGCGAAAACACTCAATTTTTTCAAGACTAGGATTGTCAATAAATTCTTGTAAATCAAACCTCATTATGACCTTCAACAATCTTTGCCAAATCCAACTGTGACTGTCAAATCCTGGAAGATCCCGGATGAGCCCCTACTTGTTGCGGCCCCTTCCTGTCTAGGATGAAGGGGTGAACGATATGACTGTCAAAAATTGAGGGGGCTGGTCTCTTAAAGAGCAATGGTAGTTTATTTGCTGGAGGATGTGTATAATACAATAAAAAGGTGGGTGAAAAGAAGGGACCAGGTTGACCAAATAAATGAAATAAACAAAACACCCCCTAACTCAACTCCTAAGCTTATATACAAAAAAATAAAAGAAAATCCTTATTAACTTATCTACAAAAGGGCTTTCAAAAACCAGAGAAAGGGGGTACTACCCACTCTTACCTAGTGGTTCTAGACATCACAGTTCTACGTGTGCAGATGTACAGGGTACCCCATCTAACCTGACAACCAGCTTAACAAGAACTCAGCTTCAACATGAGCAGGGAAACAAGCTCTGGCTCAAAGGCTGGATCAGAACAAACAGCTTCCACCAGGTGTGAGCTATTAAAGGTAGGCCCCACAGCTGATTAGGTACTCAGGAACACAGCAGCCAATCACCAACAGAAATGGGAGGTCCACATCAGGCTGTACCAGACAACCTGAACCTGTAAGACAACACAGTTAAAGAAACTGCAAGCAAAAAGGACTTTGCACATAACAGGTCTGTTCCTCCACTCTGTAGGACGATTTCTCTTTGAAGAGAGTGAAACAATCATATTTGGGCAGACGGCCATATAGCAGACTGAAAAAATAATTATACACAGATGGTCTGATTGTGAGTGTTTGAAGTTACAAAAAGAACCAAAACACATGGACTCATCTCCATCTTGACCTCTCATTAGTCTGCTGCTCAGAGGACTTCCTTCTGTTCAGCATGCTGATCCAGATACACTGTCCTTCCTCAAAAGAACATAACTATATAATTACCATCAACACACACACACTTACAGACACACACAGATGCAAAACTCTGTCTATTTACGGACAAGATTTGTATGTGCAGAAGGATAAATCCAACGTTGGAGTAATAAAGGGTCAATAACTGGTCAACAGTAGAAAGCCGTGGAATGAAGACGGAGTCAAAGAGAGAGGGAACATGTAATATCCAGTTATCTGATATATTAGCAAACATTACTGTGCATGTGTGAAGAAGCAGAGTGTGTAATCTGCATTCAGAGACAGTCATTATCGTCCTCCTGGTGAAAACTGATGATTCATTAGATGTTCCTTCATGCATCACAGAGGGTGAAAACATCTCAATATTGATGTCTTATTTAATATTAAAGTATAAGAGATGTAAATGTTTAAGAAACACTGCATGGAAATGTCTCTGTGTCTCTTATAAGACAACTTTATGTACTGATGAACTCAACCTTGACTACAGCAGCTGAGTTCTGTATAAAGGATAATAATGTTGAAGTTGATTCGCTGTGTTCTAAAGACTTGATGTTATATGTGCATCTCCACTTTGATCTGGAGAAAAATTTGTTCTGTTTTATGTCTTAAGCCTAATGCATCACCATTTAAATATATAAAAATATTCATAAAAATAAAACAAAAATCAACAACTGAAAGTCAAAATATGGAGGTTTTACCCTCTTTTCATGTTAAAGGCTGAGAGTTGATCTCATATCTGTTAGTCTTTGCCTTTCATATCCATGAGAATATTCCAGAAGGACCTGTGTGAAGGGCTCTCTGTGTTTCTCATTAGTTTTATTATTAGTAAAGTCATATTGACAGTCATTTGTAACGACTGTAATGATATTGTGAAAATCCAAAAATAGAAGTGATTGTTTTATCCTTTAAAGTAATGGAGTGTGCATGTTTCTGCAGACGTTTCTGTCTGCGCCCACTCATAAGCTAGCTGTGTGTGTGTGTGTGTGTGTGTGTGTGTGTGTGTGTGTGTGCGTGCACGTATCAGCGGGTAATGACTGCGCCTTCCTCCTTGCTAATGACCACTTTGAATTATGAGGGCATTTATTCTGAACTGCAAATGAATCCCTCCCTACTGAGAACAGATACTGGCAGCCAGTGTGTGTGTGTGTGTGGATATCAAATATAGCTGGTTGTCATGTGACTTCCCTGTTTCCATGTAACAGACTCACTCTCTAATTTGCATATATTTAGAATGTTGTCTTGCTGTGCTTTCTACTCCAACATGGATTTGTTTGACATCTTCTTTTTATTGTTTGTAACAACAGTTTTATCAGAGTGTCAGATGGCAGGATTACTGATATTCTGATGTCTTTGTGTATGATATTCAACAGCATTGACTGTAAAGAGCTGTAAAACTGTGTACAATAAAATGATATATGAAGGATTTCACTACAACATTATTGTTGTATTCTTGGAGGTTTTGTACCTTCAAACTGGAACATGTTTTCCATTGGTGTCTTTTCTTTTCAAAGTATCTTTGAGTAACAAAAATGTACCCTGGTGTTGTGGATTATTGATGTTTGCCATTGGGAATAATCCCACAGATTAACAGCTATAATCAATATAGAATCTAATATCAACAAGCCTGCATGTGTTTGGACTGTGGGGGCAGCAGAGGGAGTCTTAGTGAGAACATAGAAACTGTGCTGTGGTGAAAGCAGAGAACACAAGCACATTAATCACAGACAAATGGATGATGAACCATGTGTGATTTTAATAAACTCTAAGCTGTCCAGCCACTTACCTCACAGATGGTTTGGATTCAGCACTATTGTGCAGTGTTCTATGTCAGGTGTGTTACCTGGGATTTGAGTCATGCAAATACAAACTAACTTCATTACATGAGGAGAAACTCAAGTTTTACCAGCTCTGTGTAAGGCAGGATGAAGGTGTTTCTTGTGTAAGTGTCACATAACTATTTTGACACCATGAGAAAATATTAAGACCCACTCCAATGAAAATCATATTTTTCGTCTTGTTAACATGTTTTTGTGGCATTTTTCAGATAATAGAGGACATACGGTGTCTTGAGAAAATTTAGCCCAAAATTGGATTTTGGAGTATTTCTACTTTTTAAGAGTCCCTTCCATTAAAAACAGTTTTTCTGAGGTTTCTGTTGAATATTTTAGCTCCACAGGTGTTCTTACCTTCATAGTGGGTGAAAACAGGTCAACAACTTCTCTTTCAGTTTTAATCTCTCAAACTACGCAGGTGGTGATAAAACACGAGTTCTCCCGAGTTCTAACGACCTGTATCTGTTTCATCACAACTCCTTTGTTCATTAGTATTCATCAGCTCCTGCAGTTGAAACCAAGCCATGCTGCTAGCTAAAAGCTGTTAGCATAAGACGTAGCAAACAGGAAGAGAGTACGTCTGATGTTACCATCCACAGCAGGGCAGGAAACAGTATATCTTGCTCTCATAGGCTAGTTTGTTAGCCAATCAGAGTCCAGCAAACATCAAACCATTTGAAAATCCGTCCAGATTTCAGCTAGATAAAAGTGTTTATGTCAGTGCAGATCACGTACATTCATTCACTACAACACAGTCTGCCAGAGAGCTTCACTGTAGTAAGATGGCTGCTGGTGATGCCGCCTGAAATGCCCTCATGATAGATCTAGTGTTTATATCTATGATTCCAGATGTGTATGTGTTTCCCCGACTCGACAAGAGGTGGGGTACACATAGATCTGGCAGAGCCAGGGTAGCCTCTGCTGAATCTGTCAGAGAAACCCTAGTAGATGAAACCTGCAGATGAGTGGTTGTCCTCCATCCTACGGCCATCCTGCTGCCAGACGCGTCTTTCTCCGCGCTGGTCCACAAGCGTTTCTGCTCCTCTGTTTATTCAGAGCTATTTTTTCACCGTGGATAAGTAAAAAACATCATTAAATAATAATTGAAGAGAGCTTGTTTTAATTACTCCTGCTACATCGTTCATCTTGAATTGACAACTCCTCTCTCTCTATCTCTCTTCCGGGGAAAGAGTCTTTCCCAGTTTGTTTTTAGACACCCAAAAACCCCACCCCCCTCAACGTAGTCAGCACACTCTGCTGTGCTGTGTGTGTGTTGTGTTTATTTTCATCTCTAGATACACAAATATGATTGCATTTATCAATCGTGGTATTTTATTTTGAAGAATCACTTTTATTTTCAAAATTGACTGGATTGTCTGTGTGTTTTTTGGTGTAACCTTACTTCGCAAATTTTCCCCTATCGCGGGGGGGTCTGGAACCACGATAAGTGACTGTATGTAAGTAATTAGAAGCCCTGTGATGACCTGCCAGCATGATGAATGTATGACAGATTAATAAACCTTTCCTGTTATGCTGGAGTTGTTTCATTAGATTCAATATAATTTTTACCTTAAACTGCAAGTCTTTGTCTCATATCTTAGATTGGATTATAAGAAAGTATAAGTTTACTTGTACAGCAGACTTACAGTATACTGGGACTTTTTACAGGTAAAAGTCCCAAAGTGCTTCATAAAACTGAAACATGGTTATCAGAGACCGGATGATGGAGGTAAAATATGATTTTATAATTTTACTCTGAAAGAATGTTGGAAAGTTGTCACAGCCAGACTGTGAGGACAGAGACAGGAGGGGACACGATACGATGAGCTTGTTGAATCAAACAGCTCTCACATCAGAATTCTACTTCCTGTCTTTGAGGCCTTTTGGTAGACGATGACAGGTGAAAGGTTTGACAGGTATGATGGACTCTTCTTCTCTCTTTTGATCAACACAAATACTGACTGAGTTTCTGTCACTCTAAACTGTTTTTTCTGTGACTGTGTGATCTTTAATCATCCAATTGAAGCTAGAAACATGAAAGGAGCAGCCTGTGTAAATACATCCTGTCAAGAAGGAAGACAGAACGACATAAACTGCATCAGTTTAATCACATCCACACTCAGCTGAAAAACCTCAGACATATTTCCTAACTGTCCCTGAAGGGTTACAGATTTCAGTGCTCAAAAGAAAAACTGAGATCATGAAAGAGGAGAATCATCATTATTTTATGGACAGAACCTAAAATTACTCCTTTTTTAGATTAAAATTATATTTCTCTACTTGTTGGCTACCAACAAATCAACTTTGTTTTCCTGATAAACTCTATAAATGAGTATTTAATAGTCCTGTCTACATTTCTGGTTATTATTTTTGGGATTTTAGCACATTTTAATAAAACTATTCATTTTCTACCAAAAACCGTTAGTGGAGCGCCCTCTTCAGGTTAAAGGTCCTGTATCATGAAAAATCAACTTTTTGGAGCTTTTAACCATGTTGTGATGCTATTTCTTTATTTAAAAGACCTCCAGAGTGGTTTTTGGTTTAATTCATGCATTCCTGAGTAATCCTCCTGAAACTTGCGCTCTGAGCAGCTGCTTTACTCGCTCATGTAAAACAACTGAATTTGAACCCCGTTACGTCACGATGTCGTATCAGGAAGTTCCTGACCAATCCCTGCTGCCCCTGTAGAAGGTACGAGGCGAGCTGCGAGAGTCCGAAACAATTTGTCAGGAGCTCAACACGGCAGATTTCTAACCTACAGCCCAGAGTTCCCACACTTCAACCACCTGCTGCTCTTTATTAGCATGAGCTGCTAATAAAGACTTATCAACTCGACCCTGCTAATCACATGTCAGTATGACTCCAGCTTTACAGCTGAGCTCCCCGTCACCGCAGCCCGTCCCACCACAGGATAAAAGACACAGTCACTCACCCTGCCAGCGCTCAGTCAGACGTCCTGTTTGCCACGAGCTCCTGTTAGCCTCCGTGCTGCAGTTTAACCACCTCAGTAATCCAGCCTCAGACCTTAGACCTGTCCCGGTCGATCTCTCTCTCTCTCTCTCCGCCTTGTTCTTGGCTGCTGGTCTCGCAGTCAGCAACTACGGTCGCTGCCTCCAGAAACCCGCTCCTCGTCTACGACCTGTCTCACTTCACCCGTCTGATCCCAGTCGGGTGTCATCTCCCGGGTCGGATCGCATCCAGTCGCGAGTGGACCGTCCTTCCCTCCAGACGCTCCTCACCACTGAGCGTCCTCTGACAAATTAGCACCTCCATTTCGTTGTATTTTATTCTAAAAATTTCTCGTCGAAAATGTACATTTGGCTGCGAGAGTTACAGAAGTTTATTTAGTGTTTCTAAACAGACCAATCGCACTCACAGTTGGGGGGCGGGGTTTCAGGTAACCAGAGCGTTTTACTTCCTGGTCACAGAATAACTGGAGAATAGAAGTTATATTTCAGGACAAATGAAGTGAATATAACTCAAACAGTAAGGTTTTATCATATATGTGCCGATCTCAGACGTAAAATAGAATGATACAGTCCCTTTAAAACATTACTCTGCACTTGAATCTGAATCAGGCATTGCTATTGGCTCAGACCTTGGGTGTTTCTCAATGTCAAGGAACCTTGCCTTGATGCCTTGGTCCCGCCCCGGTTGTCTAGGAGATACGTCATCGGGACCTGCCAAGGCGGATTCCAATGTTCATGTACTACCGAGTGGACTGTACTCGGTTTGCCTGCTGTTTAGCTAAGTTCAAGTTCAAGTTCAAGTTTACTTTATTTATAAAGCACTCTTACACTGACAGGCAGATCAAGGTGCTTTACAACAATAAAAACGGTAGAAAGAAATAAAGCAAAAAATTGCATAAAAACAAAAATTAGAAACAAAACATTTTAAAAAACAATAAAACAATTAAAAGTTGCACAGCAACTAAATACCAAAGGCTTTATAAAAAAGAAAGGTTTTAAGTAAAGACTTAAAAATAGCAAGGGACTCAGCGGACCTGATTGATGGAGGTAAGGCGTTCCAGAGAGGGGGGGGCAAACACAGAAAAAGGTCTCCCGCCTTTTCTTATATACCGGGGCTTTGGTTCAACTAATAAATTTGCTGTTGAGGATCTTAAGGATCTAGGGGGGCATACCGGATGCATAGATCTGCAAGGTAAGGGGGGGCAAGATTATGTAAGGCCTTAAAAACAAGCAGGAGAGTTTTATATTGAACCCTAAACGTCACAGGAAGCCAGCTAACATACCAAGGATACATGGGACGTGCCTTGATGCCTTCCCTCGCTCACAAATTTCCCAGAAAACGTTGCAGCATAAAAAGAATGGTGGTTGAGGAGCCGGCAGCAGCTACTTCAAAGGCAAATTTCCAGTTAAAATGTAAGTTAACTGACTGTTGCTATCGGGCTCATATTTAAAATGTTTTTTTACAGTTGGTTAGTTGCTTTGTATTTGCAGCTTTGGTGGCTAGAAGGTATTAACTCGCTTGCACATTTATTTTTATTTTATTTTTATTAACATTTGTAGCTCCCAGGCTGAAGGAATGCTGCTACGCTACTATGCTACTACGATGGGCGGGAAGTAAACAGAGCAAGTTTGTTCTTTCTCGCCCGACCATACTTGCCATCCCTCCCGATTTTCCCAGGAGAATCCCAAGTTTCAATGTTCCTCCTGAAAATCTCCCGGGACCATCATTCTCCCAGATTTGTCCCGATTTCCACCTGAATAACCATATTGCTAAACCATCCGTCACCGGCGCCGTTTCCAGCCGGACAATAATAACGGTTACACCTTCAAGTCACCACCATCTGTTGCACAGGTACTGCTATTAGTTAGTTAACTTACGTTATTACTCTGGACTGTTTTGTTTTAAATAAATAAGCACCGTGTTTAATGTGTGCATGTATATACCCCCACCCCCACACCCCCCACCCACCCATTGCTTTTTTCACAAATTCCACACTGCTTATTCTGTTCATTTAGCTTTTGAAACTGTTTGATTCAATTGTGCTGTTTACGTGAACTACTTGTTTTCATTGCAGGATTTCTCGACTCATTTTACTTCAACTTTATTTTTTCGTTTGATCGCCACATATGTTATTGCAGAGATTGTTGTCCGTTTACTGCTGGAAAATGTTGGCTGCTGGGTTTTTCTATTTATTTTTGTGATAAATCACAGCTGCTGTTGGTGTCGTTAGTGAGTTCTGGTGCAGAGAGAGAGGCTGAAAGGAGAAGCATGTGTGTGTGAGAGAGAAGAAAGGAGACCAGAAGATCTGGCGCAGGTCCGGTGGGTGAACTGCTCTGTAGTTCTGGTTCGGTTTCAGCCTACAGGAACTGTTTTTTGTTGATTAAAAAATGCTTCTTCCGTCAGGTGGTTCACGGTAACAGCAAAGCGATTCATCCTCTAGGAATTCTTCAGTTTCGCCATGAACAAGCTGATTTTATTTATCAATAAATGTTTTAGATCCTGTACAAATCCACTTATGAAGTAGTTGTATGACAGGAGGGACTTGTATTATTTCATTTCTGCTAACGTGTTAGCACTTTGGGCAGTCGCGCGAGCAGCCACACATGATACTGACTCACAGATATTACACGAGCTAATCTAAATTTAGCTTTCGCTTTTGATCAACAGCAATATACCACGAAGGGACAGGTCCCATTCTAAGACGCTGAAGCCGCTGCAGTACGAACCATTGGATTGAAATGGTAGTGCGGTCGCGCGTGCGCGCAGCTGCACCTGTTTGCAGAGTCACATGATGTAACTGGAGCTAATAGCGTTGGCTAACAGTGTACCAGTAGAGAAGAGTCTCATCTTATCCCGCCAAGCCGCTGCAGGGCGAAAACTATCGGCTCGAAACGATATGGATCAGAGCTGCATTTCACCTGTCCCTCTCTGGTGTCAGTCAGAGTCTCAATCACAGCCCAGCCTGCCACTTCCCTATGGTCCACCAGCCACGCCTTTTTTCATGCATCTTTTAAATTTTAGACTGTATCTGGGGAGGGGGGGTAAGTTTTCCTTTAAAGTTTATTGGTTTTACAGTTACCCAGAACCTTTAATGTGTTTCTTCATCTTGTGCTTTGCTTATGTTCTTATAGATTTTGTGTTTTATGTACATAAAGTTTGTTAGATTAGATGTTTAATTTGACCGTTTAAACAAATAGAATATCCATTCTCTTCAAGTTTTGCAGACGTGTTTAAACATCAGATCCATTAACTATAGATTTCAAGCCTATTCAGATTTGTGCACAGATCATTAAATCTCCAGTTCTCATTAACGTCTACCCTCAAAGTAAAACACGAGAGAGAATGAGAGAATAAAGTGCACAGAGAAACGTTGAAGATGACAGGGAATATCAAAGTGTAACAGATAATGAGGTACAAAAAGACATCAGCTCCTCCTGCCTCAGCAACCCCCCCCCCCATGTGAGCGGCCCTTCCCTGCAGTTACACAGTATGGCTGCAGACTAGCATGTGAGTCTCAGGAAGGCTGCACAACACAAAGAGAAGACAAGAGGCACAAAACGCTTCAACTAGCTGACAGAAGAGTGTTGACTGTTGACTCAACACTGCAGCACACACCACTCACAGGTTAAGTAAACAGCATAGGTCATGTGTATGTAAAGCAGTGCTCTGAGTCGTGACATCCACTGAAACATTCCTGCAGACTGAGCTGCAGCTACAGGAGCTCTTCCACATGACAGAACACGCTTGCAGAATGATATGCATCATCATGCTGAAAGATCTGCTCAGGAAAAGGGATTATCAACACCACCACGAGCTCAAGGGGTTGAATCAACTCTCAAATGGACATTTATCAAGAATGTCCCTTGTACAGTCTACACACCACTAAATAATACAGTAAATATTTACAGCTTCAGGATTCTGGGAAGATTTCATGTTTAGTTAATGTACAACAGACCAAAGTGTTTCTTGTCATGAGAACATCACATGACGTGTCTGAAAAAAGAGGCTGTTAAATCAGACAACAGAACCCTGAATTCAGACAGGATCATTCAGGATATCAGTTAGGCTTCTGAAACACGTTCCTACATGTACTTTAATGTTTTCACTGAACATCTAGGACGTTCAGTTTGGTTACATTATATTAGTTTTACTTCTAGTTTCTAATAAAGTCTTATTTATTTTAATGAGAATTCCTATGATTCAAATTGAATGATTAAAATCACTGATTCATTTAAAGGTGGTATTTGTAATATGAACAGAATAACACAGCACAAAGCCT
This sequence comes from Pachypanchax playfairii, assembly GCA_006937955.1. NCBI lineage: Eukaryota > Metazoa > Chordata > Actinopteri > Cyprinodontiformes > Aplocheilidae > Pachypanchax > Pachypanchax playfairii. Next base: position 162,649 of record SSNP01000385.1, on the reverse strand, counting down.
TCAGCCATCTGGGTGCCAGGCGCGTTAACCCCCCCCCCACTCTGATGCTGAGATCGACCAATATTCCTCACTAAACTCACTCTGATCTCCGATCCGAGCAGGACAATAAAATATCATGAGTTCAGTTCACTAATCATGTTCTCCAGCTGATCACACACTGACTCTGATAAAAGCAGCTCCTACCTGTTTGTAGCTCAGTCATCGATTCAGTCCGTGGTAAAGAGTTCATAGTTGCACCGCGGCTCCAAAACTTCCTGCAGTCCCTCTTAAGATCCTCACACACCATCCTGCACGCCTCACTTAAAAAAAAGCAATAAAATCCTCTGTGGTGTGTCTTCCAGTCAAACAAGTGGCCCGAAGCTCCTCCACTTCAGCAACATGTAGCTACGTGTTAGCTTAGCAGCTAATAGCTGCTAATAAAAACCTTTCCACACAGAACCTGCTCGTCACATGAGAAACCCCAGAGTAATCACTTTCAGTCTTAATGTAGGATTGATTTATGATTTATGATAGCGATTTGACAATTTATCTCTCACTAAAAAAAAAAATAAATAAAATAAAAAAATAAAAATAAAAATTTTGATACACTTGATGTATCAGCGTCGGAATTAAACTGGACTCCAAACAGTCCGCCTCCTTATATTTTTTTCCTTCTCTTTGAATTCTTGCTTGTATGTTCTCTCAATGTAAGTCGCTTTGGATAAAAGCGTCTGCTAAATGACAGTAGTAGTAGTAGTAGTAGTAGTAGTAGTAGTAGTAATCCCCCTATAGCAAGTAAATAAGGTATATAATCACCACATGTTCCAGCTGCTTGACCTGCAGACTCCACAGTACCAGCCTCACTGTGCTGCAGTATTTACGGTATTAGGCAACCCAAAATGGCGCCTGCTGCTCTGCCAGCTATTGGCTGGTAGATGTAAACAACATGCCAACGCCGCCCATCAGAATTAATATTTTATATTTTACTTTGAATATAATTTTTAAAGGAATTAATGTGGTCCGCTCCGTCACCTGAGTACAGGTGTTAGGAGGGATCCATTCATTCATTCATTCATTCATTCATTCATTCATTCGTTCATTCATTCATTCATTCATTCATTCATTCATCCATTCATTCATTCATTCATTCATTCATTCATCCATCCATCCATCCATCCATCCATCCATTCATTCATTCATTCATCCATCCCCATCCATCCATCCTTCCATTCATTCATTCATTCATTCATTCATTCATTCATTCATTCATCCATCCATCCATCCATTCATTCATTCATTCATTCATTCATTCATTCATTCATTCATTCATTCATTCATTCATCCATCCATCCATCCATTCATTCATTCATTCATTCATTCATTCATTCATTCATTCATTCATCCATCCATCCATCCATCCATCCATCCATCCATTCATTCATTCATTCATTCATTCATTCATTCATTCATCCATCCATCCATCCATCCATCCATCCATCCATCCATCCAACCATTCATCCATCCATCCATCCATCCATCCATCCATCCATCCAACCATTCATTCATCCATCCATCCATCCATCCATCCAT